>JAHLSL010000020.1:17254542-17356486 GCA_025920805.1 Petroica traversi | reverse complement strand
CTGCTGCTGCATCGCCGGGCTGCGGGGTGCGAGGGGCTGCTGATCCTCCCGGCTCCCGGTGTGCCCGCCGGGAAGCGCGTGGGGAACAGCTATGGGAAGCACGAGAAGCCCCGGGGTGTCCGGGGTGAGGGCAGGAAGGGAGTGGTGTTTTAGTGGCATTGCAAAATGGAGGTGATGGCGGGGGGGTTGTCATGTTTGGTTTTGGGTATCTGTTTTTATGTGTTTTCTGTGGGAGCATTTCTATCTGAGGGTATGCGGCTGTGCAGTGGAAATACTCTGCTCCTGCTTTAACTCGTTTGCTGGTACACCTTGTATTCTCTTGCTGTGTAACCTGGTTTACATTGGATGTTGAGCTGGACTGAAACGGAGGCAAAAAGAAGAAGAAAGTGGGCTTGGAGGCTTAGTGGCAGGAGGCAGAGAATTCCGTAATTGTTGAGCAATGCTGGTAGAAGAAACACTTTTGTTATCTGAAATCTCACAAACAAGAGGAAAGGAAAAACTTGTTTATTCATGCCCTGCCAGTTGGCAGATCTCTTTGTTTAGAGAGCATTGAGCCTTGAGTGTTTGTTGCAATCGTGGTATTTACTTGGGTGACTTTCCCAGAAAGGGCACAGAGTGGAAATGGCTTTAGAATATGTCTATGTGATTTGGAGAAGAGACTGTGCATGGCATGAGAGCTTTTAAAAAGAGAGAGGAAAAGAAAAAAAGACAAAATACATCCTGTGGTGATCATACTTGCAGTATTATTATTTAACCAAACCATCGGGGCTGTTTTTTCACCAAAGGATATATACTTAGTATATCAGCAGAACCTTATTATAGCAGAGGGTGGGTCTTCCACCCACAATAGATTTCCTCAAAATATTCCTCACAGTGTGAGGTTTTCCTAGCTCTAGCTGTGCTATGTGTGTCCTTTGCTGTTTTGATGATGAGTTATTCATGGAATGTCAGGATCTGAGGATGTGGTGTTATATCTTACCCCCTCTTTTTTATATGTGAGGTTTCTCTGCAAATGACTGGCTTTACTGCATTGCATCTGTTCTTATCTCTGAAACATGAATACCAAGCTGGCTGAGTTGGGATCTGTGAAGAACAGGAAAAGGTGATGTGGTTGGCTACTGCAGTTCTTGTGCTTTTTGCAATCCAGTTTTTAAAAGGAGCTGTGAACTTTAATCCCTAACTGATGCATTTAAGAAAAAATCTCCCCTTAGGATTTGCTCTCTGAAGATAAAAATTCAGCTTTGTTAAGGTGTATTGAACTGGGTGCTAGGAATATTAATCACTCATATAAAATTTCAGATAAGTGAATATAAATAATATATTTATATTTTGTGCAGGCACATGTCTGTTAATGCTTCCCTACACTAGAAACTTTTTATGTAATTGTTTTAGTATGAGAAAGGTATGCAGTTTGTAGAGGTAATTTGCAGTGGCACATGCACTTTTAGTTCCTTTGCTACTGTCAAAGAAGAGTAACTGCCTTAGCCAGATTGGAAACAGAGTGTGAAATTGTCATTTAATGTGTCATTGTGTTTCAGGACACAACTCCTACTTGAACATATAATGTATTAAAACCTACAGCAGCTTTTTTCATGGGTAGACAAAAAAAACCAGTCCTAAAATCAGGGTTTTAAAAATGTCTTCGACATAAGTAAATTTACCAGGCCATTGGAAATATTTAGCTGTGCCTGTACACAAATTGTAAGTGGCTATGTTGGTTTTTGCTCTCAACTGGAAAGTGTTGGTCTGTTCCTGTGAGACTGAGCTGCACAGAGATTTATTGGCAAAGTGTTTGGAAGATGGGGGTGGCAGTCGATAGAGATGATTAAAAAAACCAAAACAGTGGAAACCAGATTTTCTCTGTCTGGTATAGGGATGGTCAAATATGAGGGGCTTCAGAAAATCTGGCCTCTAGCATGAATGGAGGGTTGATCTCTGAAATATCACCCTAGTGTTTATATGGATTACTGTGAGTTTGAACTCTTCTTGTTTCAAGTACTGTCTTAGCTGGAGGAAAAACCCATCTCTTAGCCATCACATCATATCCCCTTGCCCACTAGCAGCAAATTCTTGTGTAGAATATGAACACAAAGAAAGTAATTAATGTATTTTTAGCATTTTTAAATGAAACTAGCACTAGGGAAGATGACTGTAGTCTATAGGGAGCAGACTGTTGAGATACCCTTTTAGAAGGTATCCCAAATTAATATTTAGCTCATGTGATACAATGTCATTGTAGTTCAAGTCGTATACTGGTGAAATCTTTTCAGCTCAGAGGCAGTATCTTTTTATCCTAACTGGGAACTTGATCCTTGGATCTTCAGGATTGCTGCTTATGTCTTTGTAACACAGCAGTTCCCCAGGCTGAGAGAAATGGCAGTCCCAGATTTCTGCCGTTCCAGTGGCAGTTTCGAAATGATTCCCTGCCACCTTCAGGGTGTTGCTCATGCATTTTTAGTTTGGGTTTTTTGGGTTTTTTTGGTGGTGTGATAGAACATGAAGTTCGCTATAGATGTGGCAGTTTAAAGCACATTTAAAGCACATGCACACACACTTCAATTTTCTTGTGGCCCACGGCATTCCTATTCTTAGCATAACCAGCAAAGAGGGTATCTTCCAGCAGGCTTTTGGGCTTAGGGCAACCAAATACAGAGTGTACACATGGCTGATTTAACCAGGCAGTGCCTTGTAACCTCCTGCTTTTTCCTCTGGGTGCTTTGGAGCAGGCCAGTGATAAGCACACGTGGGCGTGAATGAATAATGATATTGAGGAGGAAGGGCTGCTGCAGATAAATGGGGTCCTGCATTATTTTAAAGCACCCAATAAGAGATCCTAGTAAACAGTTTGTGGTAGGATATTGCACCACTGATGAAGGACTAACTGGAAAATCCAATCTGCTCCCTCCCACTTCCAGCTCAAAGTGACCACAGCTGACAGGCAGAGGGTAAGAGATGAACACCTGCTTAGGGCTTAGATTAGGAAAGGCTTTATTGCTAACATCTAGAGCTTGAATTAGCACCCACTTTTGGAAACAAATGGAATGCGTGTGTTTCTTGTCTGCTTAGAGTGGGAGAAAGAGTCTTTGGTGCTTCAGGGGTTACCTTTTGCTTTTCTGTCTTGTGCTAAATTAGTAAATGCTGCTGTTTCTGCAGATTGCCTTAGCTTAAGATTTGGCATGGTGTGTCATAAGACTTGATGTCTCAGATCTTTAATTTTCTAATCTTCTTTCTCCTTCCCTTTAAAAAAAACAAAAACCAAAACAAACAAAACCCCAAAACTTTAACTGGTTTCTAGTTCTATCAGAGAAATTCTCAATGTATTATTGGTATAGCATGCTTAACAAATAACCCTGTTGAGATTAGGAGGGACAAAGGAGTGTTACTAAAAGCTTTCATGGTCTTCTTATGGAATGCTATTTTCTTCCCCCAGCTTTTATGTATTAACATCTTGTTGTCTTTATCAGGCTCAAGCCATGTAATTCCTTGGACCTTTCATATTGCTATATTTTTTCTCATCCCATACTACCCCAGTGTGAAATCCCTGACTTTCACTGAGCACAGCACAGAAGATAACACCTGACTGCTGGCAAGTTGCATCAACGTGACCTGTCCATTGCTGTCAGGGTCAAGCTGTCAATGTGCTGCTCCACGTGAGCTGCTGCTTCTTGTGTAATTCTTGCTGCAGTTCAGGCGTGTGTGTTCAGTGTGTGACTGAAGTTCAGTGTGTGTGTGTGTGTGCATGCACAAATTTGGGTTGCAAGACTGTGCTCAGTTGAGCAAAGTACGCCTTAAGTTGTGTTTATCAGAAATAACACATTTCTGCATTGGCCAGTACACCACAAATACTTGTGTCATTCTGTTCAGGGCTAGTCTAACCACTTGGAGGTAATTTTTAAGATTTATTTAAAAGTACTCTCAAATATGACACTGTAACCCTAAAAGTTCGGATTTGGACATGTTAGTCTAAAAAGCATTACAGTTGGTTTGGGGCATTGCTTGATATTTGGTTTTTTGAAGCAGAGTAATTTTGCAGAGTAAAAGCTCTATCTCCTGGGTTTCAGAACATTTCTACTGCCTTGCAGATGGAGATGGCCAAGGCATGAAGGTGCTGATTCAGTACCACAGCTGAGCTGTCTTGATTACTCTTTGTCTGTGTAATGGTTTACTGACAGTTCACAAACCTGACAGTCATGCAGGAAATGCCTTTTCTGGTTGTTTCCACCTCCTGCTGTGAACAGCTGGATCTGTGTAGGATCATCTGTGGTGTACTTGCTTCATTCACACTCATTCCCCTGTTTCTCTTGCCCAGGAAGGATACATGACTTGCTGAAAAGAGAGAAAATGCTATGCTGGGGCTACTCGTCTTATGGACAACCTGGGATAGGTAGCAACCTCCAGGTCATCATTCCTGAACCACAGGTGTATGGATTCATCCACGACAGAAATGTGAAGGAGGTGGCATGTGGAGGAAACCACTCTGTGTTCCTCTTGGAAGATGGGGAGGTGTACACCTGTGGCTTGAACACCAAAGGTCAACTGGGGCATGACTGTGAAGGAAGCAAGCCAGGTAAGTCTGCTTTTCACACTGTCTTGAGGCTGGTGGGCTGAGAAGATTATGGAAGCTGCTTTGTGCTGATTGCTCTAGAGCTGGAGCAGCCAGCAGAGCTGATAATCGTGTCACGTAACACAGTGATGATGCTGAATAACCCTGGCTGGCTCTGGAAAGCTGAAGCTGAGCAGCACGGGTGAGGAGACAGGTCTGCTCACTTTGCCTGGGAAATGCATCAAAACAGAGGCAAGCGCAGATGGTCTCGGGGCAGATTTTGTTATCTGGCATTATGTTGTCTCTTTATAAAAAGGAAGAGAGGCCCATGAGTCACGAGTGTCTTCTGCTTTGTCTTTCAATTGCACTGCATTGTTATTCCTACTCTTATTCAGCTGTTGCTGGGAATTTTCTCACATATACCAAAGAGTACAAGTGGATCTATGTTGAGTATAGCTGAGGAAAACAAATTTGAGTTTGGCCAAGAGGGTTTGTAAATTTTGTTTCCCCCTTACAGAATCCCTTGTCAATTTGTGCCTTCACCCCTTCATGCTTCCTTAATCTGAAAGAAGATCATTGTAGTATTGTGTTCCCAGAGTCAAATTGCATCTTCTTCATTGTGTTCCAATGGACAGAAATCATAAGTGCAGAGCCATGGGCAGCTACTGCCTCTCCTTCCCTGGGTGAAGGAGTGGTTAATTGTGAGTTATTTGTAGGAACCCTGAAGCCTTTCTTCTGGATTCTTTTGAATGTTGGCCTTCCAGTTTACCTTCCATTAACTTCGTGGTTTTGACATGTGCTAAAGATACAGGTATTCCTGTTTTCATAATATAATAAAAATCTTGTGCTGTGGGTAATTAAAGCAAAAATTCCTCAAATTGCTGGCTATCCTCTGTAGGGCTTGGGTCTTCTCTAGAGTAGCCTGTTATTGTACAATAGTGAGATAAGGTGTATTCAAAATTCCTATGGTCCCCATGTAGTGTGTGCAAACCTGACCTGACTCTATTGCTCCTTTCCCCTGTCAGTGTCTTTTGTCTCTTTCTTTCAGAATGATTTGGTAGGTGTTGGGTGCTGCATTAGAGGAGTTGACCTTGAATTTGGCCTCTCTTGCTTTCCCTGCAAGTAGTTTAAGATAATTACTGAAAGAGATTGGGAATACCAGGAGCATTTAAGTCTTCTCTGTGCACAGCAACTGTTCATCTTCTGAAGACTTGTAAATTCAGGCCCTGGAATAAATGAGGTGTTTGGTAAAAGGAAGCCAAGCCTTGTGAATATTCAGCTCAAACTGGTGAGGATATTTCATCCTGCAAACCACCCAGCTAGCTCAAGGCTAGTGTGGGGGCCCCAGAAATTCAGTACTGAGTGCTGCAGAGATACTCTGAGAAGCAGCTTTGGGCTATGCCTATAAAATAAAGCAAGCCTAAGCTGATGATGAAAATGCAGGATTTACAGCAAGTAGATCAGAGCTGGAAATGGATCTCATGAATCCTGAAAGCTGAAGTGTAGACCTCTCTCAGCTGGGTAATCCTGCTTTCAGCTGGGCCTGTAGAAGAGGCCCAGTCTGAGATTTTGAAATAGAAATTAAAGGTTCTTTGTGTTTGATCCCAAGTGCCCTTCTTCTGCCCCTTAAATGAAGGTCTGTCACCAGGATGGGAAACCAAGTCCCAGTTGTCCTTCAGGCTTAATTTTTTCCAAAAAAGGTTCTACAGTGTTGCTGTCTGAGAAGCCTGTGGCCAACCCTGAGAAGTGGTGTTTCTCTACCAACAGAGCATTACTGGCTGTGGCTGCAATGGGATTTCTGCTGACTGGGGCAGGTGGGAGGGATGTGCTGTAAAGCAAGGAATAGCTGCTCTTTTTAGCTTATGGTGAACAGTCACAGCAGCCTTTACAGTAACAGTAAACTGGGGGAGAGCCCCATCCTACACACTGCTCTCTGTGGGTTTGCTTTGTCCTACAGCACTGGGAACTCAATTTCTTACTTTTCATTTGCAAATGGGAGCAAGAAGAATAAAGCCTTCCCCTTTCAGCCCCACTTCCTCTGCATGGGATAAAGACAGCCTTACACCTTCTGTGTAGAAAGGCTCGTCAAAGATCATCTTTTTTGTTTTCCATAGTTGTGGGCCTGTGAATGAAGCCATAACTGAGAGGTGATGAAGATGCATGTGTGGGACACAGGGCTTTTGGAAGTGATAGAGAAGACTGTCAGGAGGAGTCTGAGATAGAGAATGGGAGAAATTCCAGGAACTGGGAGTCTTGCAGCTACATCTCTCCAGCCTCTGCTGGACTGGGCAGTATGGGCTGGCATCTCTTGCTTTTCCTGTGGCTTGATCCTGCCAAGCTCCTGAGGGCAGTTGGAAGTGGGTGAGCTCTGCCCAGCTCTGGAAGTGAGCTCCATCTCCTGCTGCGGGAGGCTGTGACACAATACTGATTGTTCCCTTCAGGCAGCCTCTGGGGAGCCCCCTCTGGACTTCAGAAATGTTTACCAGGGCTTACAGAGTGCCTTGGTTGCATTTGAGAGTAACACTGAGATACGAAGATATGCAAGGGGTTTTGAACCTTTTGAAGGCTGCATTGACTCCTGGGGTGGAGTGATCCCCTTCCTGCTGCCTAGGTCTTCTCTGAAACTCCCTTTTATTTCTCACTATTCAGTTTTGCTTCTTATTCATGCTACTCACGAAAATGTCAAACAGTGGCATGGAATTGTTTCAGCAAATCCTCTTGGAGGAGCCCTTTGGAGGGCACCTTTTGAAATGAAAGAAAACGTGTTAATTAAAAGCTGTGTTGATGGTCACATCTGCTGACCTGGTGAATGTAATGTGGAGAGGGGGTAGCAGCTGGCAGAGTGATTCTTATGCCTCTCCCCTGCAGGGAACAGAAATAAGTGGGGTGTGCATGCCACTGAAAGAGCATCTGTCAGTAGAGGTTTATTTTCTGGAAGTGCCGTTTCCCCTGGATTTTATATTGTCGTGCTAAAATTGGTATTTAAGATACCTAAGAAGTTTATCCTAACTAAAATAACATTCCTTTTGATTAAAAGCTGGCTGCTTCTAAGTGTTTCAGTCTCCCTCCTTTTGATAATGCCAGGGTAACACCATGGGCTCTACCACAAGCCAGTTTCCCACATTGTCAAGCTGTTTACCTGTTCATAGTTTCTTTGAATTGTGGTGATTTGTGAAGTACTTGGAGCCCACCCCTCTTAGGGGTAGATACCTGGCTTTGCTAATTCTTACACGATAATTTTTTCCTCACCTCTTTATTTTCCTTTTTCTCCCTGAAACAGTCTGTAGTTGGTGTCTCTGCAATCACTTGGCAGGGATGCAGAGGGGGAATGCTGTTCCAGCGCTCTCTCACCCATGACCATGATTAATAAAAGCTTCTGCCTGACTTGCCCTAATTTTCCCTTGTGTTTTTATGCATTTGAAGTCTCCAGAGTCTCTGACCATGTCTTAGGAGAAGCAACTTGGCAGTGTTGGTAGTGAAGTATTGAACCTGCTGTTTTGCAAATTTAGTCTGAGTTTGCATTGATTTCCTGAAATTTATCTGATGGTAACATACATTATGTCTCTAACGGGAAGCAATAAATTTGTATTGCAGTAGTTTTAGGTGGAAAAAAAATTCTTCATAAGTATATCTAAATTTTGCCTTTTTCAGTCCTGTAATTTCACTTGGATTGGTTTTCTTCAGGTCTGCCATGATGTCTTGGCTCCCTGTGATGATTCTTAGATTAGTGTTTTATCTGAGGGTGCATGCTGGAGAACAAAAGACAGGCGAGGTACCTAAGGTAAAGGCACTTTTGGAATCTGGGTGGAATTATAGAGGACGGTGAAACAACTAGCTGGCTGTTAGCAGTTTGTAAAGTTTTAAAAGTCTGAGATGTGGAACTTGTTTCCTGCTCTAGAGATTTGTTCGTTCAAGTCATTTGACTTCTGCTAGTGAGAAAGCCTGGGCTATGGTAATCAGTGTCTCAGGAGAGTTACAGAACAAAGTCTCAAGCCAAATTTGCCTCAAACCTTTTGTCTGGTAAGATACAGCAGACAAATCTATGAATTTTTTTTTTTTACAGATTTTCCTGTCTGAATTCAAATTTGCAGGGGAGCGCTGCCTTTCTGTGCATTGTGGAATCTATCTGCTCATAGCTGCTGATAGAAAATATCATCATAATGCTCATTGTCTTTCAAAAAGCAGGAAAAAACACCACCAAAACCACCAAAACAACCAACCTAGGTGATCCAGATCTTCTGGATTACTCTGAACTGAGTAGCCTTTTTTTTCAAGTGTAAGTCCACTTGTCCTGAGCCTCAGCACAGGGTTACACCGGCAGAGAGCTCCGTGTTCAGGGCAGCATGCTTGTTAATCATAAACCCTGGAACAGCTGAGAATTCAGATGTGCCACCTGCTTGGAAGGACAGTCTGTGTGGATCTTCCTCTTTTAGCCTCTCCCCAGTGGGTAAGAAGTCAGCCACGAGGTCCTGGTTGCTCTGGAGGAGAAGTGGCAGGGCTTGTGTTTGGTGTGAGCAGATTGCAGACAAAGAACTGTGTGTTTATGTTTCAGCA
Source organism: Petroica traversi (assembly GCA_025920805.1). Lineage (NCBI taxonomy): Eukaryota > Metazoa > Chordata > Aves > Passeriformes > Petroicidae > Petroica > Petroica traversi. The sequence goes on along the minus strand of JAHLSL010000020.1, from coordinate 17,347,389 downwards.
CCCATTGTGAATGTTATTTTTAAGAAGAAAGTATGTAATTAAACTGGTCACCCCTTGCAGAGTCGGGTATGTTCATTTGTACTCACCCCTCTTGCTCCTTTGATCAATCACAGGATCTGACCAAGCTGTTTGAGGTTGCTGTGCCTTCACTAGTGCTGCAGTGGATTTGGTTTATGGGGTGTCCATTTCAGCTGAATTGATGCCATTTAGGCTTCAGAATGATCCTAAAATTAGAAGTTGAAATTTAAAATTAACTTAATTTAGCAACAATAGGTATTTGGTTGAATGAGAAGTAAAATAAGTGCTTTCCCTTAGATGTTTTAAATATGCCTGCATTGTGTTGAATTGGCTGACTAAGGTATTTGAATATGCCAGATATTTATAGTGAGAACTGTTTTAAAATTTGTGTGGTCTTGATCATGAGAACTGATTTGTACCTGTAATTCCTGAGAAATTTTCAGGACTAGGAGAGCCTAAGGAGGAGAGAGAAGATTCTTTAGGAGAGCCTGAACAAGTAAAATATTATTTCTTGACAGTAATCTAGTCAGCACCTAAAATGGCTGTAATGAGTTCTCAGATGCAGCTCTGAAGTTGTTCTTGAAACACACATGTATTATTGGAACCACTGTATTCCTCTCTTGATTTCATTTTGCTGAGAGGTAAAAACAAGGATGAGCCCAGGGAAGCAAGGTACTACTTTTTTACAATCAGTATGATCTATTTTTACAGAGGACATGGGTGGGACAGTTTTAATGTTTCTTTACCTCATAAGGCAGAGCTGCAGTAAGAAAAACCAGCTTTTTGCCTTCTGACTGGGAGTTTGTAGAGCATTTGGCAACCTGAACTTGAATTTATCTGTCGTATTTTTTACTCATCATTCCTGTGTCGTGCATACTCTCCAGAGGCTTTCTGAAGGTGCAGCTGAAATAAAAGCCTCAAATGAAATAAAGGCTGTATGCTTGCCTGGCTTGGAAGGAGCATGAAAGCTTGGCATGGTGTGTAGCGCTAATGACTGGCCCCTGTCCTGCAGCCATGCTGAAGCTGGAAGATGTGTTTAGGATAAAATGGGTGGATGACTGTGTGTGGTGAGGTAAAGGAGAGGGCAGGGAAGAAGCTGGAGGTGATAGACGCAAGTTTGCTGATTGCACCAACCGTTTTGTGGTCAGAATAGTTGTTTGTGCTGGACAAAAGTGTTGACTTCATGAAGCTGAGTAAGTATGGCTGAGAGTCACAGCTTCTAGGAGAGATTTCAACAGTTTGGTGGCTGTTGATTTTCGGTTTGACTCAGTTACCTTCAAACAACCTGATACTCTTCCTTAAGCTGTACTGGAAGTAAAACTATCTCAAAGATCTGTGTGAAACTTCTTACCAGAAATCAAGTATTTTTGGTAGCTGAAAAGAGCTGGTAAGACATGCTCACGCTCTTCAGCACCTGATCTGCTTTTAAACAGCTGCCTGCCTAAAAAACTCACCCAAAAGGAGTCTACAGATGCTCATATCTTCTTTTCTTAGAATGCCCACTAGATAAAATTAATAAATATTGAATTAAAAAAATGTTTAATAGGACTGCATTGCTTATCTCCCTTTTTCCAGTCCCCATACTTGTTTGCAATAACATATTTTCAAGCAGTATTTGTGAACCTGCTAATAGGAATGCCCTTGAAAGCAAGGGCAGGGGTGCTCTACTGAGTCTGCACTATGCAGGTGTGGCTTTTCAGAAGTGCTTGGCTTTGTCTTGCTGCCATGCAAACCTCTGCAGGATTGAAATAAATGGGAACAGAGTGAGGAGCAAACCAAGTGCTCTTGAAAATCATATTATTTAATCAAAGCCTGGGGCTGCCACGAGTGAGAACCTCAAGTATCACAGCCTTGCAGTGTGTAGTACCAGCCCATCAAATCCAGCATCTATGCACCCATTTCCCTAATTCCCCCCCTATACTTCTGATGACCATCCTGAGTATGTAATGCCAAGGTTTAGTGCATCCTGCCCACCTTGTTTGCTGCCTTGGGGCTGTGGGATTTGCTAGGGTGTACATGGAGGACCTTGGGCATTTCTCAGTAGTCATGGACCAGCCACAGCTTCTGTGCTGCCTGCCAGTGGCCAGCAAGCCTGGCTGAATGACCACCTTAACAGCTCTCTGCCATAGCCTGAAGAGAAAAACAGGTTTTCTTTGGGTTTTCTGAACATATGTTTTCCTTGTGTTTCTTTAGCAGCTCATTGTGTTCTCTTTCTTTAAAAGAGCTATCATTACTAGTTTACCTCCAGGGTCTGAAGGTGGATTCTTCCCTCTGCCAGCTGATGCTTTCCAGACTGAAGGTCTCTGTGCCTGAGCAGCCCTTTCCAAGAGCCTGCTCCAGCTGTCTGTGCCCATGCCAGTCTGCATCTGTAGCTCCACAGAGAGGCTGTGTCCTCAGACACAAAAGGCAGCAAAGTGGGGAGGGCTTTCTGTGTCTGTGTCTGAGGGAGGGCTTTGCTTTCTCAGAGTAGCTGTCTGCTCACAGCTGTGAGGGGGAATAGCTGGCAAAGCATACGTGAAGTGACACCCTAGGGTTTCATGGTGGCCTCTCATTTCTTGCTCTTGCATTCCTGCCATTTGACATGGTCAGAAACAGCTTTATAAAGTGAAGGCAGCGTTAATAACTGAGCCAGCCTCTCTCAGATTTCAGACTGTAAGTAGCCATGATAAATAAATGTATGAGCAGTACCATTTGTGTTGTGCAGGTAAACCATCCAGTAGGAATCACTGATGAAAGGGGACTGCAGAATCATTTGCTACTTGGAATTTCTCAGCTTTGACTTATGGACTGTGTTCCCACTCCTGTGATCCCACGGCTGTTCTGGGGGAGTGTCACCTGCTTTGGTCCATCCTCTGTCCTTTACTGTCTTCCCATTTATTTTTCATTCAGTTAGTCTGCTCTCTGTTTACATTTTGTTCTTTGTAACCAAATTATCAGAGTCTTATCAGCTTCAGCACTGCTGTTTTCTTGTCTTTCTGATCAGGCTTCGCTTCATACTGCTCTGCTTTCTGCTGCAAGCATAGCACCATTCATGAAATTCAAGAAAGGAAAAACTCAAGACTTGCAAACTGGACTTGTAAAACCCAGCTTTCTCAATGGATATAGTAAACTTAAGGTGTTGAAAGTCAGAGGAGGTTACATGTTGATGTAAACATTGCTTGCTCCATGCTTCTAAGTTTTTGCTCCATGCTAAGAGAGGTTTGAGCATGAAATGTGCATATGTAGGTGAGAGCAGCAGGCAGAAGGCGAGGATGGCTGTCATCCAGTGGGGATGTGGTCTCCCCATGGGGTTTGCTCTTGTAGTCTGGTGCTGTGCAGGTGCAGAGCCCAGTGTGTTTCACACCCTTGTGTGCAATAGTGTCACGTAACCTGAGTACAAGATGCAACAAGCATGCAATGCCTTTGCAGAGACGCTCTGCAAGCAACAGGAAGGTAAAATTGAGGAGTTGGTGTCAGGCAGAGTGGTTCCAGCTGTCTACGTGGTGTAAGTCTCATCTGCCAGGCTGTGCCAGAGCCTGTAGAGTCCCCAAGGTGTGTCCTTGAAACTGTCCTGGCCTCCTCCCTGTGCACCTTCCTCTGGTTTTACTGCTGATAAACCACAGCCTGCAGAGGTGGTGTTAGCAAAGCCACAGGAGCATTTTTAGCTGACTGAGTTAGCTTATTATGTTTTCAAAAAGCACATGACAGCTTTGCAAAGTCTGTATTTAGTTTAAGTGGTTTATAGTCTGATTTCTTCATCCCTGTCCAGGAGTCTAGATGTTGCCTGTGACAGCTAGGAGTGTGGGATGCCTAGGTGGTTAAAGTTGAAAGTGGGCAGAGGGAAATCAGAGGGTCCCTCTTGGGAGCTTTAGGGGACAGAGGAAGGGGCTAAAAGGCCTTGGGAAATACCATGATTTCCCCCTTCCCAATTGCCAGTTTCTAAGTGGCAGAATCACACTTCCACTGGGTATGATGTTTTCTAGTGTAGTTGGTGACAATAATTGGTACTTACGCTGCTACTGGTTAAATAACTGGTATTTTACTGGTAATACTGATAAAAACATAGCTAGGACATTGAAGTTATACTGACAAAAAAAAGGGGAAACCTTCATAAGGGGAGGGAGATAGCTTCTCTCTCTTAGTACACTTTCATTTTGATTGTTGCACTTTGGTTTTTCTTTTTTCCAGTTTCATTAAAACACTCAGGTATGTTTTAATGTTCAGCTGACTTCATTAGGACTGAAATCATAAAGCTTATTACAGCTTAGAAGTACAGCCAAGATATCCATATGCAGGAACATCTCTGGGATGTGCCATTGGAGACTGGGGAATCAGCAGCCAGCTGAAGTTTACTATTGAAAATATAAAAATCTTTTCAGGGCATTTGGTAGATCCACTGTTGCTAACTTGCTTTTTGTACAGTGGCTTAATAAAATGGTGGTGACTGATAGGTTTGGACCATAGTGTATTTCTGATTTTCTTGTGCTTGTTGAAGGCAGTAGCAGATTTTCGTGGAGATTTTGGCTGTTGAATCAGGCTTCCCTGAGTGCTAATGCTGTTAGTGTCAGCTTGTTAGATGGTTTAATGTGTTGGTGCAATTCATCTCCAAAAGGAGAGAACTCTGCTCCTTTCCTATAAGAATTAGGGCTTTTCAGTACTCAGAGAATAGAAAGATTATACAGGTGAAATTTAGGTCGCTGTTGGTGTCTCATTGAATATTCAGCTGCCTTGTGCATTGAAACATTGTATCTCACACTTCTGATTTTTAGATCTCGTTGCACAGTGTTCACGCATCCTTGATGTGGATGTGGACTATATTAACAAGCTTGGCAATGCAAAGAAATTGGGTCATGTGTCCTCAGACTTGCTGCTAGCATTTAACCCAGAGGAATTTCTTACCTTATCTTACCTGTTTCTCTCTTCCCTGTGTTTCTACCACCATCTCTTATCTGGGCAAGCTAGTAAGACACCTATTTTTGAGAATCCTTGACAACTTTCCTTGCAGACACCGAGAACCAAGATGAGCCAATCCTCTAAGTTGCTTATTGTCAAGCTGGGGAGGCAATGAAGAGTGTTGGCCAGGTGTCCAAGCAGACTGAAATCGCTTGACACTTTTCCAAGACACAGCTTCTTCTGACCAGAAATGCTGATTTTGCCACTGAAGGTGTAACCTCAGGTCTGATGGTTTCTCTGTAGTTTCCAGGCAGTTGAAGCCATCTGGTGCTGTTCCTGCACATCCTGGTACACACATGGCAGAAGGATTTTGCCATGTCCTCTACAAAAGTCTGTCTTGTGAGCAGCTGGAAGCTATGCAAAGACAGGGTGTACCAACTCTCCGATAAAATTACTAGGAGTGGGAAAGCTAATTAATCATTCATTGCCTGTGCATTCTAATTAGAACAGTATAAGTGAGTGCTTTGTGCTTCTAGCAGTTGGAGACACTGAAGATCCTGTATAGCTTTCCAAAGATGTAGGGGCAAAGCAGGGGCCCTGTTTTATAAATAGGAAAGCTATGGACTGATGGTGGGCTTGTCAGGGGTTTTCATTCTTGGCCCAGCTTTACTGCCATTCCCAAACCCTCAAGCTAAATGCCCTGATTGTCAGAAAGTTGAGTTGTAGAAACATAGACCCCTTGTCCTCAACTTTTGCTGGAGTGTCCTTGCAAGCCAGGAAAACACAGGAGCAGTCCTGGGAAGCAGGCCTGTTACCATTCACAGATGGGCTGTCCTGAAGACATTTTGCCTCATTCTTTACTCCAGTGTATTTTATAAAAAGATGCAACAAGATTAAAACCAGAAAAAGTCAAACCTTGATATACCTATTCATGTTGAGATGCATGGGTTCAAGTGAACAGAAGAGTCCACTTTTTGATTTCTCTCTTCTGTCCACTTTAACCCATGCATTACACCTGATATGAAGAACTGATAAATGACTTCTAAGCATTGGCACTGTTTTGAGACAGCTGACAGCTTCAGGAAGAAAAGATTGTGTCAGTGTCTACTTCTTGGAACCTAGGAGTTTTTGTTAGTTTTTTTGAAGGTTTTATGAGGTGTTGAAACACTATTGCATAACTGGTTCAGCCCTTCCCTGGTGCTTTCAGGGTTTTGTGGTGCTTAGCTTTGTGGATAATTTTGCCTGTTAAGCTCAACTTGACTGGTTTTATTCACCAATTACACAAGACACAATACTAAGAATAAACTTCACCTTTTGTACTCTTCATCTCATTGCAGTTATACATCCTCTCTAAGGAGTGAATAATGGTGGTGTGATGCTTTGGAAATTAAAACAAATGTATACCAACCACTAAAACGTCTAATATTTTGGTGTGAGGAAAGGATGGGAGGTCAACCCAGAAGTAGTTGTCAGATGTTTTTGATATCCCATGTAAGCTGGGAGATGGTTCATTTGTCAACTGATGATGAACTGGGCCCCTTGTTGGACTGCCTGGGCAGCCTGTGATCCCAGGAGAAGGCTGGTTTTTTTCCTTCTCTGGAAAGAAGTGTGTGTGTAAAACTTAAAACTGTTTGGCATTTGCATTTCTCCATGACTTTCCAGGCAAACTGCTATTGACAGGGTCTTAGGAATGTATTGTGATGAGATGGGCCATTCATGCACCTTTCTAAAGGCAAAGAGCTTCAGTTCCAAGGTGGACACGGGTTTTTTTCTGTCTATGGTTATCCAGTGCATTCAGGTGAGACTGTGCTCTGTTCCATTCCAGTGCAGTCACTGAAGGCTTTCAGTGACACAGGACAGCCTTTCAAAACAAGTTGGTATTTCGTAGTCTCTTGGGATGGCACGTAGAACAAGGTCACGTTTGTGTTGCCAACTTAAGTTTAAGTTGGAGCCAGTGGGGACTGAAACAACCCTGGATTTCTAAACCTACTGGGTGTCCTCTCTGTGTCCCAGTGTGTGAAGTCCTTGCCACAGCCACATACCTCAGGTCACTCTTTCTCTATCTGGAGCACTACTGCGGTCAGAGTCCTGCCTCCTCCAGCTCCTGATGCTAATCTTTGGTCACTGGAGTCTTCTGTCAGCTCCCCAAGGTGCTTCGGTGGCTCAGGGTCAGCTCATAGTAGTCCTTCTGCAACAAATAAGACTTACTGTGGCAAATACTGCTTTCCCAGGAAAGTGTTTTGCATGCCTGCTGGTAGCAAAGCAGTCTCTGCTCAGCATCCTATATTGTCCACATTTGCTGTTTTGTCAGATTCATAATGTCCCCTGGAGTGTTTGTCAGTGTGCAGGGAGCAACTTTGAAGGCAAGACTGGCTGGTGCCTTTGTGACCACTTTTAAGAGCTCAGGTGCTCTGGGTGACAGCCAAGTCGCAGTGCACCCTTCCAGCAGGGGTGAAGTGGTGAAGTGATGGGTTCATAAATCAAAGGGTTTTCCTTGGAGAAGTGGATGGTTTTGTCCTCCTCTAGCAGCAGGTTTAGTACTGGACCTTCAGGCCCAGTAGAGAAACACACCTGTCTGAATTTAGGTGTTGTGTTTGGCACAAGTAGTGTTTGTCGTGCTGGATGTCTGAGAGGAAGGCACCAGAGCCACATGTGCTGCTGAGATACCTTGTCTGCCACTTGTCATTGACCTTGATCAGCCCTTTCAGCTGCTGGTTGTTTGGAGCTCTCAGATAAAAATAGGCTCCCTCATTTATATATGTAAATGAACATAAACCAGACTGCCAAGCAGTGCTATAGTTGGGTGCTTGTGGGCCCGAGTGGGAAGGTGGGTGTCTAAATTGAGTTACCACCCTCAAACCTGGCTCTGCATGGGATTGGCAGTGGGACTGGGTGAAATTAGTGCTGCTGGAAAGAGCTGCAGAACCAAGGGTGTTCCTGGATGGCAGATCTCAAGCCCTCCTAAGATATTTGTGTGCTTGTTACTTGTAAACTGCACCTCTCCTGCCACTAAGTATTTTAAATTAAGTGAAGCACATATTCAGGTGGCATTTTCCTTGGTTAGAATACATATTTGAATAGTTGTCATCTTTTTCTTCAATAACATCCATTAAGGATTTTTCTCCTAATTTTCTCATTCCCAGACTTCGAAGGCAAGCCCTCCTAGGGGTGCCTTTCTTTTACACTCGTTTAAGACATGCAGATTCATTGATAAGAAGGTTTTGGTGCTAAGTGTGTTAATAATTTCTGGATGCCTGTGATGTGGGCTATCATTTTCATGAAATGACATGTAATAGCCCTTTCCTCTCATGTCTCAGGCAAGTGGGACTTCAGTAATACTGATCACTGCTTTGTAGCTTACAGGGTGAAATCTTTTTTCATCTACCTGGAACACTTTTGTTTGTTCAGGGAAGAAAAAAGAAAACCAGCTTTGCTTCTGTCTGGCATGTGGGGATCTTCACCATCAGTTGTGTGATTTTTCCAGTATTTTGTTTCAAAACAAAACTTTTTTTCATGTCCATTTGTCAAAATTGTGTAATGAGTAAGATTTGGTTATAGATGTTTTTAGAGTAGTTGTCAAACCTGCATCAGTTGCCTTACATGATGTAATGATGAAAAGTCAATTGTGGGTTGTCTTCCAGAGGACCTGAGTGATGAATTCTTTTTAATTTTTATCCTTCATCTCATTTTGCTTCCTTTATATGGTACTTTTCTTTTTGAATGTTTGATAGGTTGATAGGTTCAAACTTGTTCCAAGATTAGCATGGAGGGTGTTGTAACACACACAAGCAATAAATCAAGGTGTGGTAGATGTGTTGTGGATGACATCCAGCTTTGTTGATGACTCATCTTCATTGAATATGAGAGCTGGTCAAATATGTTTTACAGGGTCTGCTGTCTTCTCAGTGTTGGATGATCCCTGAAACAAAACTGAGTGGGGAAACCTCAAATCTGGGCTGTCTGTTCCTGAATAGCCTGATTGGTTTTCCTGTGTCTCTGAGGCTGGCTGTCATTGTTCTTGAGGCATGTATACTTGCCTACCTTCTGTGACTTTCATGCCAGCTTTCAGAAGAGCTCAGAAGCGACGCATTTTTAGTAAACTTGGTGCTTTTTCTCCTGCAGGAAGTGTTTTAAAACTAAATTGAGATTGCACACTCCTCTGACTGGCTTTGCGTGCGGATTCACTCACCCTGGTGTCACTGTGAGATAAAGGCTGTGACCAGAGATGTTTTCCCTGTTTCCTCAGAGCAAATCGGGGCGCTGGCCGGGCAGCACATCGTGCACGTGGCCTGTGGGGAGTCGCACAGCGTGGCCCTCAGTGACCAGGGCCAGCTCTTCTCCTGGGGCGCCGGCAGCGACGGACAGCTGGGGCTCACCACCATAGAAGATGCAGTGACAGTGCCAAGGTAAGCATCTCACAGGGTCAGCTTTCCTCAGGGAAGCTCCTTGGAGGGGATGCATCTGGTGCTGCTCACCTTGGGAGGGCCACTTTCTCTCAGTGTGGCAGGAATAGGGCCCTTCTCATGCTGGAGTGAAGGTGATTTCTTCTCCTTTTCACTGCTGTTCTGGTGCTCCCTGAGCACTGCAGGACTCAAGCAAGTCCTCAGGAGGTTTGGGCAGGGCAGACCTTCTGCCCATAGATGGGTGAGGTATGGAAAAGAAAACTGGAGCGTGCTCAGCTTCCTCCATGAAAAATGCCACAATGTTTTGTACAGAAAAAGGAGGTGCATGAAGGACTCAAAAAAAAGAAATGCTGTTTGTACTTTGTGGTGTTTTATCATGCTGTGTTAACAACAGATGCAGTGTGTCATTTGGACTGCTACTGCAGATCCAATACAGAGCAGAAGCTTGGGACATCTCTCAGGGATGGCTGTTGTTGTCGAAACTGTATTTAAAGGAAGAGTTTAAATTACAAAATATTATTGTTTGAGCTGAAGGGCTCTGTGAGAAGACAATCCTTAACTTGCATGTGGTTCTGATAAAACAGAGGGAGACAGGGTTGCTTAGCAGTGTGATAGCGGCATTTTAAAAATAACGTTTTTGTGGAATAACTTGAACCTTTGACATGCTATTCTCTACAAAGCACTGAAAAGGGTTTGGTGCTGTAACTCATTGAACTGCTAGGCCCATAACAGCATGACAAATGTCAGTCCCTGAAAAAGAATAGTGAGAGAGACACCAAGAATCAGCTATTTTCACCATTTCCAGATGGTTGGATTCAGTATTATAGCAGGAAATGTAGTTGAGTTACTAGTCAAGTGTCTAAAGGTCTCCACAGATTTGCATCTATTATGTATGGATGTGTATTGCCTTCAAGACTCTGTTCCTCAGTCTCAGAACCATAGATTGTAAATATACAGCAAATATCTGAGTGAAAATGGTAATTTTTAATCTGAGTTGATACCATATTTGTGGACACTTATTCTAGAATAATGTCGTCATCTTTAGGTTGATAAAGAAATTGAACCAACAGACGATACTGCAGGTTTCCTGTGGAAATTGGCATTGCCTGGCTCTGGCTGCAGGTACTGTAACATCTGTTATTAATTACCAAAATTTGTGCTGTTATTTTGCACGGTGTCCAAGGCTGCAAATTTCTGCATAACAAATCAAGGACATCCCGTGTCCTGACTGCTTTCGGGCCAAATGGGATTCTATAAAATGGATCAGGTACCATGAATACTGAGGAAGAGCTTTGCCTATACTGTGAAGAAAGAAAACATTGCACACAGACCACCCACTGTTTCACTGGTGAATGATGACAGGAATGCTTGAAAGCCTTCCATCTTGATGTGGAAAAATGTGTGTAATTAATTTCTTTGTGTTGAAATTTTCCTTGGCTGTTACTCCTCAGTGTGGAACGTGGACTGTTTTTTGTTGCACTATTTGTTACAGCAGTTATATTTTGTATTTTACACTTAGTTGTTTGTGTGTTTATTTGCCTGGTGGCTTCAGGCCATGGTTTTGGTTTTATTTTGAGCAAAGAATGTCTTTCTTGATTTTGTTTTTTTTCTTTTCATCATGAGGCTTGAGTGGGAACGAAGCCTCCGGAAGTGTTTCTTTTTAATTTTGGCAAACCTCTTTTCTGTTTTCTAGCTTTCACTCACCATGCTCTTTCTTTTCTTGTTTCAGATGGCCAGTTCTTCACATGGGGGCAGAACAGCTATGGTCAGCTGGGCTTGGGCAAAGAATGTCCCTCCCAAGCCAGTCCACAGCGTGTCAAGTCTCTTGATGGGATCCCTTTGGCTCAGGTTGCTGCAGGTGGAGCCCACAGTTTTGCCCTTTCTCTCTCAGGAGCTGTGTTTGGCTGGGGGAAGAACAGCTCAGGACAGCTGGGTCTAAGTGATGAACGAGGTATGAAAATTCTGCTCCTAGGTGAAAGAAGGATAGACTCCTTTGGCCTGATGTCTCTTTTTGCAATGACAGTGTATTTTTACTGAGTGAGTATATAACACTCAGCATCTCCTCCTGGGATGAGATGGCAGAGAAACAGTCTCTCTCTCTACAGGCTTTTCATACTTAGTGGTAACAGAAATGTGTTTTTTCCCTTTTTGGATATTCATTTAAGTGAGGAGGGTCAAAAAGAGAGGTCTTTCAAGTGTGAGTGTCAACATGAAAATATCAAAGAAAGTGCTCATATTTTCTCCCTCTTCTCAAAAATATTTTGTCCATATTTTGTTTGAAGTTGGTTGAAACAAAGGCTTTCCCTGCAGAACAGCAGGCTGAACCCATCTCCTCATTTCCCAAAATTGTGACTGGTGAGCCTCTATATGCTAAAAAATTGATGGCAGCACTAAATATCAGTATTGTAAAATGATGTTTAATTTATTTGTTGCATAGTTTACCAGACATATAGGGCCAATGACAGTTTTCTCAGGTGCTAGTCTGAAAAGCCTGATCTCTTCTGTGTGTTCTTCACACACACTAACCTTTTGGAATAAAACAAGTGAGTGGAAGGTTTTCTTTGGAGCTTCAAATCAACCTCTTTGTTGTTTGCTGCATAATTCCTGAGCGGCTTTAAATATCTAGGCAAGTTACTGAGTGTAGATGCGATACCTACCATGCACCTAGATACCTGGTACTCTCTGTAAAGTAGAGCTGAGCTAATAGAAGAGCAGCAGTGTCCTTTCCATGTAGATTGGCAGATAAATGCTTCTAATTAAAACAAAGCTGCAATTTACATATGAGAGGCTTACTTTGACATGGGGCTAATCTTAAATGAACAGAATAGGCATCAGCTTGTGAGGTGATGCAGGCCAGGGATCATGTTCTGCTTCCCCCTCAGTGCCTGGCATTGTAGTAAATACATGGTATTTATGGTAAGTGAATCATGCTAAGACAGTGTGAATTGTACTTGTCAAACATGAACAGCAAGGTCTGCAAATGTATTCTGCAGCACTGTTATTATTAACAATTATGCTTGAGAGAGGAGAAGTGTCATTCCTGTCAAAAGAAAGATCAGAGTACTAAAATACAAAACAAAGGAAAATATGCTCTCAATTCTAAACTCAAGGAAATGTGACTGTTTTTCTTTCACTACCCAGTAAAAAACGACATTACAAGTCCTCAGGTGACAATATTAAGAAATGCACAACTTGTATAGGTAGAAACCTGATTTTTTGTTGGCATGAAATAAGCAGCTGCTCCCCTTAATATCTAATTGTTTTGGGGTGCTTGCTACTCCTTTAAGTGCTTAGCTTTTATTTTTACTGTATTCATCCCTGCAAGACAGACTTTAAATGATTAGGAGTGGCAGAGTGAAGGAGAAAAGCATCACTTAATGTTTGGTAGTGATTAGCCTTTGCAAGTAGGAGGATCTTCTGCTTAAAGGATGACAACAGAAAGCTGAGTATTTAAATACACTTTGGGATTCAGCTTACCACATGTCTTGCACAAGTGTCTCCCACGTGTCAGGATTGTTCTATATGGAAAAGGACTAAGTAAGGTTTTGGAAACAAATATTTGAAAATCATGCCTGAGGAGTCTGAAATGGAGCATGAAGCTGAAAGTGGGTGTATCTAGGCTGCACTCACCAGATCTCCCAAACAGCAAGTGTATGTTGAATTTATACAAGATAATCAATATTTGCATTCTTGCTCTGGACAGTTGTTTGAGTCAGTCAAGTCTTTTAAGAATTCGAGGTGAAAAACAGCAGTGAAGTACTCTAAGATATATTGTGTTCTATTCACCACAGTTGTTAAAGTTTCCCTTGTGCTCATAGACAACATCTGAAAATCACACTGCCAGTGCTTTTCTCGGACGTGCAGGTTTGTGTTTATGATACAGCTGCTTCATTTCCTTTGTCCTCCTTGCAGACCGAGAGTCCCCTTGCCATGTGAAGCTGTTGAGGTCTCAGAAGGTTGTTTACATCAGCTGTGGGGAGGAACATACAGCAGTCCTGACAAAGGTAAAGATGCTGACCTGGGAGCCTTGGCCACTGCCTCACCTGCCTGATGGTTTCACAGTAATTTTCTGTGTAACAATAGAAAAAAACAGATCGACTTACTGTATTCCTTCTCACCAGTAAAAGAAAATAAGTGGAAAGTATAGCCTAATTATTTATTCTGAGATTCACTGCCAACATGATCCTTTGCTGATTTTGAAGATGAACATGTTAATAACCCACAGCAATGAATAGCAAAACTCAGGTGAATCACTTAAAGAAATTAGATTTGTGGGAAAAAAAATGAACAAACACACATCCAAAGGAGTGAAAACAGCATTTTGCTGGAAAATAGAGTAATACTGTGCATCAGAATAAGATGGAAGCTAAAATGAAAGAGTGTTTGAATTAAACATTAGTAGTCACAGCATTTACAAGAGTGTTTCAGTTCCAAACCTGCTGCTTCCAAGTGGTGTATAATTTAGTGGCCAGAGGACAGGGCTAGGATTTGAAAGAGAGCTGCTCAGTTCTTGCCTTGCCTCTGCCACTTTGTTACCCGCGTTGGAGCCTCAGTGTTTTGAACTGTGAAATGAATTAAACAACTGTCTTTGGGATTCCTGTGGGAAAAATACCATTGTACAAAACTAGTTCTGTAGAAGTTTGTCTAGCGTAGAGATACCTGAAGATTAATTCTGTTAGTTTCTGATGGGTGGCAAGGTAGCTTATTTGGAAGCTGTGTTAGCAGAACTCAAGTTTCTTTTCTGAATCTTTTGAAAATCCCCATCAGTCTCTGCCTAAGCTTTGGGCTCTTGCTGGAACTGGAGTCAGAGAGATGCTGCTGGGTTATGGGTCCCTAAATGGAAACTCTGCTGTTTGATTTGCTGACAGAGTGGAGGGGTGTTCACCTTCGGCGCAGGTTCCTGCGGGCAGCTGGGACACGACTCCATGAATGATGAGGTGAACCCCCGAAGAGTTCTTGAGCTCATGGGCAGTGAAGTGTCCCAGATTGCTTGTGGCAGGTGAGTGCTGTGTGCAGCCAGAAACTTTCTTTGGTGGAGGTTAATGCTGATACTGAATCATGCAAGTAGGGAGAAATAGTCCCATTTCTGCATTCTGTGTGTCAAAACTAAATGAATTTAAATTCTGCTTTCCATGAGAATTTTCAGGCCCTCTAAATGAGATGGATTTTTAATTAGGGTTGTACCCTGTGCTTTAACCTGTAAAAGATACTTTCCCAACTTAATAATTCAGCAAGACTTCAGAGCAGAAGCCCCTTTGGTCAGTAGTTTCCAGGCTCTTTAATGAAAAGTGAGTTAGCAGGACTGGTGCTGTGTTGTTGCCTTTCAGTATGTACAGGCTTAGCAAATGACTGAGCTGATACTGGGAGCCTGATAGGAGCTGTGTGTTGGCACAAGCTGCTCTTTGTCACTTCCACATAAAGGGCTCCATCCCATCAACTGGTGCCATCAGGTGGCAAGAACTGAGCATTGGTGCCTGTGTAAAGGTGCTGCTTTGCACCAGCTTCTGGCCTAGGAGAAAAGAGAGTAAGTTTTAGGCTGCATTTGTTTGATTGGGGTTTTGTTTGTTTGTTATTGTTTTTTGGTTTGTTTTGTTTTTTAATTTATTCTTAACCAAGGCCCAAACTCTGTACCCGTCTCTTACAGACATCACACTTTAGCCTTTGTGCCTTCTTCAGGAATGATCTATGCATTTGGCTGTGGAACAAGAGGCCAGCTGGGAACAGGGCACACTTGCAATGTCAAGTGTCCCTCTCCTGTCAAGGGTCACTGGGCAGCTCATAATGGGCAACTCTCAGGGAAACCTGGTAGGTACTGTGCTCGATTTGAAACAGCAAATGGACAGAAATAATTTCACCCTGTCTGAAGACATCCTGACATTGATCGGTGAAATTTCTGGAAATACCAAAAGCAACCCATCCTATTGTCCCAAATGCACTGTGGTAATTTATGGGTGACCTTTTGCTCTCTCTGTTAATGTGTGCCATCTCCCTTTCTCTTTTTGTGGCAGAGCTCAGCATTTTGCAGTCTTGAGACTTGATGAAATTGTACTACTATTGTGTTCCAAAGGCTTTATTCTCTCTTTAAAGCCCCTATTGCAATTTTAAAATGACAGCTTACTCTTCCTGTATACTTCTCAGGAAAGTGCTGCAGTGCTGGAGTTCCAGCTGATTTCAGCAGGGCCTTCAAAGGACCCAGGTGCTCCTTGTAGTTGTTCTGGCAGTGCAGGTGGGAGGGGAGGAAGGCAAGCAGGGACTTGGCAATAATCCGCCTCTAACACAACTCTGTCTTTCTCCAACAGATGCCTGTAAATACCACATTGTTAAACATATCTTCTCTGGAGGAGACCAAACATTTGTGCTTTGCTCCAAATATGAGGTACACCAAATGAAGTATCCTTTGAAGTCTTCTCCCCAGCATTCACAACACAGCTTTTGTTTTTGTTAAAATCTTCTGAAATGGAAGTGTTGTTTTGGACTCCATTCTGCCTTACAAACCTTACCAGCCCTGACAGTTGTTTCAGGGATTTACAGCTTCAGTGGCTGAAAGTTGCCTTTCCTTAGAGGCACATCACGGCCTTTGGGAAGATGCTGATTCCAGTTTAATCAGCAGGAAGGGGAATCCAATCTTTGAAGATTGGAAGTGAAGGGCTGCTTTCCACCTGTGGCACTGACTTCTGCATGGTTGGTGTGTAGGGCCATCAACCACATACTATGGGATTTTGTCAAACAGTGCTGGATGAAGGGCAGAATGCTGGTTTGGCTTTCCTGCTTCTGTCTTCTTTTTTCTTTCAAGAAGTGTTTGGGTTAAACTTTTGAGGCACGGAAATAGGTTAAGAATAAATGTACTAAGCCTGTAGTTATATATATATATAACAGTTTTTAAGAGGGCTTTTGTACACCTAGGAAATTATATTTTTATTTTTTATTTTCCTCTTCTTAAAATGTTTTTGAGGATATTTTTTCCCCAAACTTTTTCATACCTTCCCTTTTGGACTTCTTAGTGATGCCACAAAACATCCCAACCAAACCTTTTCAGAGACCACACTAAGGAAGCTGTCAGTTATTTATTAAAACAGAGATTATGGATAGGAAGGAATTGTTTTACAAGCCTTGTCTTTGCTGAAATCTGTATCTTCTCACAGAATTCCTTGCCTGCTGATGATTTCCGGACCATAAATGAAACACGTTACACCTGTTTAATAAATGATGAAACTATAGATGTCTGGAGGCAAAAGCTTTTAGAAAAGAACAGTTCTAATTCTGTCAAGTAGGTATTGTGGCACTGGACAAGCCTTTTGTTGAAAGTTCTATTTAAATAAGTTCGTTGGCTTCCGTGCCATGCTTTCACTTGAAATTTAACAACCTTTTCAAGTGTGGTTCTTGGTCATTTCCAAGGGGAGGAGTTGCCAGTCACAAGGCTGCCAGGTGAGAGCTTCTGAGCAAAACCAGAGGAATTTGAGGCTGCCTCAGCATTGCAGATGGTGGGTGGGAACTTGATTTTAAAGTTGTCCTGCATTGTGTGCTTAAATATGTGAAAAGCAACAAGAACTTGTGAACAGACTGATAAAGTTCTTTCCCCAGTGTCCCTGCCTTCCTGCCAGGAGAAGGGCAGAACAGGTGTAAAGGAGGCACTAATTCTCCTTTCAAAGAGGGATCTTACATGGTTCTGAATGAGCTTCTTGCCCTCTGTGCTTCCAAAGGGGTCATCCTGACATTGTTTCCCATAGAAGAAAGGGAAGAGAGATGAAGAGATTTACTGAAAGCATCCATTCATAACCTGTGTCTCTGTTTTCTTTTGTCTTCCTGCTGCAACCAGTAATGTTGTTCAGATACTGTCCTCAGCTGCCTGCTGGAATGGAAGCTTCTTGGAGAAGAAGTAAGTGACAAATTTCCAGAAGTATGGTTTTCTCTTGATGCAAACTTTGCTTCACTCACTGCTGCAGTGGGATTTAATTTTTCTGATCTGGCAGGAGATGGGGGCAGAGGGTGTCCCCTAAAGAGGTGGGTGGTCAGAGCTGGGTAAGAAAGGCAGAGGGTCTAAGAGAGTGCATGGTGAGCATGCTGTAAGTGGCACAGATTTCTTGATTTCAGTTTGCTACAACTGTTATTCTTCCTTATGAAATAGATACTGTCTGCTTTAAAGAGAGGGATAGGAGTATGACATTAAGAAAACCTAGACATGCCAGATATCTGAATAGTCTCTTACCCAGCTGAGCTATCTGGCTGCTCTTGAAAATACCTCTGGGGTAACAGGGAAGTGTTTTCCTTTTAGAGGACATCACACATGGAAAGTTTTGTGCTTCTGCTTACAAAGGAGGAATTTAAAATGGGTGTAACCTGAAATAGGTGGTGATAAGGTTGTAAGACACATAGCTGAGTCAAAGGCTGTGGGCTGGGAAAGCTTGTGTTGACTGTCTGTAAATGCTGAGGAGGTAACAGCATGAGATGAGGAGGAAGAGAAATTTTTCTGGTGATGTGATGAATAAATAACCTGTAACTAGGTGAAGAAAAACTTACTCTGAGTAATCTTTGCGTAATATATTCCAAGAGCAACTTAAAAAGAAAATAGTTTGCTAATTATTCCTGGTGGTTTTGTGCTTGTCCAGTGGTTTCTTCTCTAGTGTTGTGACATGTTATTGCATCAGGAGAGTTCTGTCATGTTGGTTTAAAACCTTTGTTGAGATATCCAAGCTGTTGAGTCACTTTAAATAGTCTCACGTCTCCTTTGAATGTGGAAATGAGTGGAGTTTATGGCTTCATCAGCCAAATACAGTTGTTTTTCCATTTCAGTGGTGTCTTGGCTAGTGCAGGACTTAACTTCTACAGAAAATCTTTGACCAAAGGAATGATCAACCTTAAATGAGGCTGTATTTAACTACATACCTTTATTTATGAAGTCTTATGTTATGGTGCACTAGATAGAAATACCCCAGTGCACCCCTCCAGTATGCTAAGGCCATGTAGGCCTGTTTGAATTAAAGGATGAGATGGAGGAGCAGCTTTTCCATGGCTGTGTGCTTGAGCACACCCAGCACAGCCTGAAGCTCTCTGTGCCACGGTTTGTCTCTGGGGAGCTGTTTCCAGCCTGGAACCTGTGCTGTTATGGGAATTGCCTTTCTTCTACAGCAGGCTGTGTTTAGCTCCTCGTGTTGTTACAGTCACACCATCAAACTGAGAAATGCATCCTGTCTTTAATAGCTGCCTTCCCCTTCAGGGTGTCTTAACACAGTGCTCCTCAGTCAGGGAAGGAGTCCTGGGGATGCCAGAGACTTTAACAAAGTGTTCTCTGCAAGAATCCCAGTCCTAACCAAGGCCTGGAGGAATTCAGAAGGGAGAGGCTTTGTTTCTAGTCCTAGGAATTCTCCAGTGGTCATTCCTCTATTGCTTGCTCTCAGGCCATGTCAATACACAGGTAATGGGATCTCTTCCTTAAATTTATGCCTGTCTGTCTGTGATTTCTTTTTTAAAGGATCGATGAACATTTTCAAACCAGTCCAAAGATCCCAGGGATTGATCTGAATTCCACAAGAGTGCTGTTTGAGAAGCTGATGAACTCTCAGCACTCCATTCTCCTAGAGCAGGTATTGCACTTCTGAGATTTGGACATTCAGAGGGGAAATTAAGGCTTTGTCCCTTTCTTGCATACAAGTACCAGTAGCATTTTTGGGGAAGAGTTGTATTGCAAACCTAAAAGCCAGGCACTTAATGGTCCTTTGACCTAGGCTGATTTTGACCTCCTCAGAACGTGTCTCCAAGACTTTCATTTAAAAACAAGTTTTATCTCATGACATTTAATACTTGAATGCCTGCTGAAATAAATTCTGTGTATGTTATATTTGTAATTACTATGTGTCTATCAGGAGTTGAGTACTTTATGGTTGCATAATTTATTGTAACTCAGAGAATTTCTTTCACAAGTGCAGAGCTGTGGGATAAAAGCATACGTGTTCCCCTTGCCACTTTTAGCTATCATATTTATAGCTTTGGGTTTTTTCACTCTGGGTTTGACTTTTAAAATGGGGTTTTACCATTTCATCAGCTCTTAAACATCATCTACGTTGTAGATGCTCTATCACCCAGGATAAGTTGTCTTTTTTGTTTTGTTTTCTCTTCAGATTCTGAAGAGCTTTGAAAGCTTCTTGATTCCTCAGCTGTCCAGCTCGCCACCAGATGTTGAGGCAATGAGGATCTATCTGATTCTCCCAGAATTCCCACCATTCCAAGACTCCAAGTATTACATCTCTCTGACACTTCCGCTAGCAATGGCTATTCTGCGCCTGGATACCAACCCCAGCAAAGTGCTTGGTAAGTGTCATTTAAGAATTGTTTTAATTTAGAAGTAAAATATAATTTCAAACAAGACTCACTAGGGAGATTAATCTAATTTGCCTTATCTAGTTTACCCACATTCAGAACTCAGTTCCAGATAAATTTGCACTCCTCTACAGAAACATAGATTTTTATGTATCATGAAGGTTAAATGATCCTACTCTCTTACGTTTGATCAGCTGTTGATCACTTTAGAATATTTTTTTTGTATAAGGTAAATAAAAGGATACTAAATACAATACTGAATTATTTTGTCCACTACAATATGCAGACAAACCTCTTGGTCTGTGACTAAGCTGAACACTTAAACTCTTCTCCCACTTCTGAGTCTTTTAATTTCTAATATATTTTCCTCTGAGCTTGTTTTAAGCTGAACGGAAAATACGCTGCTTAATGATTGTTACTTGTGTTTGTTAAGCTACTACTGTTCTTGTTATCCTACTCTGTGTCTTAAGGCTGTCTTGTACTAAATCTGATCTTATTTATCATGTAAAATGCTATTTGTTGCATCCCAAAGAATCCTAGGCTCCAGCTTCTACTTTGCAGGTGATTGGTTCTAGGAGAGAAGTTAATGGTCAGGGTCCCATCAGGGGAAAGTAAGGGTTACCTGTCCTTGGCAGGAAAGAAATCAGGCTCTCTAAAGAGGGGGAGTTAATCCTTTAGTGCAGATGTGCCAGGACACACAATCTGACATCTGCTAGAAAAGTATGTGGTGCTACAGAGAATTGCCCAGGCAACTCTTCCCTTGTCACTCCTGAGAGACAGCTGTTTGCTGATCATGGTATCCTGAATGCCTGATACTTGAAACAGTGTCTGGAATTGAAGGCTGGAAAACTTCAAATTCAGGCTCTCACCCTGATCAGGGTTTGGGCTGGGTAGTGACTGGTGGGGTTAGATGAGAGTGGAAAAAGAGGAGCTTTTCAGTTTCTGTTATTTAGGTGACTGCCTCACTTTCCTGTTCCTGCAGCTGGGATAGGAATAGGGAAGTCTTTTGAAAGAGTCTTCAGGTGTATTCCCGTTTTTTCAATTGTAGCCCCTTACTTAGTGGTTGCTCTGGCCTTCGATTAAGTTTTATATCAATGTCCTCTGCTTTGCAGATAACTGGTGGTCTCAGGTGTGCCCAAGATACTTCCTCAGGCTCGTGGACCTCTACAAAGGAGCAGTGGTTTACCTCCTCAGTGGAAGGAAGACGCTGCTGATCCCAGTCCTGTTCAGCAGCTACATTACAGCTGCTCTCAGGCTTCTGGAGAAGCTCCACAAGGTGAGAGGAAAGCCTCGGCATGTGTTGGCTCAGGATGATTCAGTCCTGACTGCCCTTTGCCAGCTGTGGGCTGTGTCACTGTCCATCAAGGCATAATGTGGGAAAGATGTTAGTGCCTTTCTTAAGTCCAAGGTTCTTGAAGATTGTTTAATCCTGTCTCAAACACTTCAAATAAAGTTACCCTAAAGAAGGCTGCTGCTGGACCATGCACTGTGGCATCACAAACACCTGTCCATTGACGGTCTCCCCTCTCACTGTGTTGCTGCTGGGTAGTCTGGGTGAGGAGGAGAAGGAACTAAAATGAGTTAGAAAGAGGTTTATCTTGATTCTTCTTGGTTTGTGCTAAAATATAAGAGGCTGTGTATTGTTTGCAAAACTTTCTGGGTCTTTTTATTGCAAGCTGTTACAACATTTTATGAAAGCAGACCTGGATGTTCTAAGAAAAATGCTGAATGTGTGTTAAAATATGTTGAATATTTCCATCTGTTTTCTTCACCAGGTGAATCAGAAGGTTAAACATGTGGAATATGATAAGTTTTATATCCCTGAGATTTCCAGCTTGGTGGACATTCAGGAGGATTATCTCATGTGGTTCTTGCACCAGGCTGGAATGGTAAGAGGTTTTATGTATAGTCATGAAATAGCTGTCCATGTTTGTGTCTCTGGCTGTAGATCTGTATTTCCAATATCCTTAATGAGAATGTAATGTATTCAGTATAGGAGCAACTGTATGTTAAGTGTCTCAGATTTGAGTGCTTGGTGGCTTTACAAAATTGACTTAAAAATAAAAAGGCTGTGGAAAAGAGTTGGAGCTAACAATATTTAACCAAAGCTTGCAACAGTCTCTGTGATTATTCATTTGAATTTCATTCAGTCTTTGCACAAGGGGATTAATTCAGTCACTGGATCCTTTAAATGTAATCAAGACCTCAGGGGCCAAGTCCTGTATTCTAAAATTATAATTTTTGCCCTTTACTTCTGCTGTTTAGGCAGGTATTGTGAATAATGTAGCCAGTGATGTTAAAATGTTGCTCTGTAAGAGGAGGCAATGTGGCGTTCTGGCTAGGGGACTGAACCAAGCCTCAAGAGATGTGGGTTCTATTCCTGGCTCTTCCAGTAACCTGCTGGGTGATCTTGGGTAAGACCCTTCACCTCTTTTATGTCTCACTTTCCCATCTGTAAGAAAGGAGATAACTAAACTGGGCTGGAATATGCTGTGTGGGAACCCAGTGAGATTATTTAATTATAGCAGGGGAAGGAATCCTAAGTGTAAAAAACCACCAAAAATCATCTGCCAAGGGATGCTGCAAGAGAAAAACCTGACTGCAGTGATAATTTTTGTGTGTGTTTTCATGGGCTTTGTAAATGTTCTGTGTGCTATGTCCCCATCCTCTGCTCTCCATCATCTAAATAGTGCTGCTGTGTGCTTATCTTTACTGAGCAGAACAATAAAGTACTGACTTAAATTTATGTAAGGGATAGTTAAAAATATGTCAATATGGCTAATGATGAGTAATTTGCATTGCAGGGTGTTCTTGTATTACCATGTAGTGGCCTTGTGGTCTCTCCTGTTGTTTCACATGGTTTCTGCCTAGGGAGTAGTTTTTTTTGTTACTCTTTGTAAGAGTAAGTTTCACCCATGGCAGACTAGCACAGGCTTCTGTGCCAGTCAGTCCTCTTAGTAATGTTTGGTGTTCATGCTTTGAATTAGACTTGTGCATTTTCTTGAGAAGGAGGTTCCCATGCTTTTCTTTAAGAGGAGGAGAAATGGGTTGTTGGTCCCAAAGGAGGAAAATTTACTTTGGGTCACCTTTGGACTAGACCATCCAAAAAAACCCAGAAGACACAAAATCGAAAGAGTAAAAGATTTTCATGCTTTTCTTTTTCTTTCACAGAAAGTAAGGCCATCCATCATGCAGGTAAGAAAATTGTTTCTCAAGACTTTTACTTAAAGAAGTGCTCTGGAAGCTGTGAAAAGGAACAAATCTTGCCTGCCTTTCTTGCAGGATGCTGTGACTCTCTGCTCTTATCCTTTCATTTTTGATGCTCAAGCTAAGACCAAGATGTTACAGACAGATGCAGAATTACAGATGCAGGTAATCATTCTCTCTCCCAGTTTTCCTGCCACATTTCTTTTTCTCTGCCTTTTGCAATGGTGCCTGCCTGGAAGGGGTGTTAATTGGGAGCTTGTGTGTGCAACACTTTATTGTTTCCATGATACAGGAGAGAAGTGTGGCTGGAGAATCTCTTTGTCCTGGATATTGCAGAGGAAGGATCAGTGTCTTTCCCTTCAAAATGTTTGTTTGGCAGCATCAGAGCTGCCAGATGTGCACATGATGGAAATTTAAAGTGTTTAGGGAAGGAGTAGTTATGTATTTAAGATAGTCCAAGGATAAGGAGGAAGTTGAGGCCTCTGTTAGAGGAGCTGTAAGACAACATAAGTAAACAAAGATAAGTTCAAGTAAGTGGACACTTGCTTCCAGCCTTCTGCCTGGTGCAGGAGTGATTGTTCCTTCTAATAATGAGGTGAGTGCTGTAGACCAGCTCCTGGTGCTGTTTGTGGCTGCAGGCAGCAGCTGTTCCCTACTCACCCACCCACCTGCAGTGAGGGGACGGCCAGAGCCCTCCAGGAGTGTGCTGACAGCAGTGTCCAGCTCCAGCACCCTGTAGGTGGCAGCCAAGCCAGCTCACAGCCAGGCTGTGACAAAGGCAGCTGGCCTCTGTGCCAGTGGCAGTGTCCCAGTGCCAGGCAGTGCCCACACTGGTGCTCCTGAGGCACCTCTTGGGCACTGCCCCCTCATCCAGTGCAGCTGGGCCTGGGACTGGTCCCATCCTCTGTGAAATTAGTTGGCTGAGGTCCTTGGCTGTCAGGTTCCTTCAGGGTGGAAAACTTCTATCACAGATACTTGTGGCCATGGTGCTACTTCCATGTAATGGAAAAGCCATCTCCTGGCTTTTCTGTGGCTTCTTGAGCACACAGCCTGCAGCAAGGCAGAAGGGGCTTGGCCTGTGCTCAGATGTTGCTGCTCCTGCTCTCATTTTGACAGCTTCTTGTTGGTTTTCAGCTGCCCGGTTTGTGAGCAGGGCACTGCTGGGAGGAGATACCAGCCTTGCCTTGGCAGAGCAGCTGACTGGGACAGGTTTTGTTGTCCTGAGAGACAGACAGCCATTCGATACCAGAGAAACCAGTAGTTCTCTGAGTGCTGGAATAGAGGAAGCCTGGTCCCTGGTAGATTTCTGTCTCAGGTTTAACTGACTTTTAAACTGAATTTTAAATGTGAATTTGACATTTACTATGGACATGAGAAACATGAAACAACCTAAGTGCAGCCAAAGCTTAGTCTGGACTTTGTGTCTTGCCCAGCTCCAGACAATCTGTGTGGATGAGGGCTTTGAATTGTATGCGATGGGTTCCCTGGTGCCTTGCAAGGTGCATTTGGCTCCTTGCTTGGTGTATTTGTAGCACTGTTTTCCCTTCTGGACTCAGTCTTACCTGAGTGTGTTCACACTGAGTTTCTTGACTAAGAGCATGAAATAAACCTCTTCTCCTCACCCACCTGCCTAATATAAAAAAAATGTTCAGGAATTTGATCTCTGTTGCTCAAATGTGGTGGATTGGTCAGTGGACTAAAAGTGTTGGTGTGAGAAATGGGGGGAGCAGGTAGGCATACAGGCACACACACAGTACAGAGTGAGCATGGGATTCTTGAACCCTGGGAAACCAAAATAAAAATCTAAGGTAGAAAGGAACACCAGGCATGGAATGTTAACTGCTTTGCTTTCATGGGAAGAAAGAAGCTGAGCTGTGGCTGCTTTTCATTTCTCTTTTATTTACAGGTTGCAATAAATGGTGCAAATTTGCAGAATGTCTTCATGCTTCTCACCCTGGAGCCTCTGCTGGCCAGAAGCCCTTTCCTGGTACTTCACGTTCGCAGGAGTAACTTAGTTGGTGATGCTTTAAGGGAGTTGAGCATCCATTCAGACATTGATTTGAAAAAACCTCTCAAAGTAAGTTTTCCCCCATATCTTTAGCACCCTCTCATTTGGCAAACATTTCTGCAGCCTTTCAGCCATTCACATTGCCACTTCACCAGTGTGCAGTAGCTTCTCCATAGGTGTAGCACACAGGAACACTTGATCTAGTCAGTGCAAGGGTTGAGTCTTTTTTCTGACTCCTGGAGTGCTTTGGCAGTGCACAGCTTACAAGAAGGCAAGCACAGGGTTTACTTTCTTCTCCTGGTGTGCTGAGTGTACAAGGACCAGGGGAGGAAGCATTTTGTGATGTTATGCAGTCTCTGTTTTGCCCTTCTGCAGGAAGAGGCTATTTACAGTAGAATGTTTTTATCTCTGAGAGATAAAACAATCTTCAGTAGCTGCTGTCATGCTGCTGCTTTGATTGTTGGAATGACAGATGGTTATTTATGATTTGCATAAGAAGTTAAACGTTCTCAAAGTACCTGATTTGCTATTCCTGTTCCCTTTCTGCCCCTGTAGGCAGAGAACTGAATTGAGCTTGTGGGTTGCTGTGGGTGTGAGCATGTGGGACGAATTGCTTTGCATGGCTCCCAGTTAGAGAGAGGTCTGATTCACTCAGTCTCAGCTCTGCACCCCTGCCACTGACCTGCTTTCCTACAGGTTATCTTTGATGGTGAAGAAGCTGTTGATGCTGGAGGAGTGACAAAGGAATTTTTCCTCCTGTTGTTAAAAGAACTACTGAACCCTATCTATGGCATGTTCACTTACTACCCAGAGTCAAACCTGCTGTGGTTTTCAGACACGGTAAGCCCTTGCCCTCTATACGTGCAGGCTGGAATAATATGCTGCATTTAAATGACAAGGAAGTTAGTGGCAAACTATGGGAAAGAAATGTTCTTCCTCTTTCTACTCGTGATACAATGTGGACTCTATTTTTAGTTAGTGTGAATGGGTCCATTAACCTCACTAGAATGGTGATGGTTGTGCCTGTTAAGGAGTTGGCTCTCTCTCTTTACTCTTATCCCATAATAAAACTTGTCCTAAGGGTCAGGTGACAGGTAACAGAACTCCTATTATCATGAATATGATGGTCATGTGCTGTTTTACAGAATGAGAGGTTTAGGTGGTAATGGCATTAGAGTTCTGTGCCTCCCTTGCTGTTCACATAATTGCAGCCAATCCCCTTAGTCATGCATCACTATCGCCTTCAGGATCTCGAGTTGTTAATGCTTTATGTGAGGAAGCTCTTAAACTGCAAGGAACGTGCCTTGTAGTGGAAGGCTGTTGGTTTTGGAAGAGTGTGGAGTGTGAGCTCAGTACCTCTCAGATGGCTGGAGATGGTGGTTTATGTCCTTTTCTTCACCTCCATAGGCAGCAAGGTGGGAAATTACATTGCCAGTCTTCCCTTAAGGTGTGGCTGTCCTGGGGGTTACAAGGAAGGAAGTGGCCTGCTACCTTTGTAACTTGTAAACAGTATTACAGAGCATTCACTCCTAAAGTCAGTGCTGTAAAACAAGTCTTTGGCACCAGGAGAGGTGGCAGTGTGAGCACTGAATATGAGGGGTGTATTTGGAGCATTTAACACACGTGGGCAGCCAGTCTGTGGCTGACACAGCAGCGTGAGAGTCAATATGTGAAGAACAGGAGGCCTGTGCTAGCACCTCTGCTGGTGTGCCTGCCTGGGTGGCACTGGGCTGATGCAAAAGCTTTTAATAGAAAATAGGATGGGTGATAGAGAGAGAAAATTGTTGACACGTTTTCTTGCAGCACATAGACAGTAAACACTGAAGCACTGTCAGTGTCTAACACTAACAGGTATTTAAAAGGGAATTAAAAGGCAGGTAAGGTGGAAAGCTGCAGTTTCCACAGCTGATCATAACTTACAAAAGTAATAGAGCATGGCTTCTGAAGCTTTATTTCTGTGCTACACGCTAGCAAGGAATTTACAAAGTGGTCCCTGATGGGAGCTCTCTGACTTTGTCCCAGTTGGAAAAGCAGGGTCTTGCTTCTTAGTGCATGGAGGAAAGGGGAATGTGCATTGCACCAGTGACAGTCTGTCTCATCAGGATTTCTCTGTGTGGTTTTGCAGTGTTTTGTAGAACACAACTGGTTTCACTTGATTGGCATCATATGTGGTCTTGCAATATACAATTTCACAGTGGTAGACCTTCACTTTCCCTTGGCTCTGTACAAAAAGCTCTTGAACGTGAAGCCCTGCCTAGAGGATTTGAAGGAGCTATCCCCTACGGAAGGAAGGTATGAAAATCAAAATTTGCAACTTTTCTGGGAAGGTAGGCCGTCCAGCTAAGAACAAGAAGTGCCAAGCTAGGTAAAAGCTGTTCAATAAAACACCTCCTGATCCTTTTGAATGAATGATTAATTTGGGTGGCTGTGGTCCTAGCAAAACATAGGAGCTGGTGGTGAATTTTGTGTAAGACTTCTCTCCCACAGGCTACTGTATCCATCTGCTTAGGCTGCCACCCTCCTGACCTCCAGAAACCCAGCCAGCACAGCCAAAAGACACCTCCCACACCCCCCCATTTAGAGCATGGGTGGGAGCCTGTCCATGCCCTGTGGGTTGTGGGTATTCCCAGACCCCAGCCTCAGCCTTTCCCCTGGAGCCAGGCTCAGGCTAGCAAGCAGGGCACTGTGTGTAGTGCTGTGAATCATCCCATCCATGAACCAGAGCAGCTCTGACCTGCTCCCATCCCAGGAAGGAGTTGAGTGGAGTGAAAGAGTTACTTTTTCTAAGTGGTATGTTGAATCTTTTCTGCCTAATTGCAGGGGATAGTGGTTCCCCCTGGCACTGGGAAGTTAAGATCCCACTGCCTGACAGCTGTCTTATTTCTTTTTCTGAGTTGCCATCTGATTTATCTACACAAAGGGACAGTTGTATTTAACAATAAGGAGGTAAAGTGCCAGGAAAGCAGCAGGATTTTGGGGGGTAGCAGAATATTTTCTGTATGATGGGCATACAGATACAGTCCATTTCTGTCTTCCTCCACTCTCTCAGACCTTTGTGTGGTGATGACGTAGAATTAGAACTTTAGAACTAGAAATGTAATTCTGTTCCAAATTCAGGGTCATTAAAGGTGTTCCATGAACTAGGTAGGCATGGACTGTACTGATAGTTTCTGTGGACTGGCATTTACTCTGCTTCTAACAAAGCATCTCTTTATTTGAGGTGTATTTCTTTCTTACTGTTCAGGTGATTCAGATTCTCTTTCTTGCAATCCTACTGCAGATGTATGATGCTGTTTACTTCTGCTCAGTTTATTTTCCCTGTTAGAGGTATGGCTTTTTAAATCTCTGATTATTCTTTTTTTCATTTCTTTCCCTACTTGTTATTTAGGAGTCTCCAGCAACTTTTAGATTACCCTGGGGAAGATGTGGAGGAGGCGTTCTGTTTGAATTTTACAGTAAGATGCATTTTTGACTTATCAACTCTCTGATTACTGTGGTACAGTTGAAGCCCATGTATATTTTCATGTGTGTTGGGGTGTCTTCCATATGCCTATAGCACATAGCCCATGCTAATGTTAAAATGTTCTTTGATGTCAACTCCCTTCTTCTTTTGTATGTAAATGATCCTAAAAACTTGAGCTAGTAAGTAGATTAAGCTGGGTGGTTTTCAAAATAGCCTTGTTGTCACTATTTAAAAACCTGATGGGTTGTGAGTGACAGGTTCATCTTGAGCTGGATCATTTTTTGACTCTCTGTCCAAGGCCTGCCCTGGGTATAAACAAGGTACCAGAGAATTGCTCCACACAGTGAAGAACCTTGCTGAGCAAGGAGAGTAGTGCCCATTTCCTTCTTGCATGAATGAAAGCACATAAACTCTATTAGATCAGAATTATCTCTGGACTAAGTCAGACATGCATCTGACTGTGTCTCCTGCAGGAGAGAGCTGTAATTTGGGAGGCAATGAAGTCGTAGTGTTGATAATGCAGGCTCTGTAACAAAAGAATACCATTAAAGTAGCAAAAGAGACTTTTCTCCTAATTCTTTCTCATACCTAAGGGCCTCTTTTGTCTATGGCAATTTGAAAATTGATCCTTTTGCCTTTTTTTCAGGTAATCAGTTAGTGTACAGACTGTAGTTTTGTAGTGTTGCCATCCTAGGCTGGCAGAAGTAGGAAGATGCGTGTGCCATTTATTCTTCCAGTGAGAGAGGATGAATTAACCTAATGAGTTTCTGTTTAAAAAGGGAGTCAATTTTAATGCTAGAGCTTGTGGACTTAGTTAAAAACACAATTTTAGTTACCGGTGTCTTGGGTTCTTTTCACATGAAATTTACCTAAAATATTTTTTTTTCCTTTTTAAGTTCACATTTAAACTTAAAAGCAGTCTACAGCAAATGTAGGTGATGGAGGGTGGTGAAGCACACTGGGTACTTGGAGCAGAGAACAGAAGTTTCTGTACATGCCATTTTCTCTGGCCAGTCCTCAGCTGTGAAAGAGGACTCTGTTCTAGGCATATGCCCTGGGAAATACTTCTGGTAAAATTAATTTTCTGGTTTTTTACAGATCTGCAGGGAAAGCTATGGTGTGACAGAGCAGAAGAACCTGATTGAAGATGGAGATAAAATCCTGGTGCAGAAGGACAACAGGCAAGTGGGGATGGACTTGTGCTTGTGGTGAAGTCAGGTGCCACAGAAACCCTGGCTGAGGGGAAATGTGGGGGGGGAATTAGCAGTCACTGCAAACAAATTCTAAGACCAGTTGCTCAAAAGTTACTGGGCAGTAGTGGCACTTGAACAAAAATCAAGTTCTGATCATCCTTCCGCCAGTGTTTGGAAAATGTACCATGCACTTGGATTGACGTCTTCCCTGTAAAAGCAAAGGCCTCTCTATAAACCCTTGGTAGTTTTCTCATTTTAGGTAGAGATTGGAGCATGATTTTGGCCCAAGTTAATATCCCTGATGGCTCAGAGAGGAACTGTACGTGACCAACACAACTGAGCCTGGCAGACTTGTTTGCACTCCTAATTCTGGAGCCGGAAACACTTTCCTTTGAGCACGGCCTGACCCCATCCCTGATCACAGCCAGAAGGACCTGCTGTACTTGGATCCCTTTCCATTTGACTGAACACCCCAGAGTTATTACTAGCACAGCTACCATTTCCCCCTTTTCTTTTTTGTCCAGCTGCTAAACTATATTCTTCCCATAATCTTGTAATTGGATTTCTACAAATGCCTTTATTCCTTGAAGCAATGTTCACATTCTTTCTCTGCTGGCAAAACATTGTGATCCAGTGACTACTCAGCAGCATGGTTAGGGACTTGTACTAGGATTGCTGAAGACCTTGCTGGCAAGGCTGGAGATGAAGTAATTTCCTATTAATCTGATTATTTAAAATGGTTTTGAATGTGTCTAAAGCCATTGCTGTAGCGAAAGCTTTTTCTGTGTTACTTCTTACCTACTTTACTACTGCCCAAAATGGTGCAATTACATGGCTGAAGAGCAGCCTCCCTGCAAAACTCACATGGAGAGGGAGCAGGATAATTCTGTCTCCTAGCAAAGAGAAGATGGACTTCAGGTAAAACAGAGGAATGCTTAATCTACCTCTGCATCAGGGAAGGAAAGATGAAAGTGCCAGCAATAGAACCCTTTAAGTTTTTAGGTTGGGCATCTACATTCAAAAGAAAAACAGCCCTTTTTTTTTACTGTATGCCATACAGTACAAAGGAACAAAGATTCTAGCTGGGAACACTTGGGAAGAGCACCAGGGTTAACTACTGCAACTGTTTATTAAGTCCGGATAGGAAACAAGGGAAGAAAATCCTTAGGGGGAAGGCTAATGTGTAGTTCCACCAGCTTAACATTCCAAAATTCAATTGCTTCATCCTGACTGGAGTTTTGAACTCAAGCTAACCTCTAAATCCAAGTCTAGACATGGCTGTCAGTTCACCTTACAGTGCTTAATGACTTCCTCCACCTCTGCATTTAGAGGCCAGGCACCAATTTGCTGCCCTATGGCCTGAATAGTTTGTAGAGTGCATGTCTGTGGGCACTGCCCTTCCCATGTGAGGAAAGTTCATTGGGAGCTGGGGAAAGCACAGGATTCCTGTAAGTGACAAATGCAGAGTAGGAAATGCCTGCATTTTCCCTTCTCCTTTGGAGTTCATAAAATGCTCTTGATGCAGGGTTCGTGACCGTAACAGCCGGACAGGAATTAAGCAACAGTTAAGTGCTTAATCAGCTTGAATTTTCCTAATGCTCAGGTGACTGTGGGGAAAATGACAATAAAACAAATGCACTGGAAAATAACTCCCCTTTTGGGAGAGGATTTCTTACTCCAAGTGTTCATTTTTGTTAGTCTGCTTCCTTACTTCCTTATTACTTCCTCACCTGTCCCTCGCTGCTTTTGCAAAGTGTATGTGGTGAGAACAACCAAAAGGCCAAAATATTTCTTCCAGTTGTAACCTCCTCAGCTTTACTGGTGGTAGAGAACCTGGGGGACCTCCCATGCCACCACTGCCAGGGAATAAGCTGACACATGGTGGTGGCACTTGCTGCTGAACACTTTGTCCACATTGCAGTGACTTGGTGAGAGGGGGGCAGTGGGTTGAGCCTGCTGGAGACTTGAGTTTGCAAAACACTTGCCAGGCAGAAGCAGGAAGACCTGGCAGTGTTGTTGCTTAGGCGTGTGATTAAAAGTGCTTTCCTTTGCCTGCTTTCTCTCAATGCATTAGGGAAGATTTTGTTGAAGCCTACATAAATTACATCTTCAACCTCTCCATCCAAGAGTGGTACACGGCCTTTTCTACTGGCTTCCTGAAAGTGTGTGGTGGGAAGGTCCTGGAGCTCTTCCAGCCCACAGAGCTCAGGGCCATGATAGTTGGAAACAGTAACTACAACTGGGAGGAACTGGAGGAGGTAAAGCTTCCCTTTTGTTGTACTTTTTTTTTTTTTCCTAAGTGCCAGGATTGTGCAGTTGCATGAGATGGGCATTAGTCTGTGTCAGGAGGTGAAATGAGCCACAGATGCATTTTCTTCGTTTTTATGCTCCTTGTACACCTTGCTGTCATTCACATGAAAAGTTTCTCACTGTGCTGGCCTGCTTCAGGTAAAGCTCAGTGAGGAAATTCAGGATGAGGAAGGACAGGGAGAAGGACCTCATCTGCTTTTTTTAGGGATGACATCTCAGACTGAAGGGAGGGGACAAAGGGTTGTCATGTATAGAAAACTTCATTGCACAAGGGCAGAAAGTACACAGGCATACAAAACAGAGTCTGGACACCCAGAAAGGATTGTATCCTCTCAAAATCCATAGGTCAAGTCACTCCCAGTGCAGAATGTGTGATCCTGTTTGGCCTGTGAACAGGCACTCCAAGATTTCTCTCTCCACTTGTAATTAGCTGAAAAGCAGAAGTGTAATGTTTACCTTCCTCACGTTGCCCTTGCTGGGTCTTTGAGCCGTGCCATTGCCCATCACCCATCCTGTGTTCCCCCTCAGAGTATCTGATGTCAGGTGCTAGAAAAGGCCAGGTCTGGGTTCTGCTTAGTCTTTGCTTTCTGGTACCAACTGAAAATTTGGTATTTTGCTTTTTAATAGAGCGCTGTCTATAAAGGAGACTACACTGCCACACACCCAACTGTGAGAATGTTCTGGGAGACCTTCCATGCATTTCCCTTGGAAAAGAAGAAGAAATTTCTCTGTAAGTATCTTGCAGTGGTGCAGCATCTCGGGGAATTGAAGACTCGGGTGGGAGGGGCAGCAGAGCTTCATTGCTTTGAGTTGGGTGGTACAGCATGAGTGGCAATATCTGCAATTGTCAGAGCTGGGGTTTCCCTCTGCTGTGGATTTGTTTCCCTTCTGTCCTGGGCAGCTGGCTCTAGGTGACCCTGCTTGTCCCCAAGGACCTCCAGAGGTCCCTTCAACCTCAGCCACTCAGGTTTTGTGCCTGCTGGGAAGATGCAGGCCGGTGTTCGTACCCAGCCCTGGCTTTGCTGTCCTGCAACTCTCCTGGGAGCAGCCAGGCCCTGCCTGGAGTCCATTTGGGGCTCAGCCCCTCCGGGCAGGTGGGGCTGAGCTTGGCCTGTGGGTGCAGCCCAGGTGGGAGGTCCCTCACCTGCTGCCCTTCCTGTGCCTCTGCAGTGTTCCTGACGGGCAGCGACCGCATCCCCATCTACGGCATGTCCAGCCTGCGCATCATCATCCAGTCAACGCCCAGTGGGGAGCAGTACCTGCCTGTGGCTCACACCTGCTACAACCTGCTGGACCTGCCCAAGTACAGCAGCAAGGAGATCCTCAGCGCCCGCCTGGTGCAGGCCATCGACCACTACGAGGGCTTCAGCCTGGCCTGACCCACGGCAGGCACGGACTCCCGGTGCCGAGCAAGAGAACAATGGGCTCGGGCTTTATTTTTGTAAGGGAATAGATCTGAACTTCTTTTTTTCTTTTTTGGGGGGGGTAAATATAAATAATAATAATGGAGATGATGCAGTCTCAGCCTGACGCTGCCAGCATTTTGTGGGGCTTCGGCAGGGAGAGGCTCTTGCTTTGAGTTTTCTTATCTACTGAACAGTCAGTTCAGTGGGCATTTCTGTTGTTTCCCCACCAACTGGACATCACTGCCCTCCTGGCAATTCTTTCTAGTTCGCTTTTATTGCCCCCATAAACACACTCTTGTACCTCTCCTTTTAATTCAGTTGAAATATTTTGATGTCGCTTGCATTTAGGGTATGGTGGAAACTGAGGATGAAAGAGAGGTCTCCTCTTTGAAAAGCTGTGATTTCCCCCCCACCCTTTTTTCCTCCCTTTTTAAATGCAAGCTGGTTCTTGCTTGCTTTGAATAGAAGTATTTCCTCTGCCCTTAGGTCCTTGGTGGATGGTACTGGGCTGGGATGTCATTTGTGACCCCAGAGCAGTGCATTAGTGATGTTCTGTCTCTTTGCACCAGGATGGCTCATGGAAAATACAGTGGTTTACAGAGGTTGGGTTGTTTTTCCTCCCTTGTCTTGAATTTTGTTTTCAAGCTTCTTAAAGAAGCCTCTGAGTCTCTCTGGAGTGGGGTTTGTGTTCAGGCTTGTGGAAGGACAAACCCTACTTATAATAGCAGGTTTCTCTAAATGCCTCCCTCGTGCTGTGTTTCTGTCCTGGCAGGGCTGCAGCCTGGGTGGTTTTCCATCTCAGCATCCCTGGTATTCCAACCCAAGGTGAAGGTGGCTGCTTTTCCTGCTGCTGCCTGTGTCCAGAGGAGCTGTGTGTGTGGATGCGTGAGTGCAGGGGTGTGTGATGTGGGAGGTGTGTACAATCTCTCCAGTCTCCTCAGCTCAAAGAAAGGAGATGCCCATTTGAGGGATAGCCCCGGCTGGAGATTGGTTTGATCTCTGCCGTTGGGGTTTGCTGTCTGAGAACAGCCCTCTCACTTGGCAGCTGTTTTGCCAAGGGGCCTGAAGGACAGTCTGTAAGAATTTATAAACTGAAAATGTAGAAAAAGCACTACCTAAATCTATCCTGTATGACTGGAGAGCTTTTGTCCTCTTTTCCTCAGTCTCACTGCCCCATTAAGTGAAGTTTGAATGGTTTTCCTCCCTTCTCCCCTGCCATTTTTCAGGTCTTGATGTAAATCTCATTTTAAGCCTAGGGTGGTTTTGACATTGACTTGTTATTAGGACATAGTATTTATGCACCATGTTCAATTTACAGTATTGAACTTTGCACCTCGTAACAAAAGGTTTTAGGCTTCTGGGTTTGTTTGTTTTTTTGTTGTTTTTTTTTAAGACAAGCTGTGGGCTACATGGAGAGCCCCCCCAGCCTCTTTCTAATGCAGCATTGAAGACAAATATACAGTTATATCAAATGTTTATTTTCGATGTGTGTGTACATAGTACAGTATTATGCAATAAATTTGATGTTTAATTCTGATGGAGTGGCTGACTTTTTGTGTGGGGAAGCAAAGGAGAGGCTGTAATTAATTTAGTGGTCCAGATGCCAGGCATGAAGAAATTTTCTATCAGAAAGTTGAAGTAAAATACTTCCTTCTCTCTGTGGTAAATATAAATGCATATGTGGTTAGACACATATACTGCACACATTTATTTATGTTTAGGTAGATGGATCATAGGTAGACATGGGAATACGCACAAAGCCTCTTATTCAAAATAAAATGTGTGCACATTACTGTGTGATGTGTGTTAACTGTGCAAGGTCTAGCTACTGTTGTATCTAGTGTATATAGTCTATATTCTGTATATAGTTTGTTGCATTGTTGTATATAACATTCCACCATGGAGGTAAGCATGTATGTTTTGTATAATATATAAATGCAAAATGTTTATATATTTGTATTTATACATCAGACATCTCTTTTCCTGTAGCAGCTCTCAGCCCTGTTCAGCTGAGGAGGGGGAAGCAGGAGGGGCCAGGACTGTTGAGGATTTTGTGAATCAGTGTATTGAGCTGAGCCATCCTTGGCTCCATCCCCCACGGAACAGAAACTGTCACTAAACACCTGCAGTCAAAATAGTTGTATTTTCCTGTTTTATACAAAATACAAAGCATACACATAATGTTTTTAAATCCATTTATGTTTAAAAGGACACCATAGATTCCGTTTGAGGTTGCTTACATAAACCATGTAAACAGAGACCCGAGCCCAGAGTCACTGAGGTGTCATTAGCTGGGGAATGCAGTCCCAAGTTGCTTTTGTACCCTCAATGCAGTTCTGAAGAAAAGTGATTATTAACAATTTTTTTTCTCAGTCAGGGGCCCACACCCACCCTGCTACTGGCTTCTGCACTCAGCCAACCCAGGTATTTGCTGTACACCAAGTTATTTGCAAAGCTAAGTATTGTTTGATGTATGTACATATCCATAATTCTGGGAGAGGGTTCCCTGCATGCAGGTGTCTGAAGGGAAGCACAAGGATCATACACTTGCTGACCATTTAAGTTCCAAGATGTCAATTTGCTCCAAGGGCAAGAGCTTTTTGCAAGTTTTCCATGAATCTTCTAACTGTGGGGCACCAAGACACACAGTTTGGGCTCCACAGCCCATTCCCACATCTTCCAGCCAAGCAAAGAGCCTTTGACAGCACATGCTGTGATGGTCAAAAGCAACAAAACCTTAATGCACACCTGAGGGAGAAACAGGAGGAGGCCAGGAAATCCTGCTCAGCCATCAGCACCATTAATTATGTTACTCTGCCCCACTTAGTCCCCTTTTACTACCTGTGGCTTCCTTTGTACTTCTCCAGGTATTGGAAACTGCAAATGGGTTTTTTTTTTGACTCAACTTGTAACAATTTTGGTGTGGTTGCCCAGCTCTCACCTGGGCAGCAGCAGTCACTCCCTGACTTGCAAACAGCTCCAAAAGTGGCTCCTTAGGCTGGAGGATGGCTGGCAGCACTTACCCTCTGAAACTTGCACACACCAGAAATAACAACCGATGTAGCAGCAGAATGATTAAAAGTAAAATGCTTTAATTTCACCGCCATTAACAGAAATGCCATTATTCAACTGTTTACTCAGAAGTAAACAGAATAAAACCAAATGCAACTTGTTAGAATGACAAGTTTTCCCTCTATCTTTCACTCTACAATCTGATTTTGTGCACAACCCGTTCATGGCCAGCATTTACATTTTAATGATTTATTATACCACAATGTGGTAACAGACAACGTGTCTGAGGCAGCCCCCGTGGTCAGGAAGCCATCCTACAGCAGACATCTTGTTCTAGTGACATGGAAAGAGGTTGTCTTAGACTAAACAGCTTATTTATATCACATAAAGTACAATTCTGTACAGTACTTCACACCTGTTAAAAAGCACAGTCTTGTATTTGACTTACTCCAGTCAATAATCATTGATGTTGGCACACACAAATCATCAAACAAAATGCACAGTTGTTGCTTGGATTGACTTGGTGTGGTGGGGCAAACATAATTTCTGGCTATTTGTCGTCAGTGGGAGGTCAAATGATCTGTGAGAGATACAAACACAATGTTTTAGTGCTCAGGAGTCCTCCTCCTGTGCAGGTTTGGGAGAGGGGAGTCACAGCATCTGCAAACCCAGGACAAAGTTCAGCATTTGTACATGTCTTTCCAGGACTGGAATTCTAAAATTCACTTCTCTTTGATAATCTTTTCTAGCAGTTCCCTTCACAAGGAGGCAGCTGAAGTTCTGCTTTCTTTTTTTGCCACGGGGAAGGACTTGAAAAGAACAGTTCAAACAGAGAGATGGCTAGGTGTGTTTCTTTGTTTTTCTTTTAATGTACAATCTCCATTAATAGGTTTTGTTACTTTTAGTTTTCAAAGTTCAAAAATATAAACTCTCTAAAGTGCATAACTGTACTTACATTTCATAGAAACTATCTGAAATTCTAGCAGTATACCATGTAAACAGCAGTAACTAAGCATCAGAAAATGCTACAATCTCATCAGTTTAAAAATAAAATGGATTGTTCCCTACATATCATTTATCAAGACTTGTCAGGGGAAAAACCCAGCGAAACAGATAATTTATCAGTACACAGTGCAAACAGGCTTTTAAAAATAAGCAGAGAAAACATACTCCTGGGAAGCCTTGGCCCACTGAAAAAATGCATGATTATGAAAAAGGGCAGAAATTGCTTCTCTCATCCATTTCAAGGCATCCAGGCCCAGATTCAGCAAAGAATGCAGGCTTTAGTCCTTACTTTAGTCCCAAGGCAGGCCAGCTTGAGGCACACGCTCACCAGCCAGGCTTCTGCTCTGCTGAGCTGGGCCTGAACAATACAAAAATGAGCCAGTGCTAAGGACCCTTTGGTGACCCAGCATTCTTTCTCATCCCACACTGCAGCCAGCATGGCTCAGCTGCTTTCCCTGAAATAACTAGGGAGAGCTGACAATGAGAGGAAGAACCTGCAGGAGCAGGCAAAGGCACAGCTCTGACTTCCTGGGCTGCCCTGCGTTAGGACAGGGGTTTACCCTGGTCAGGCTTCCCTTCCAAGCACTTTTTGAGCCAATCTGTCAGCCCAGTTAACACAGCCCAAGGATCAGAGATCCCATCTCAGGAGATGGGAACTCAGCACCTCTGAAAAGCCAAGCCCCAGGTCAGCACACGAGTCCTCTGGACTGTTTGGAAATACAAAATTCAGTCATTGCTGGTTTTATATGGAAGAGGCAATTCTGCAATCAATAAAAAACCAAACCAAGCCGTGAGTCCCCATCCCAAGTGCTTTCACTAACACACATCTCTGCCTTACCCACCCTGACTAGCAATGGGCACCTGCAGCCCATGGCCGCCTTTGGAAGAGTTCAAGGGATCCTGAAGAGACCAAAACAGCAGCAATTTTGGCAAGAACACACACAGCACACATGGCAAGTGAAAGGGGATAATTCTAAGTACCACAACCCAAATGCAACTGTTTGTGAGACCACTTGCCCTTAATAAAGAAGGAAGGAGAAGAAGTTGTTCTGGGAGTCCTCTTGGCTCCTCTGGTGTGACATGCACAAGGCCTGGCTACAACCACACTGGATTCATCTCAGCTATTTGGCTTCTGCACATTGGCAATGATCCCTGGGGAGCTGAAGAAAGCATGGCAGAAGTGCTCTCCCCTGGGCACCAGGGTGGAGCCTGGCTCAAGCAGACCAAGGGGTGCACCCCAGCTTCTGGAGTGGAGAGGGAACCCGGTGTCCCAGGACAGTGGAACTGTGAGCCCCCAGTTGACTTGGTATCCCTGAACTCAGTGCCTTTCCCTCCTTCAGGCAGCACCTGTTTGACATCAGCACCTGAATCAGGTATCCCAGGACTTGCTTTTCTCAAAGTCATAAGCAAATTTGAAAACACAGCATTGCCAAAACTTGCACTTGAGACAGGGGCCCTTTCTGCAGGCAGAGCTCCATGCTCTCCATTCCCTGCAGTATCCTCTGGCTGCAATACTTCCTACACTGGGAAGAAAAGCCCACCCTCTGCTGCCACCAGCAGTGTTGCTGCTGCAGCCCACACAGGGGTGATGTGCATGAGGGAAGAATATTTAGGTGAGTGAGACTGTGGGACACCCATGTGGACTGTTCTGCTTGGGCTCAGGTGTCTGTATCATGATGAAGCACACGGGGTGGGTCTTCTAGATATCTACCAGATATTTGATACCAGATATTTAACCAACCACCTAAATCCCAAGGGATTCTGACTTAAAGCTTTAAAACCTCTTTAAACCCTGTTGCCCAAACAAGGTCAGAAGGTCTCAGTATCACCTTCCAAGCAGAACAAGCTGGTAAGAACCTGGCTGCATGGCTCATTTTCTTTACCATCTTACCATCCCAAACATGCAGGTACTTCTGGCTACTTTGGTTGAATTGGCCACCAAAAAAGTGGGAAGAAAACCCAACTCAAGCCTGGGCAAAACTGCAACTCACACATCATCTGGCTGATGATCAGGAGCTTCTTACGGCATTTCTCTAGAGCAACAGAAGATGCTGGACTCCAACCAGTCAGGTCAAAAGTCTGAGCAAATCTTTACTGTAGCTACAAGAGAACAATCTTGGTGCTGCCTGACCTGTGTCTTCACATGAGACTGGTCAGGGCACTTGTCTGTTCAACTGAAGGAGAAGCTATTTGATGATTTCATTACTATTAATCCTATTTTGCCTCTTGCTAAAATATCCTGGGGGGGAAAAAAAGAATAGCATGGCTGGTTTTGATATTCTAAACATTATAGGATCTGTAAGCAAATCAATACAGAAGGATCCCTTCAGTGCAGTCACTGAGTGCAGTGTTGTGTCTCCTACACTGGCAAACTCCACTTTGGGCATCAGGCCTGGAGAAACAGTGGGCAACAGCAAATGTAGAGAGTGACAGAAATCCACCTTTCCTCCCTCTCCCACCTCTTGGAATGACCCTTCAGTTCCCAGGGAGCTCCTCAGCTCTCCCAGTCAGGCTCCCGCTGCATCCACTTCATGCATTTGTCCATTTGGTGCTCTCTCCTCTCTATTTATTGGCAAAAACAATCTCCTCCTTTACATGATCTTGGAGCTAATATCTCTCTTACTGATCAGGACTTCCAGCAGCCTCAGCTTGGCCTTAACCTGCTTGTATTCATTGTATTCTTCAGCCATGGGAGTGCGGTCTTCTTTCTGCACATTCCTAGTGGGAGTGAAAGCAGATCATGAAGGTTTCTGTAACAGGGAGCCTCCCTCAGCAGCCTCCCGCTGTCCCCCAACAAGACATACAAAGCAGCTCCTCTCCTCCACTCTTCATCAGGAAACAAGACCAA
The DNA here is from genome assembly GCA_025920805.1 of Petroica traversi. Classification (NCBI taxonomy): domain Eukaryota; kingdom Metazoa; phylum Chordata; class Aves; order Passeriformes; family Petroicidae; genus Petroica; species Petroica traversi. The sequence goes on along the minus strand of JAHLSL010000020.1, from coordinate 17,307,330 downwards.
AACATTTACCTTTTGAGAGGAAAAAAACCCAAAAACAGGGACAAACAAGCTGCTCCAACAAAGAGTGGGATGCTTGGGTATTGAAGCTGAGCACAGTCCCACAGTTCCAAAACCTCCTTGAAACATGCCCTGCTTCTGTGAAATCACCAGCTCAGCAAAAAAGCTGGAAAACACTTCAGGAGCCAACTGAGTGTCAGCCTGGGAGCCTAGCAAAATAAAATACAGCCTCCCCTGGCCTGGCACCACAGCACTTACACAAACAGGCACACTCGCAAAAAGAAAGATGGTATTTGATCAGATTGCTCTTGGCTTACAGGAAAATATGAAATTTTCAGTGACTTTTCAAAAACCCCTAAAGGATGATGGCTGGTGGCAACAAACAGACAAGATAATTAAAGAGTATAAATGTATAAAAACATTCTATCAGGCCATTAATGAGGGATATTTTCTTAAAACAATAAAACCGGTTACACTAAAGCAGGAATACTTGTTAAACTACTGTCTTAATACCTCACAGACAAACAAGAATAGGACAGAAATCTAAACATATATCACTAGGAAAAAGAATAATTATTTTATCACTGAATAACTCTTCCACCATTCTGGATGTGTGTAAAGCAATGAGAATGATTGTGAAGAAGAAATACATAATAGTGAATTCAGGTAACTTTGTGTATTTGGAGATCTTTGTAGATGCAAAACAGATTAAAAGTAGCTGAAGAACAGAGAGGCAGCTGAGAAGTTGTTACCTTCCATTTTGTCGGAAAAAGTTATCTTCAAAGTCTCTCAATTTTTTTCTGATCCGCTTTTTCTCTTCCCTGACTTCTTGGAGCTGCTCTAACAGTTCAGGGCTGTTTGGTTTAAAGATAAATGAGATTATCCATATGTACACAATAAAAACAGGAAACATACAGTAAACCTACTGATGTTTAGATGCACACATGCCAAGCAATGGAGCTGCTCCTGCGAGCAGCTCTGGCAGCCTCACATTAATTGGAACAGAAAGCTCTGAATTTACTTCAGGAGAACAATCACAGTCTTAAGCTGCAGCCTCTAAGGAGGTCAAGTGTGCACTTCACAATTCACCACAAACTTCTGTGAAACTTACTTGCTGCAGATGGGTCTGGAATTGGTTTAGGATCAAATTCAATTTAATTCACAGCTTAGGACTGCCACCTACATGTGTTTGCATCAGACTTGAAACTAGCAAAGCTACTTCCACTTGACCTCTCCAAAACCTGAGAAACCTGCAGGGTATTCCTGATAAAAGTTTGCCACTGGTGAAGTTACTGTTTAGTGATAGAATCCAAAGATGCATAAGCTAAGCATCAGGACAAGGTAGTTTCCTCCCAACCCTTTCCTACAAAGGTCTATTGCATTTAAAAATAAAACATGAAAACTTCTGACTCAGATCATAAATAGGAAGAAACCCTGGACACTTTTCTGACAAATAAAGTGCTACCTTAGCAAGAAATAACTTTATGCAGTGAATTCAACATACATGGATGCTTCATGGAGATTTGAAAGCCCCATATCCTGACTGCTCCTAGATGGCATCTTATCATCCACTGGGGAAACAAAGCCATCAGTATCATCTTCTAGCTGATCCAAGAAGCTGCGCACGCTGAAATCGGTTTTTATGGTAATTGTGAGATCCGGCTTCACATTGCTGTCCTCTTCAGAGCCCTCCTCTTCCTCCTACACACAGGGACAGAGCACCCCCACAACAAGACAGGTTACTGCTTCCCTTCTCAGGAACAGGTTCCTCTTCTCACCACATGCACTTGGGAACAAGAAGTGGAAAGGCAGAGCAAACACTTCAATTGCCAAGCAATACAGGACACCAGAAGACCATCAGTAAGACACCCTAGAACCAAAGCATGACAGAGAAATTGCCACCACAAACTCAGATTGATTAAGGAGACCCAGGGCGACACAACTGAGAGAAAAAAAAAAAAACCTTGGGTTCAGAGCAACTTGTTGCTTTGTTTATGTATTCTGATGTAAATAAACCCACTTACAGTTGTTATGCACATTTTCCAAAGCACACCAGCCATCCTCTGCATTTCCCTGCAAACACTTCCCAGCACAGAGACTGTCAGGTTAAAATGCGGAATTTTCTCTCAAAAGATGCAGCTCAACAGCTCTCTCTAATGGCTGAATTCAAGAGCTCAAATGCTCATGTAGTGATATAGTGAGCTCAGATGAGTCTTGCAATGACCCAAATGTGGGATATGATTCACTGTAAAAGGACTGCTGCTGCTATCATATTCCAAACATCAGCTCTGACCATTTTGCTGGAATACGCTAAAAACTGGATGGAAACTGCACAGTGAAGTTTCCCAGTTCCCCAAGGCACACTGATGAATTGGTTGTGTTCCATTTTTTTTTTTTTTTACAAAATTTATACACATGAGATTTGAAAGTCCCTGCTGCACTTGGTATTCACCAATTCACTGCATTCTCAAAAGTAGGGCTTGTCCTGTGACACTGTCCAGAAATAGTTTTAATTATCAGGGAACAAGGCCCAGTCTCTTATGTACAAAGACATTTCTAGAAGGCAGTTTTCAACCTTAATATAAGTAATGAGGTTTCTTAGAGAAAGTGTCAAATGCCAGCATGGACAGTAAATCTGTCAAATATGTATGTACGTGTGTGTAAATGGATTTATTTTACAGCCACATAGCTCTAGCCAGGAAGGATCTAAGCACATGGATATCTTTAAAAGCTTTTGGGGGCTAATATCACTGAAGTCCTCAAGATGAAAATATATTGTAGCACTGGGATCAAAAGAAGACATTTTCTTGAATTTTCTTTTTTCATGTAATTCCTAGTGAATAGTTCAATTACTCCTAAGAGATTGCTCCCATATTTCAAGCAAAAAGGGAGAAGGTAACACTAGGACCCAGCTTAGTCCCATTAAATCCTCACAGTCAGTGATTTATAAATGCATACATTTAAATTAAATTATATTTTGCCCAGAGTTTTCTTTTTAAGTTAAAGTTCTAGGCCATGATGATGCATTGCAAAGTCACAGGCTGAGAATGACAACCAAGACAGAGGCTGGAGGGTGAAAAAACATTATCTGGGAAGAAGTGTTGAGTAGCACTAATAACAAAAGATATAGAGAAGTTTGAATGCACCTTAGGAAAATCTGCAGGGAACTTGTGAAAGTTGAAGCAATATTTAGCACATGGTTAGACAGGACCCATTTCTCCAGACATCAATTGTACAGTTTAAACAGAAAGCACAAACCAGCAGCCACATACTGTTCTTAAATGCTACCAATAACTCCAGGCTGAACTGGGGAGGGGAGACCATCCCACTACCATTTCCCAGTTCCTAGGCATGCCATCCTGCCCAGACTGGGAAGGGCTGCAGCAGGAGAACACAGATCCTGCTGTGGTGTGGAGGAGGATTTGCTAAGTCAGTCTAAGCAGTAAAAACAGCATGCTTTGCTTTAGAGGAATCTCTCAGGCAACAAAGTAGGAGCTCCCATGCCCATTCCTGGGAGAGCTCCTGGAAAGAAAGCAAAGGGACAATTTCCACAAGTATGTAACAAGCTGCTCCTGAGGACAGATGCAAGAAATATTCCTCACAGACACTCCTGAGCCTGTCTTGCCTTGCTGCAGGACACCAGCACGCTGCCCGAGCCAGCCAGCAGCTCAGGAGGCAGCCTCCTGCCATGGGAAGCCACAGGAGGAAAAGCAAGAGCTGAAATTTCATTTAGACCTCAGAGCCAAAACACTGCATCTGGCTGTCACAAGACCTCTGAAATAATTTTGCTTTTAAATACAACGCCACAACACCAACAGAAAAGGCCCTCTAAAGACCTTCCCTTTAAGAAGTCTCACATAGGAGCTTCACTTTAAACCTGCAGCAGCACTTTCTCCTTGAATCAAAATCATCTTCACCAACTAGATTCATGTAGCATGCACCTGCTTGGATTGTTAGGCAATCACAAGGCATTCCAGAGTTACAAATGTAAAATCCCCAGAGTATCCTATCATCGGCACTCCCACAAAGCAAGAATCCCAACAATTTTTTCAACACAACATTCAAGATACTGTACCAAAAGGTCACCTCAAAACACCTTTCAAGCCTTTAGTCAACTCTCCCACATGCCTCAAGAAAAACTCACCCAGTAACACACGAACACTGACTTTGTCAGGGGCTTGTCAAATATATTTCTGCCCACAGTGAACCTATGCAGGAGCTATGTTTTGGGGCCCTTTGCCCATTTCTTCTTTCTACTTCTGAGTGTAGTTCAGTACAAAGCTCCCAGGTGCAGCTTCACAGAGCCCCATTTAAGTGTTAATAGGCACATAATGTTAACAGGCTTAAGGCTGTCATCCTGATCTTCTGCCAGAAACCCCTCCAGGTTTGTATTCCCTGCAGGACACTGCTGAACTGGTTTGGTGCTGCCCTGGCACAGCCCCAGCCCGTGCTGGCCATCAGAGATCACCGTAATTGACAGCTCTAGTTCTCACACTGGCTGCAAGAAAAGGTGGGGAACAGAAGACACACTAAAAGAAAAACACAGGAGCAAACATAACCACTCCCCACCAGACCAATACTGCAAATTTGATCCAGCTGTTATCTAGAAAATACTAAGAAGCTCAGTGATCATTAACCAGCTCCCAAAACAGCAGCTTAACATCTTCAGTCTGCAATCTGGTATTAATGAATATGTGCCTTGAATAGTCCATTAATATACAATCTACTGCTCTCAAATCACTTTGGATCTCTAAATCTGTAGTATTTACACTTAACCAAGCTCTGGCTGGATAACAGATAAATGACCCAAATGTGCTGAAGCTCTTTTCTCCCTTGTTACAATGGGAGAAAGCAAGCCAGGGCCCAGTTCCACGCTGCATGTCCTGGTCTGCTGCTGGGCTTCGTTCCTCAGGGGAAGTCCCAGTATCACAGCAATCTTCTCCACTCCGAATTATTACTCCACAGCAGCACAGGAAGAAACACAACAATCCTGCCATCCAAATCTGACCAAGTATCAACTAGAAGAACCAAGCTGTTCTTACTTCCATCCTCTTGTCACTTAAGTTAAAAGCACCCTGCACATGGTGGTGAAAAAGAGCCTAGATAAAATAAGTGGATGGGAGCAGGTAAGGATCCTGTAAGTGCCCCGGCTGGCTCCACGTGTGAGAGTTAGTTTTGTGAGAGCTCATTTCTGCCACGGTGCTGTGTGCAAGCCACAGAGCTTGGGAGTGAGAGAAACTACTGCAAAACAAGTTAGTGTCTTTTAAAAGGAAGGAGGAAAGCAAGAAAAAAAAAGCAAGGTACAAGGGTAATTGTGATTTTTAATTATTTTTTTTAAAGCAAATTAAATTCTGTGCAGATGGAGGGGACAGGAGAAGGATAGGAAAGAATGCAAAGCCAAGGAAATACTGTAGTCTTATCTATAACAAGGGAAGAATTTGATCAGAATTGGCGAGGCTTAAAGCAGCTACTGATTTTTCAGGAGGACACTGCAAAAAAATCAACACTGATGAAAAAAAATCAATCAATCAACCATTCTGTTTCATTGGTATAAGGGGAAAGTTGATGCAAACTGAGCAATTAGTTAGCAGCTGGAGGTCTTCACCTTTATCTCCTTGAAGAAGGAAGCTGTTTCGCCCTCGATAATTGGCTGCAGCAAAGGGCTTCTCCGCTTGCTGGAGGGGGAACCCTGTGACAGGTGTTAACAAGTATGTTACATTGTGAACCCCTTTCTCCTCCACCACCTGCTCTCAGCTCACTCACCCACACATTCACTCTCAGCTCACTGCTGGACCACCAGGAGAAATATCTTTCTCAAAGAAGAAAGCCTGGCACACCCCCTGAACCTTGGGCTGTTTTCTCTCAGGATGTTGCTTAGCAAAGAACGCCGCTGCCAATCTGTTTTTAAAAAGAAACTTGGATGATTACAATCTGGGCAGTGACTACTAGGCAAAGGCTGCAAGAACATAATCCCCAGCCTGAGGCCCATACACAGCATTTGGCTGGCTCTCCAGGGCAAGCTCAGCCAGGCTCTCCAGACTTGCTTTTCAGGAGCCTGATACCCCACTGAAGTGCCTACTGACACAGAGATGGATTTTTAAATGTATCCATGAGCCTCTCACTGTTCTCAGAAGACTGGGAAAAGAACCAGTCTCATCTCTCCTCTGCTAGCCTCTGTGGAATTTCAGTTTTGTACCTAAAGAGGACCTGGGCTCTCTTTGACAGCTTTGCATTAAACTGCCCATGCACACCTACACCTTTTCCTCCTTCTGGACTGCCAGCACTGTCTTCAGAGCATCATTTTGGGGACTATTTTGCATATTCCGGGAGGAACAGCTTTTTATTTTGTTTTTAATGCAGAACCAGGAACACCTCCCAGTATCTGCAGAAAAAAGCCCCACTTCTCATTGACACTGCACTAGGTAATGCTGTGCCAGCCCATTCACTTCACTGGCTGTCTACAGAAAGTGGGGCAGGACATAAGCACTGCTCAGGAAAAGTAAAAAAAGGTTCATACATGACAGACAGAGTAAACAGGAACTTTGATAAAAGAATTCTCTTTCCACAGACAGGCTTGAAGTGTTCTGCATGGGTTCTTTAAATTAATTAGTTTAAAAAAACTGGACTATACAAGTTGTCTAAAATTAAAGATGATAAATTTTCTCCCTAGAGGGGTGTATTGGGTTCCTTGCTGGGGGTGAAGCACCACCTTTGAATGTGGGAATATCCACCACTTGCGGGGTCTCTTTAATACAAATTAAGTGTTAGAAGACTGAGGGCCCTTTCTTTCAGCCAAAGACATGTCTGGCATCTCCTGTAGGATCTACTCAAGTCTGTGTTCCTGTGTACAGGAACCCTGTACATACAGCCCTTGTAACCAAGCAGCATGGAAGACCTAGAGCTCAGCGTGGGTTGGTATGGAAAAAGAAGTGAGGCTGTAGCCAAACAGAGGACGGATGAAGTAACAGCAGCAGCCCAATGGAAAGAGAAGAAACAACACAATGTGAGATGTGCCCCATAGCTCATAGGTGGGCACTGGAGTCCCTTGACCAGCTTTGCCCAACTTCAGTACAAGGTGTGTAATTGATTCATTCATTTCTTGATTTGAGTGACAAGGGAGGTTGGGACTTAGCCTTATTGATTGTGTTGTATGCAAAAGTGTGGTGATTCCTGCTTCTCAGCTTGTAACCAAAGAAACAGCCCCCCCAAAAATGCTCTACTCACAATAATAGGGATGGTGTTGGCTCTGGAGAGGATCTGCTTGACCAAGCGATACCTGTCATACAACGGCTTCATCACTTGCCGTTCATTTTTGGTAACCTGAAAAGGAAACAAGAGGAGATCCATGAAGCCTGCAACAAATGCTCCACTCTAGAACTCATATCTGTGACCATCCTCAGTCTGAGGGGCTTGAGAGAATTGTAGGGGGATTCTAGCATTAGCCCTGAAACTCCTGCCCATCACTGCACTGCCTGTGCCTGCTGCCAGCTGAAGCTGTGGGTGGGGTGTCTTGTAAAGCAGCTGTAAGAGACAGGTGGTTGCAATGACCAATCAGGGATCAGATGTCCACAACACAAAATGATCCGCAGGGGCTCTGTGCTTGCAGTCACGTCTGCCACTGCAAGCACAAGATGAGATTTCACATCCTTCTTGTGACCAGCCCTCAATAGCTATGCTCCTGACCCATGAAAAAAGAAAGCAGCTGCTCTGACTGGATATTGCAGTGTGAGGAGACTTCCCTTGGGTATGGTAAACCACAGATTTCACAAAATCTTTCTGGCTTAGCTATTCCTCCTAACTGCTGTCCAAGCCTTAAGTTTTTCCTCTTTCTTAACCCCTAACCTTGCCCTCCATCCCTCCTCCCAGCCACTTTGCTGAGAAGAATTTACTGCAGTGCTCAGAAGGGGTGAAGGTACCAGGGCTGTGTGGCACAGAGAAGAGAGAATAGGACTGTGATGTCCACCCCAGGAATTCCTTATATTGCTCTGTCCTTAACTCCTCCTTACTGCTTGTTGTACTCCCTTCCCAGTTTGAGGACTGTGTTCATTTCTGATTTTCTTTCAGATTCAAGCTGGGTTTTATTTCTTAGTGTTTTCTTACAGCACATTAGAAAACAAAATCGTCAGCAAAACCTGATCATCATTCAGCACTGTCTGACCCACATCCTACAAGTGTCCTTCCATTAGATCTTTTGTCTAACTTTAGATTATAAAGCTCTTAGGAGGAAGCTTTAACTGATGTCATGCCTTTCTACTGCTCCTAATCACCAGAGCACCTGAGCAACTGCCATATAAAAATCAGCATCAACAGTGTAACCCCCAGGGAGCTTTGTGCAGCCTCTCTTTCTACAACAGAAATAAGAGAAAAGGGAATACAGCTTGAGACAGGAAGGCAATTTTGGAAGGGAACTGCCTTTTGTTTTGTCTGCAGTTGACTTTCACTGGCATAATCTTTCTAAAGCTTTTACATCCTCCCCCTAGAGAAAGAGGAGGTTTTGGCTTGTAAGGGGCACAAAGGCTGTAAGTATTGTCAAGAGTGGGATAGCAGGGATGAACTCTAAGAATCTGCAGGTACCATCCATCTTCCTCCTGATAACCAGGCCTACGATCCCTATGTTGGGGGCAGATGAATAGGGAGGAAGGAGGAGGAAGATCTATATTCCTTTCTTGGTTCAATGCAAACATGCCCAGGCCTGATACGGGGCCCACAGATGGGCAGTCTGAGCTCTGGGGGCTGAATGTCCCACATCCCCAAAGCACAGCAGGGCTCAATTCCTGACGGCCTCAAGCTGCCTGTCCACTGAGTAAGCAGCTCACATGGATTAGAGGGATGTGAGCAGCATCAAACAATTCACTCAGCCCTCTTTGTATCGATTTTGTGCTGATGTGCCTGCACTCAGTCACACTGGCCAGCAAGTTGCCTCCAACTTTGGACATTTCTCTGTAACCCATCAGGAATACAACTAGAGCAACTGGGTAACCTAAATATATATATAATATTATTCCTAGCTTTAAAAGATTAGCAGTTTGTGGAACAGGAGGTACAGCACTACTGTTGGCTCAAACAGTCTTACTTAAAAAAACCCCAAGATTATGCTGAGGCTTATGTTGAGGCTGAGAATCAAGCCATCAATTAATAACATTTCTCAGTTGATTAACAGCACTGTTCTCTACAGAAAAATAAACATAAGCCTTGGAATGGGCACAAAGTCATTAGGTATGTTGACAAATGGAAAAGATAAACAACATCCTTCAGCATCGGATTATCAGTGCGGGGGAACAACACAGAGAATTAATAGAGGTGTTGGAAATTAAGTGTGTGGAGTCTGAGCCTTCCCTGCAGCTCACTTACACCAGCAAATTTTACAGAAAGCATATTCTGGAAGTAAATGTTTAGTATATAGGCACGCTGTCTCATTAGGTAAACATAAGTAAGACCAGTAAAACTTGAGTATATTCTGGGAGAACATCAAAATGCAAAGAGACTGTTTGAATAATGGAGCCTTTGACACAACTCTGGGGCACACTCAACATGGCAAAAGAGCAGCAGCTGAGAATAGACCATTGCTTGCATTGTTAGAGCAGCTCAATAATTTCTGCATAGACAGACTTTTGGCTTAACTAAAACAGTTCAGTTCCACCTTTGCAGGTTCATCTATCACTGGTGCAGAAAGACCCAGTTGCACAATAAATCTGAGCTCCATTGTTTTCCTTGTTTAGTTAAATATCTTTAAGGAAAAAAAAAAAAACTTGGCTGAACTATCCCCATTCTCCTCAAGCTCTCAGTACTTTTCCACTGCTGCACTGCCAGGAGCTGGGAACAGCAAAAGCTGATCAGTCTTTCTTGCCATGCCGTTCAGTGTTGCTAGGTATAGACTGCTTACTTAAAAACCAAACAAATTAAAAAACAGTTGTATAAATGAAGCACTGGGTAGGTGGAAAGAAAAGTATGCTGACAGGATAGGCTCTGGACTAGTTATCTTTTTGAACAGATTGAAGTGAGTTCACTTCAGTAGGATGCCAACTGTTGATTTATGTAATTGTAAAAGCAGCAATAAAAGACTTGGTCTCACAGAGAACCCAGGGAAGGTTAAGTGGATTCTCTTGTGCTGCCCTTTTGCTATTTTACACAAGAATAAATCTGCCTGTCCTCTCACATAGCTATGCCACTTCCAGTTGCTAGTACAGCTGTGACTGTACAATATTAGTACTCCGTGAAGGCATTTAAATCAGTTAGTGAAACTTTTTTTAAAAAATGAATAAAGAAAGAAATAATTCAGAAGGAAAAAAATCAAGAATCCCGTGCAGCAGCAGAATGATAGATTTATGAGCTGCACTAATCAAGTACTCCTTATAGGCAGTTGTTTGCTGCTCCCAAGCCACTGCTCAATGTATTAGCAGCACTCTGAAATTAAGTTACTTTACCTATACAGCTTGTAACAAAGATTATAATGACATCAGTGGAAAAGAAGGAGGGACTCACAAAAAGCCAACTTCTTGCCTGGAAGCCACTGTGTTTCTGCCACAGCAGAGATCAACTGAAGACAATACTTCAGTTGATTGATCTCTGAAGACAGAGAATACTTAATTCTCTGTCTTCACAAATAAGTTAAGATCAAATGTACAAGAAACCTTATGCCATTCTCTTCTTCTGGTGCACGGATAAAACTCATCTGTTTCTCAGGAGAATATTCAGATTTCCTTTCAATTTAAACTGTGATGCTCAGCAGACAAAATTTTCAGAATCCTTTGGCCCAAGAGGATGTGCAAAAAGTAAGGCAGCAGGTGAAACACACTGCAGCTCCTCTAAGAAGGTGCAGTGTATGTACAGGTGCCTTCCCAGTAAGCCACTGATACCAGAAAACTGCAAACTTCCTGGCTGGATGGGGGACCATGCACAACTATTCCCATGCAGACTGTTCACTGGGCCACAAACTGGATGTCTGTGGAATCTGGTAAGCACAATACCAAAATAATGCCCACTCAGCCCTGTCCTGCAGGTGTCTGTCCCAGTGTGAGGACATCACTCTGCCTGGAACAGACTCCTCAGCAGCTGCGGAAGTGAAGGATCAGGGAGGTGGATTAGAGGGTGCATGTGTGGTTTGGAGAGCAAGAACCTCTAGTGACCTGACATCAAAGGGGCATTAGGGGCATCATTTACCACAGACAAAGACATAGAAAGATGTACTTTGGAAAAGAAAAAAAACTGCTGCAGTACATACCGGTCTGCCATGAATGCCTTCATAATACAGCAAAGCTTTTTGAAGAGCCACTTTTTCAGCTGCTATCTGATCTCGTGTCATGTCCTATGGAAAGTGGCACAGAGAGAGGGAAAGAGAGGAAGAAAAAAGGTCAGATTCCTGGACTTGAAAATACTGATCTGTGCTACAATCATCACTGTTTCACACCATCACTATGTTTTAAAGATTCATCTCTACCTTCCAGCTGACTTTTCCCAGCTACATTGCCAAAGAGACTGTTAATGTGAGTAGAACCCTATGCACAATGCAGGCAGATTAAATATACAAACTTTGCATATGGAGGTATTTTATGTACCTGAGGGGATTTACAGATCATAAGTGCGCTTTGAAAAAACAACACTATGCAACTTTTAATGATGGTGGTTCTTGTTCATTTAAGATCTGAAGTAAATTCTACAACAGAACACACATTCTTTTTTTTTCCAAATATGAAGCAAACTCCAGTACCTCTTATAAGGCTTGACACCTTTGCTTCAACTGTCACCAACACACTTTACAAAAAACTGAAGTGCAGTCAGATTATCTCTTTCTGCCAATTCTGCTATGTAGTGAAAAGCTGTAGCAGACAAGAGGGGACAAAGCCAAACAAAAACAAAAAGGGGCAGACAGAGAAGACTTCTCTAACTAAGTTGGCCAAAATTCCCTCACTGAATTTGCCTGACACCAAGCCTTTTCTCCCTATCACAGCACCAAATACTATCACAGTCCTTCTCTAACTGGCCACGCTGTGGATTCTTGCTACAGTCAGAAAATAGTCAAAACACACACTGTATGTTTTTTCTTCTGCAGATCTAGCAAACAAAGATAATGCTGTCTGCCTCACTCTGATACAGCACTGAACAATTTACATGTCAGCAGACTCAAGGACTTCATTTACAAGGCTGCCCAAACCTCAGGAGCTCACAACACAAAGACCTCCTTGCTGATAACCCTCAGAGATTACAGCAGCTAACAGAGCTCAGGGTGAAACTCTGAAGGGGACCCTGAGCGAATACATTCAGATCTGGAGGGAACATGAAGCAAACACATATCACAATCTCCAGAAGCATTGTAAGACTCAGAATTTGTCAAAAGCCTTTGGATATAACAACAGAAACACCCAACACAGGGTAGGAAAAGATTGCAGTAATTCAGAAACATGACTAGGAATATACAAGGGTCAGACAAAGAACACAAGAAGATGCACATCAGAAATTGAATTTTGGAGGAAAAAAAGGTATTAAAGACAGAGGCAAGAGATCCCAGACTAATGGCTGCAGACTTTTTAATAAAAAGACCACCAGTGCTTTCACAAGAGACTGTGCAGCCACAGTTACTTAATTGCACTTAAAGGCCTGAATCTGACCTGTCTACATTGTACCTTAATGTCTTCAGGTCGATTTGTCTCCGCTCGTTTCTCTTGAAGCTTCTTCTGGATGGAGTCAAGGGTCACTTCCACGGCAGGCTTGGCAGATTTATCTGACAGGTCTTGCTTCTTGTCATCCTCCTTGTCCAGCTGAGAGCCGAAGCTCTTGGGGAGCGTGTTGCTGCGCTGACGCACAACGGGGCCAAGGTCTTCCTCTGATATCTTCAGTTTTGACTCTGAACAGGGTAAGATGAGTAATTGTTAACTTTTAAAATGCGACAGTGACAAGATCACTGCCTCACATCAAATCCAAGTGAGGCAGAGTCAAGCTGCCCCCCAAAGGTGCACCAGTGGCAGCTGCTCACCTTTAAGCTGCTTTCGGAATTTGGCCAAATCATTCGTCCATTTGAGCACTTCAGGGTTGGCTGCTTTGTCGCTGTGGGAAGGCTGGGAAGAAAGAAAATCCATGCTGAATCTGTGTTAAACCACCAGGAGAGATTCACTTAAACAAGAGTGTGGCACAAAGGGGTACAATGGAATTTGCACAGGGCACAGGCACTGGCTTCTGGCTGGCAGCTGCACACCTCTGACCAGCCCTCTGCTTTAATTGCTCCTGCCTGTCACAACACTCTGTCTTAGGGGTATCATGAGATGGATTTTCTTTTTAGAGAACACAAAACATTTGATGGCGATGATTAAGTTGTAAGAGTGACTCAGAGGGCCGGATGCACATTGGAATCTTTGTGTCTATTGTTTCCTAACAAGAGGGCACTTCCAAAATAGAGGAAACCTAGCATGAACATTTCGAGAAGTGTTAGAACACATGTATCCACACCAAAGGCTGCCTTCCAGCCAAAGCCATCAAAATAACCCTAATTCTAGGCTACAGCAAGCTCCAGGCATTTCTTTCACTGCTTTTCTACTGCACCCTTTTCTACTGCACCCTTTTCTACTGCAGAAGACCTTCCCAGTACAATTCATTGCCATTTAGATAGCCAGAGATGCACACCTGCAAAGCTTTAGCTCCTTAAAAAGCTTTCTGTACATCAAAAGGGCGTGTCAGGAACAATTAAGAGTCCAGTACACTGTTGCTGCTCAGCAGCACTTGACTGTGGTTCCTTGCTCAGGAGTGAAGGCAGCTGCTCTCTCCCCTCTGCAATGCACAGGTGCCCTGGGATCTTGCAAATGAGATCAGCAACTGTGCTTCCCATATGCTGAAATTACATAAATAAACAAACAGAAGTCGAACACAGCTATTCCTACACAATGTCCTGATCAGTGGTTGAAATCAGTTTATTAGCCTCCTTCTCTCGGGCTGCATGGACAGTACATAGTGCCTGGAAAGGTAATTTGCTTGGTGTGGATACATATTTCTGGAGGGAGCAGCAGGTCTTCTGCCTTTTTTTTTTTTCCATTTCCTCCTTATAAAAGCTTTCAAGCCCTCTGTACATTTGGCATATTTCCCTAGTGTCCCTCTGTATGCTTGACCCACTTCCCAAGTGTCCCTTTCCTTTGCTGCTAATGCATACATCTTCACATAAATGTTTAACTCCAAGAGACTCACTCTATATTTCCTCTCCTCTTCGAATTTGTCCTCAAACCTCCTGATTTTTTTCTTCAGCCCCTGAATCCTCCGGGTGAGCTGTGCAGGGGTAAGGTCCTCTCTGTCATCTTCATAAGATCCTAAAGACGAACTCCGTCTCCTACCAAGAGCAGAGATTGCAGGAAGAGCTTATCCAAACAGCCACAGCACAGATGTAGAGAAGGCCACTTCAACTTTGTGTAAAAAAAGGCAAAGCCCACAAAAGTGAGACTGCTATGCTGCTACTCTTCTGTGACAGACAGCAAAAGATGCTCTAACAGCCTCTTTCAGCAGCAGCAATTCCCTAGCTATTAATACACACACCCAGAAATTATTAGCTACAAAGAACTTTTATGAAAATATCAGTTCCCTGTGTGAAGGGACAGATCCAAAGAGATGCTGCCTAATGCAACTGTGCATCCCTTTGCAGCTGGATGTGAGAGTCAGAACCCACAAATCACAACCCACCTCATGAAGGAATGAGCATTAGGAGGAGAAGGAGGCACTTCTGTATCATCCAGGTACTGCTGGCTCTGTCCATAGGCATAGAAGCGAGGGGACAGCATGGGATCACTGTCCTCATCCAGAAGTTGGCGAATCAAGCGCCCGGCCTGCGGGGAAAGGCGAGCCTCATCTGAGTCTAAGCCGTCTCGCTGCCATGAGGAGAGAGCAGGGATGGGCTCTGGGAACAGCAAGACAAAGGCTGGTTTTATTGGCTTTGTTTTATATGTAAGACAGACTGCAGGTAACTTTCTAATGAACCTTGCTTGACCTGCTCGTCCTGGACTGTGACTCTTGTCACCAGGCACTCTGGTCACAACTCGCATCTGCCCTGTGTACAAAGCATTGCAAAGCCTGGCCACAGCAGGCAACCCACACAAATATAAGTCATCTCTTAGGTGCAACAGAAAACTACCCAAAAGCTGACCAGGAAATACCATGGACTGGCACCAAACAAAAGCAATCCTCAGCTAGCATCTTTGAGGAAAAAGTTATGCTGGACAGAGAGCATTACTGGCACATGGTATATAGAAGAGGCAACCAGAAGGAATTTTTTTTTCACTTTCAGGACGTACAAATACTCTAAATGAATAGTATATTAATGGTTCTCCTGTAGGCCCCAACACTCCAATGCAACCCTGTTGCCTGCTATTGGAAATCCAAATCCTAAGAGTAAGCACAGGTTCTTCTAATTTGCAAGCAAAAGGTGCCTCACATTACCACCCGTTCTACAGGGTTCTTAGCCCATATATTAACAATCATGGTAATATGGTCTGAGTTTCCCCTTTTCCCTTTCACATGCAATCCTGCAGCTTACAGCATGGTAGAAAAGTGAGGAAATACTCAGCCCCCTGGACAACCTAACCAGCTAGAAGTAAAAGCAGTGTTGTACAGAGAGGTGGTGGAGTGGGAGAGAAAGGGAAACCAAATTTAGCACTGCTGATTAGCATAGTAGAGCCCACAGAAAGCAATCGCCTCAATCTTGTGATCACTCCCTCCAGATGCCATAAGGAGTCTAACATTTTGTGTTCAGATAGTTTACTAAGCTGATTTGCATGCTCCTACTTAAACTGTCTAATCCTGTGGTGCTAAGAGCCAGGCTTTGAACTTATAAATCTAACAAATAGTTCTGGAGTCAAGTAAGAAAACAAAAACCTTATAGAAAGCTCCTAGATCAGTCGCAGAGCTACGGACTAATTGTTTCCTGTGCCTAGTGTGTCTATTCTTCATTCACAAAGAGAAGGGGCTTTTGAAGTTATCAGTTTATGAATAAAAAGCAGTGTTTCCTTTTGCTGAACAAGGTTAATGTTTTCACAGCCCAGAGTGGACTGCATGAGGACTCCCCTGCAGAACCTCTGTGCTGTTTAACACTCCCTGTCTGTACAATTCAGGCAGTGCAAGATCATTGCCAATGCAGCAGCAATGAGCTCAGTGCTGTTTTGCCTGTTCAAATCTTCAAATGATGCTCTTTTCTTTCTTAGCACATGGATACAAATTTGCACAGAGGCTGGTGCAGCATGTACATTGATGTGCTACCTGAACAGGATGACAGGAGGTTTTTGCACAGCCTTTTTGCATCAGAGCCCCTTGAAGGTGTTGTGGGAAGAGAAGCACATACAAGCTCACTGAGGCTACTCCCATGGGGCATGCAAGTCCCAAGTGCATGTAGGCTGTTTTGCCATGGTTTGGAAAGCTTGTGCAGCCTGAATTTCCTTCAGTGAATTTCTGAAAAAAGAGTTTTTCTAAGCTCTGTTCAGCCTTGGCAGTTTCTAATACCTAAAATATTTTGCATCCACTTTCCTGAATCTCTCATGATTTTAGGAAGGGTCTCACAAGTTCTTTTGTAGCAAAATAAAGGGTAATACAAAAGGGAAAAAAATGAATATACTTGACCAGCAGAAATAGTTAAATGATGCATGAAATTCTTCTAGACATCTCTCACTTCTAATTGTTTGAATTAGAGTAGAATCTCTCACCCCCAAACTGAATTTCCTCTTGGAAATTGCTAAATAACACCTCCATGGGATTTACATATATGGAATAAACTTTGAAAAAATCAGGCATATTTAGCAGTAACTAAATTAAGCTCCTACCACACCAGCTAACAAAGCCATTATTAATCATGCATGATGCATGTGACTTTGTCCAAGGTGGATTAGAATCAGATAGCATGCGACATTTAGGGAATTGCAATGGCTCAAAGAGCCTCCGATCAAACCCCAAATGAGAGCAAAGCACTTGATGTAAACTAATTGAGACTGAGGTGTGCCTACTTTCTATTTTGTTCATTTCAAAATACTCCCCATAAAAAGAAACTCCCATTCCAAATGAGAAAGTGTTAAAAAGGTGAAGAAAAAAGAGTACTAAAAGGAAAAATCAAATTTGCAATTCGACAGAAGAAATGGCTGCTACAGAAAATCAGCTTTCTTTAACCCTTGCTCCTGGAACACCTGACTCTATGGGTCATTTTGTTTCCCTTGCTGACCATACACACTTAGAAGACAAAACCTCATCCAGACACAAAATGGCTAGACCCCTGAGGGCAGCACAGCAATTCATCAAGAAACACATTGAGATATGTGCAATTACAAATTTTCCCTACATCAGATCACTAAGTGGACCAGAGCTACAGTCCAACTGCCCTGTCTCTCCTGCTGGCCTGCTGCCAGGCACTTCAGCTGGAAGCACTGGCATTGCTGGAATCACACAAATGCACAGGAACCCACTAAGGGTAAGGTGCTGCTTTTTCTGACAGCGCACAATCAATTAATTCCTCTTTAACAGGATGCATAATATCTTTGTTATTCATTTAGCCAAGATAGCTATCAAAGCATTGAGCTTTTCTGAAGGCTGCTGAACTCCTAGATTGAATGTTTTTGAAGTATCAGCTATCAAGTCCAGTTTTAAAGCATTCCCTGTCATGATTAATGTTGTCAGCCTTTCCCCTTTCTGCTAATTGAAGAATAAAAGCTCAATAAAGAATGGAAACATTTCACCTTGACTGAGCAGTTACATTTAACTCCTCTTCTGTTCTGAACACATCTCTCTTACTCAAGGAAAACTCCAAGTTTTCTAATAATCTCCATATTCTTGCCATGTACTATCCCCCCCCCCCCCCCCCCAAAATTAAAAAAAAAAAACTTTTTATAAAAAAAAAGGGCAGGGGGGAGGGGACATTTAGCCACTGGCTGTACCAGTGCAGAGAAAGGATGAAAAAAATGTTTAATGTCTTGGTCAGACTCTCTAGGCATTTCTTTCAGGCATGCCTTTTCTAAGCTGGTGCAGAAGCAATGAAGTGTGTGCTGGCAGTGAGCCTGCAGTCCTTCATAAGTGCTGCACTCCCTCTGAAAATCCCACAACCAGCTCACCTTTCAACAAATCTGTCAGCCATCTGCCAGGTGTGGCTCTGCAGAGCTCCCGAGGCACATGGAGCATCGCCTATGGCAATACAACCTCGTTGCCAACCCGAAGCACGGAGGGCTGGAGATTTTAATAAACCTGAACCATTAAGTGCCTCACACCAGAAGAAAGATTTATTGTATCACACTGGTGTATTGCTGGTGAGCTCCAAGCCATCTTGCTGACAAAACCTGACTTTTTTTTATCACTACATTGTATTTTTGCCACAGAGTTACTGGGGGCTGTAGGGTCAACAGAGGGGTGTTTATGCACAAATACCACTTGAGGTGCAGCCAGCAAAACGCCACAGGCATCTCCCGTTTCCCTCTCTGCAGCCACACAGCTCATCCATGCTGCTAGCACTGCTTTTACACACACCCACCTGTCAAACAAACGAGGCCAAATCTCAGCTACTGTAAACTGAAGTACGTCCAGAGGGATGAAAAAGTCTAAACTCATTACAACACCTCTGAGGTGCCACTTGAAAGACTTCAGAAAGACCTCTTACAATGAAATGTATAAAGTAATTTAAAACCCCATCCAAAGCATTCACTAGGTCAGTAACAACCTATTTTCTTTGTCTTATAAATAACTTTATGAAAAAATCTTTGTTTGAATACATCAGGAGCATTCTTCCTAGGTAGATCAAAAGAATAGCCCAAATACAGCTACCACACCTTTTCACTTAGTGAGATGATACATCTCTCA
Organism: Petroica traversi; assembly: GCA_025920805.1. Lineage (NCBI taxonomy): Eukaryota > Metazoa > Chordata > Aves > Passeriformes > Petroicidae > Petroica > Petroica traversi. The sequence continues at coordinate 17,288,538 of JAHLSL010000020.1, read as the reverse complement.
TCCAGCAAGCAAACTTTGTATTTTGCCCACAGCATGTCATAACAATCAAAAATACAATTTTAACACATTGATGCTATTCAGTAAACAATGCAATAATTTTTTCTGTACTTAATAATAAAAACAGAATGTGTCTCACCACCTTTTGATTTCTTATGCTAAAGAATATTACACACAAATACACTGATCAATCTAAGTCTACAGTCTTGAAAAAAAGAAAACTAAATGCAGCTTTCCTTCTGCTATATTGTATGGATTTGTCTGCATTACTTTGGGTTTTTTCCCCATGGGAAAGTATCAATTAAGTCAGTGTTAAAACTTTTTGTAGATCAGCTTCACCCTCAGGGTCTCAAGTACTGCAATATTTGAACTCAAATTGTATTTTTAACTTCTGCCTTTTTTTTTTTTTAAGCTTGAAGAAAATTGCTTGCTGATTGTTTCATAAGTGCTTGTTACTGCAAACTCTGCTTGAAATCTCTGCTACAGAACTTTTTTTAAAGTGTCAGTAATCGGGTGACATCAGCACAATCACACATCACACTGATTTACTGAGCTGCCTGCTCAGCCCAATCTGCTGACAGGGCCAGTGCTGCTATGGAGAATAACATGCTTCCAGATTTTCCTTGGGGACAGGATAGCAAGTTCTGGGCTTGAATTAGAAACATTTGGTGAGAAATCTGCACAATAGTGCTGGACTGTGAGAACACTCTGTTCTCCTCAGCCACTGCACCCGATTCAAACATAATCCACAACAATTAGAAACCTTAGCTATGGAAGCAGCTCTGAACACGCCTGCTCCCAAAGCCATCTCAGCTGGCACTCACTGACCAGCTTAGCAGGCAAACCCAGCAGTCAGACGTGACATCCCAGCTCACAGGGCCCACATCCAGGCCAATAGAACTCCCTGATCCGCACCTGCCAAAAGCACACTGGGAAAGTACTTCTGGACCATGAAATGCACTGAGGCAAGGAGTTCAGCACTTAAATTTTGCTGGGGCACTGCTCATGCCCCGAGTGCTGCGTCAGTAGCCTGATGATTCCCACACAAGCCTCTATACTTAGCAGGTGAGGGGGATGCAGAAGGCAGGCACACAGCAAAGTGTGAGGATATGGATTGCAGGGAGCAGAGAGAAAATGACTCCATCCTCTCCATGCTCAGCTTTAGGTAAAGGGAACACAGCCTGGAGACAAACAGCAAATCTCTCCTCTTCTGCACAGATTTGACTCTGAGGTGAAAATTATAGGGGAAAAAAAATCTAGTAGAAATTACCACTAGTGCAACTTGAAAGGCACAGGGCCCTTGCCAGTTCACTTGGCAGCAGTTATCAGAGTTCTGTGCCCCTGAATGAGGGTTTTTAAGGCAGCTCTGCTCTTTAAATGATGGAGAGCCTGCCTGAGTGACAAATAAAAGCAAGTCAATGGACAAGGTTGTCTTGTGTAATTTTGTGCCCATTGTTCAAGGCTCTTTCCTAACATTTGACTGGAGGCAGTGACAGCTACAGCTGAAGGCAAGCCCTCAATCTAATTGTTCTCACACGTCATTTGTGAAAGTCCCAGCAGTTGCCCTGGTCTGTACACTCTATATTTCCTGCAGTATGATAGAGATGACCTTGACCCCAAACATCAGCTCAACTATGAAAGAATATGTTATTTCCCAAGAGATGGAACAACCAAATTTCCTAGAAAAAGCAATAAACAGCTCAGTGTTAGGGCATTTGAAGGCACAGCCCTTACTCCTTTAAGCTGGGGATGCAACCAGAGCTGCGGCGTGGATCCTGCAGAGATGTGTGAAGGTTTGAGTGATTCAGGTTGGTTGGTATGGAAAGGGAGGATGTCCTGCTCACTAGAGGTGGGGATGGGTGGTACAACCCTACCCTGCAAAGCCAGTCTCAACAACAGACTGCTTTTAGCTACAGAAGCAGCCTCAGAGTTGATGTTAAGATATTCCTCTTCCTGGCTGCTGCAAACTTGATTTCACATCTACAGCTAGGAAAGACTCAGCCTGTCCTTGCTGAGACACAGAAGGCACCATTTTGCTGCTGTTCACCCACACCAACAAAATGGTGATTCTGGAAGGCACGCATTTCAGCAAATGATGTCTCACCCCAGACAGCTGATTCTTTTGCAACTGCCCACCTCCTCCTCCTGTGAAATACACGTGAACAGAAGGGAGGAAGGAGCAATCAGAGAGAAGCACAGTCACATGTGCCCGTAATCCTGTCTCATATTCGCAGGGCAAGAAATCCAAACATAACAGCATGCCTACTAAGAGGGAGTTGTACCAAAGAAGCAACTTATTTCACACAATGGGAAAGCCTCGAGCAGACAGAAAGGAGCTGTGTTTACCCCTTCATGCATCCATATGACTCCTGTTAGTAATGCAGCAAGGAAAAAAAAAGATCATTATTTCCAAAGGTTCACAGGATGGCTGAAGCCACACATCACCTCTGAGAACACAGACGTGCTCACCCTGGCTTGAGACCCTGCAGGGCTCTGCTAATTGGCACCTCAGTAAACATTCAGCAGCCAGGGCCGCCTGGGAGTCCTTCTGTGGCGCTTTGATCAGCCGTGCTGCATGTGTGGTGATTCCACCCAGGGAATCCCCAGCTAGCAAGCAAATGGAAAAATTCCCTCCTGTGCACGGGGACCGCTTGCCTGGCTGAATCAAAGGCAGCCATGGCTGCGGGTTTTCTTTACTCACGCCTGAAGTGTCATGACTACTCCCCTCCTAGAGGGAAAGGCAAAACATATTAGGTCACGTAGGCTGTGGAGGCAGGAGCAGAGAACTTCCCTACTCTGTGTTCCTCAGAGATTGTTATTTTAGAGCAATAAATTAGTTGCACATTTTCCCTCTCTCACTTTATTAAAACACCACACTTGAGTTTTCCCGCTTGTTCCCTGTCAAAACCCACATTTCACTCCTAAAGCATAAACTAACAGAAGAACTCCAGCTTGTACACAGACACATACTCTGTAACTAGAAAAGGGTTTGATCCCAAAACTGCTGGACACCTTAATTTCATCTCAGTTTCAAATTAAATTAAAGTCATAGCACCCAGAGAGTTTGCCCAGATTCCCACTCTTACACGAGCAAGTGTACAGACAACCAAGCATGTACTCTGGAGAGGAGAGCTAAGAAATAGTGCTAAAGCAATTTAAATGACATACGATCAATTTAACACTGCCCTTTAATCTGATGATCAGAATTCCTACATAGCATACACAAAACAAAGTTGTTTGTAAGACAAAGTAACAGACAGATAGCATTTTTTACCAGCTGTGCTCTTCAAGTCTGAATCATTATTTGCAAACATTAATTGAATGAGAAAAGTTCTTTTTAGACTGTGAAATAGCCAGTTGCTTTGGAGTGTAGGGTAGTCGAGCCTAATTACCCAGTGATCAGCCAGTAAGAAATAAGGTATCTTGAAACACTCAGGGACTTAACAGTACTAAGTAAAACATGAAACTAACTTCAGGAAGTTTTGTTTCATTTTCTCCCTCTTAGTGACAAGTAGAGTTAGAACTGTTCAGTATTTGCTTCCACTTTCTCCATCCTTTCAGTTCTATATTTAGAACAAAGTTGCTTTTCTATTGTTTTTAGCAAGAGAATATGTCACATAAAGATAGACCAAGCCCACACAGGTTTCCCTCTCTCTCATTTCACTCACACAACCAGCCATCACACAATCCTACCTTCCCAGTTGTTGTCATCGCAAAGTGATGTTAAATCCAGCCGAGGCACTTCAGATACAAAGCTGTTTTCCTGATCATCAGCATCTTGATTTCTTTGCAACTTGCTTTCAGGCATGCTTGGAGGTTCTTGAATCTTCATACTCGAAGTCAGCTATGTTCCCATACAGTCAAAGAAACGAGAGAGAAAGAAAAAAAAAAAAAACGTTTCAGGATGCAGAGGGGGGAACAAGCCCCTGCAGTCACAGCAGCAGTAAGCTCATGTCTTTAGCTAAAAAGATCCAAACAGACCCTGATGTTTCCAGCTCCAAATTCAAATCCCTTGCTTGGTGACCCCTATGTACTAATTGCTCACTCACACCAGTAAAAACATCCGTCCATCTGCCTTCCTTGAATTTTTCCTCCTTTAGAAAGCTACTGCAAGTTCCCGAGACTGCCTGCCCTGACAACTGCATGCAGCTGAGAAAGCCTCCAGTAGTGGACTGGGATGAAACAGGAGGGAAGCAGGGAGGCAGGGAGAAAGGGAGAGGGAGGGGGGTGGCTGCATACACTTCCTACAGGAGCGCAACTCCTTCGAGCAACAACAAAAACGCTGCTGCTGCTGTGAGGCTGTAGCAATATGGTGCCTCCTCAAAAGCAGGCACGGAGCTCCTGAGGCAGCAGCCGCAGCCAGCCAGCAGCGCAGGCTACGTACATGAATGCTCTCATGCAGGCTCTGCTGGCTCAGATCAATTAGTGCCAGCTAAGCTGTGCTGGCTGCACATTCCCTGATTTCCTGTGGTTGTTTTCTAGCTGGGCGTGGGGAGAGCAGAACTATTTATGGAGGAGCTCTGGGTATTAAAGCGGTGTTGCGCAAATCCAAACGGCAGTAGGGTTTGGCATCTCAGCTGGAAGCAGTGTGGACTCTGGGAAAACGCCAAAAAATTCACACAAGCATCCAGTGACTTAGGAACAAAAAAAAAAAAAAACCAAAAAAGCAGAATTCTGTCAAGTACATGATTCATCAGCTAGTACTACCTAGAGAAGCAAGTGCTGTTTGTCTCAGCACTGTTCACCCCTGCACATACCACACGTCGTGTGCATTTATGCAGAAATCCCTGCCATTCCCACAATCCAGAGACACAGTGCGCGTGTCTGTGACAGCGTCTGTCACTCCAAAATAAATTAGCTGTAATGCCTCACAGAGGGCAGTAGGGAAAAGGAAGTGTAATGCACGTACATAAACATGTAGTGAGATATGTATAAACCCACCAACAAACACAGAGCCAGATGAATAGACAGGATTATGTTACTACATAAACTATTTGGATTTGTTAAGAACAGCTTAGGCATAATTCTCTCAAATATAGTCTAGTGGAGCGTCAGCATGCAGATTTTCCCGCTGCAGCTATTTTGAAAATCTAATAAACAATCTTCATATTCTGATGCAGGAAAATGGGCCCGAAGAAAATAAGCAGTACTTCTGGATCTATTTTTCTTGTGAATCCAGAAGCACGGCCAAATGCTCCAATATCCATAGTACCCACCGCTTTTTTTTCATCTGCAGAAAGCTAATGTTGTGTTGGGTGCATTTTTCTCTTTTTGAGCAGAGAAAAACAAGCAACTTTCATGGAAAGGGATAAAAGTTGCCCAGTAGACCAATTATATGAATAAATGGTTTTATCTGGATTCAATTCTATCAATTCCTGCAATTGAACAGGGTGCTAAATAATCTCATCTAGGCTTCCTCTCCCACAAAAGGTTGGATCAGGTGATCTTTTGAGGTCCCTTTCAACCTGGGCTGTTCTACAGTTCTAAAAATCTGGTCAATGAATACCCTGGTATTTGTAAAGAGTGTTCTGAATTGTGTTTGTGTAAGGTGTGTATTTCCTGTTTATTTCAATAAATGGCCTTTTTGAAACATTATAACAAAATGAAACCCTACATGACAGTTTGCCAAGCACTAATAACTCGTGCAGCTTGACGCTAAATCTGATTACAAATGTGTTTATTGTGAGAGCTGTACATGGAAAAAATGCTAATTCACCATTCAATATCTTTTAAGCTGCTTCCAAGTTGGGAGGACTTAAATATTTCTCTAAGGTCCATTGATAAATTTCCTGCCAGCATCTAAATAGCCTGTGTACCTCACAAACAAAGACTGGCCAGTGGCCAACTGTACCAGTTGATAAACTAGTTGTAAATTGCCAGCACAGTATTTAAAGGTGATATTTTAAAGCAAGGAAAGAAATAAAGCACTGAGTTTCAAAATAGGTACTATTCTTAATAACAAAGAAGTGCGAAGAGAGGAAAGTACCTAGATTTTAACAATTTGAAACGGAGCAACCGAGAATACCAACTCGTCACCACTACTGATACCAATTAGAGATAAATGTCTTTCTAAGAAGAGTGTACAATCTCCTAACTTATTAAGACTCTTAAAAGATACCTCTAGCAGATACAAGAGCAGTTCCCAGATAGGTAAGCATTTCCATTACACATATATTAGAAAGATCATGTTGATCATATCTTCTTCCTCCTGAAATAATTTCAGTCGCTGGAAATATTTAAAAGCTGTTTAAAAAAAGGCCTGTAGTCTGCCTGCAGCCAGTTACTCTCCTTTCCTTGTTCACTGATGTAGGCTCTAATACAATGAATAAATCATTAGGTGTTCTGAAGAACAATGGTGGTACAAACCCAGGAGACTCAAGAAAGCAGATGTTTAACTTCCTTTGCATTAATGCTCCAAACTCATAGAGTGGTAGATAACTCAGTATTCCAAACACTTATTTTCCTTTTTGATTTCCTGATGCCACCAGCTGCCAACCTCTAGGAAAATAATCAAGTAAGAGAGAACTATTTTGCTTTAGGTATGGATGCACCACAATTTCTTAGAAACCGAAGCGGTTACATGAGGATGATGCTGGTAACAGCTGGCAGCCACAGTTCACTGCAGATATTACATAAATGACCACCAAAAAAAATCTTCAAAGCAGGCACTTGAATTCTGTTTTTTAGAAGCTGCTTCTGCAGCTATGCTTTGCAGGCACCAGTAACTACAGATTTAAGTAGCCTGGGGATAAGTCGGCTGCATTCATTCTCCCTGCTCCAATGGAGATTGAGCATAAAGAGTAGCTCAAACAGTAAGAAATAAATGGCAACAGAAAGCTTTTTTATTCTAATCAGGAAGTTGTATTCTGTTCAATTACGTGTGGATTCCAATCAACTGTTTATAAAAGGTTTCTTCCCCTACATCTGATTTTCCATTGGAGCCACAAGCAGGAAACATCCTTAAGCACATCTCAGGAAAACAACCTGATGCAAGAACACAGTCATTCTGATGCCTTCCTCCTACTGAGCCATGCCATCACCCCTCTACACTCATTGCCTTGTTGGTATGAATCTTATATACGTTCCCCTTATCAAAACCTGGGTACCAGAAACCTGTGTTTTTCATTCTGGAGCTTAGCTACTTCCAAGGGCAGACTATGAAGGTTACAACACCCCTAAAAATTCATTCATGGCCTTTGTTTCAAGGTATTTTTCAGTCTCATGGAGACCCGTGTCAGCAGAAGTGTTAGCTATGGCAAATTCCAAATCCTTTTCCTAATATCTTTAGACTGGAGGCAGGAAGAGAAAGAGAAAAGAGTAAGAAAATCTCTGTGCCTTCCTCTACCTGAATGAGTTGTTTGTTATGAAACGTATGTCTTTAAGCTGCCCTAAGCAAAAGGCTTATAAGGGACAAGGAATGTAAAACAACTCTGCAGGAATGTAACATTTTCTTGACCTTGTAATTCCTATATAATACAATCTCTGGGATAAGAGCCTCTCCTGCAGTTAAATTTTTATACTTTAAAACTTTTCCTAAAGCATAGTTTATTTTAAGATTATGATTTCACACTCACATGTATCTCCACCAGGCTAATTTAAAAGCTTAATAGGAGTATTGTGTGGCATGGCAGCAACAGCAGCTTTTCCACACAGAAGTGAGGAACGTGAGGAACAAGGTGTTGCAAAATCTAGGCTCTGGAAAATACAACAGCTCACGAGCAAATGCAAGGGATTACTGACCCTCTGGGTGCCAAGTAGGAGATCCATGTAAGCCCAGTCAGAGCAGTGATCAAAGGCAGCCCTTTGCAGGGGCTCCATATTTCAGGGTCCCACAAACTTCACCAGCTACCACACAGCTGGTCAGAGCTCAGCTACTGTTAGCAATCTTTCACCTTTCCTGCTAGGCGGAAATAATTCCTACCAGAAATTAAATCTTCCAAAGGCAATAAATGCATAGCAGCTTTTATTTTTAAAAGAAACACAAGAGGAATCTAATTTAAAAATACTACCAGCCTTCAGACAGCTCCAGACAACCAGAGAAAAAAGACAGTGGCTACAGCTGTTTCACTGCGCCTGTTTAAAATGGATGCACAATTGAGGGAGAGGTGCCTCAGATAACTCTCCCCAGTATTTGAAATGCTCAGCTGTCCAGATGTGCTTTAAGCAAGCCCAAATGAACCAGTGACTGCAAAGGGGTTCAACCTCAATCTTTGACTTGTTAACAGTGAGATGAAAAACACCATAAAGCCAGTGCAAGAAGTGTGTGTGTGTAAGAAAAAGAGAAAGCTGGGGGAAAAACTGCTGCCATCAATGTAACATCTCCCCTCCTGACATCCATCCCAGCCATCAACTCTTAGAAAGAAGCAGGGGGAAAGACGCAGTTTTCTAAGACAAATTACAGACACCTATGTTCAACAGCAACAGGCTGCATTAGGAAATATAAGCAAAAGACCAAACAGTTTCAAAAAAATCAAGAGAGACAAGCTAATCTGACTACCCTGGCAGATAAGCAGTCAGATGCCCTTTTTGCTATAACTGATAAGGGAACTTCACATCACTTAAACCAAAGTGCTGACTGCAGTGATCCTTCCCTTCTTGGCAAGGAGTGATCAAAGGGATTGAAGCAGAAGCTATCAGACTCCCCAGTGAATTAGAGGCTCCCTAAAACTATGTAAATAAAAAGCATCGGTAAGGGACAGAAGAAGTACATGCTAACCTCCACTTCTCTTGTGAAAAATAAAACTATATGCATAAATACTTGTTCATTTAGAGACAACAAAACTGAAACACAAAAACAAGAACAAAAAAAAAATACCAACCTGAGAATGTCTGAAAAAAACCTCATCGTTTTCACTTTCTTTGCTATAAAAAAAAATGAAAATAAACCAACATATTACAAACACAAAACCAGACTTGTCTTGTAACAAAAACAACAGGACTTCTGCACACAAAGATTTTTATGTTCTTGCTGATCCTGCATACTAATTCACACAGTAAAGGAAGGGACTCTCAGGGCTGCAGCACTTCAAGCTTCTAAACTATGCATTTTTTACTTCCTCTCAGGAGCTATTTGAGAACAATAACGTCATTTAATTCCAGTGCCCTTAATTCAAACCAGTACAACTCTCCCAACAGATATAACTGTTGAGAGAAATTGACATCTCAGGTGAGCCGAGTGAGGTTGTACAACTCTGGCAGAAGAGTGAAGCACAGGGAAAGGGCTGATTCCCCACCCAGAGGCCAGGTAAGACAGGCCCTGCAGTCCTGTGGGGAATGTGCTGCTTCAGATGCTCCACAGCTGATTTCTTTTCAAGTCTGCACCATCAGCACCTTCAGTGACATTCCTATCAGGCTGGGAAAAGAGCCTTGTTGGCATGTGCTGCAGGGCAGAGCCCACACAGTCCCTCCATGAAGTTCTGCTTGGAAGCTAATGTGGTGGGTAATCTGTTCTGTGGTACAGCTGTCACCCCCACACAGCCTGGATGAAAGATCTCTTGGGCTGTGCTACAATCACATGGAAAGGAAAACATATACAGACATAAAATAAAATTAAAATCACCTTTCTTCAGGTAAAATTTCCATGTCATCAGGTCCTGTTCTGTCTATAGGCTTGGGTGAGCTAAAGCTTTCCATACTCTGCAATACAGTAAATATTAAAACAGTAAGATATGTATGAGAAATAGATTCAAGCTGCAGGCCAATAAAAAAATCAAACATAGAAAAATCCAACAGGACTTCTAGGAAAAAGAGAACACACTACTGCCTGCTACACAAAACAAACCCCACACTTCATTGTCCATAAACTGCAAGAAAGCCCGACTGCTCACCGCTTCTCTTTTATCAGATGACATCAAAACAGAATAATGCCGCATGGTACCCTGTCAGCTCCCATTTTACTGACTGACAGCCTTAGCTTGGGAGCACTTCTTTAGTCTGTGCAACTCCTGTAAGAGCAGGTAGCAAAATCCACAGCAACCTCTCAGCAGAACTCCTTATATTCATGTTAGAGAACATCCACTTCTCAGCCAAACCTTTTCTTAATCTTCTTCTTAAACAGGCACAAGAATGCAAAGAGACTGCACAGATGTAAAGCTGGGCTAATATGAACGCAGGATAGAAATCCAATTGGTTATGACTATTTGTTCTGAGATTTGTCTTGGCAACCATCAAGAACATTAACACTGTTCAGTATCGTGAGGACAAGCCATGTGGTCACTTCAAGCACGTGTCCAGGAGGTTTTCTCCCCTGGGTTTTGGGCAAGTCCCTCTTAAACTGGAGGAAGTGGGCTCCTGCCCTGGAAACTACATGCACAGACTTCTTGGAGCAGTCACAGGCCCCTCTCACCTGTTACACTTCCATCCCCATATGGTGACACAGGTCAGTCATTCCAGCCTTGCCTAATTTGGCTTTTCAAGTCCTACTGATACCTGGCTACCATGTCCCTGAAATGCAGTTACAAGCTTTTAAGGCTTTATGGTTGGTTTGCTTTGCTTGGGAGTCTAAGTGGAACTGACAGTTCTTCCACCGCTGACTTGCGCTTTTGAGCCAGATGCAATCAGACAACTAAGAGGAAAGCTTCCACACACTGTCCTACATACTGTTTCAGGCTTTGAAAAAAGGGAATGCTAAGAAAAGGGTGTTTAAGGAGAGACAACATCACAAACTTGTTTACATGACAAAGGCCTATTAGTAAGTGCTAAGGTGCATGTTATGTTGTACTCCAAGTAGGTAGCCTAATTGGGGTTATTATTTGATGTGTAAAGGTGTAGCCAAAAGAAAGCTAAACCACCACACATCCTTCTGGCAGTCTCTGAAATGCAAGAATGTAATAAACATACTCATTAAAACTTAAAAAGCAGCTTCTGCTCTTCCAAAACAATAGCACCGTGTTCTCTGCAAGATGTTTCATAACAATACTTGCAGCTGAACATCCCTTGTGACCCTTCCTAGAGCAGAGCAAGCAAGAACCGCACTGAAGGCCATCTTGGTCAAACTGCTTTTAATACAAGATTAATTCATTTTACATTTATTTCAGCCTTTACCCTTCAAGAGATCCAAAAATGAAGGGCAGAGTAAAGTCCAATGGACACAGCTAAGTTTGAGGACATTTCTTCTTCGGCACATTTGAAGACTTTATTTATGTCTTTCAGGTCCACAGCTAAAATGTGTACTAAAACGTCAGAACTTCCTTTCCTAAACCCTGAGGAAAGTTCTCATTTACACTGAAACTGCTTTACACTCCACAGGCACAGGGAGAAAGTGTTGAAAAGATCATAAGCACTAGACCTTTGCCTATCTTGAAGTGCATTGCTACAAGCAAAGACAGAAGTGTGAATGTGTCTATCTAACTCTGCTTTCATCAGGTATCACATGAGAAGATTATGGATACTGAGCACTAAATTTAAGTTACTAAATTGAGCACAACATACAATTTTTTGGCCTTCTTTTTATCACAAAGAAAAGCAAATCCACCTCTCTCTAGCATCTCTGCACAGGGTAAGAACATCAGATCATTGCAATGTTGTGAGCTAAACAAAATGAGTTCAAACACAGTATCACATTAAGAACTTGCTCTCAACGGGCTCTAAAACTTAATCAAGCACAGCTGAAGGAAATGCCCTATAGCTCAGGACTGTTAACCATGCAATGCATGCTTGGTGCAGGCACGGTGCTTCTGCCATTGCAGGCAGACCCTGAGCTGAAGCACTGTGTGGTTTCTCAGCTGCTGACACTCCAATCAGTGTTTGCTTGGCTGAGAAGAAAAGAAGGGTGAACCAGTTTTATACTATAGCTTGCAGAAGTAGGCAGACTGTCTTCTATTGTGAAGGTCACACAAGAATATGCTGGGAAAGTTCTATGGTGTTCCACATTTTTACGACGTTATAATGTCGTCATTGATGTCTTCAGTAAAAGGTGGACAGAGGGATCACCATTTGGACCAACATACGTCAAAGTGCTTTCCAAATTGCTAACACCACAGTGAAACACAAGCTTTAGGGAAAAGGCATAAAACACCTTTGCCATCTCATTATCAAGTAGTCACTTGAAATCTAGTCTCAGAACTTAGCAGGATTATGAAAATAAACTAGACCTGAACATGAGAACATACATCTAAGGTTCCAAACTCCTTGCAAGCCTTTTGAAAGACTGGGAGAAAGACTTATTTCCTTTTATGCTTTCCAAAACGCTTCACTGAATTCAAAAGCAAAAAGTTGTAGAAAGAGAAAATGCCTATACATGGAGTAAGAGGATCACAGAAGAAATATTGTTCTTAGCTGCCTCATCACACAGGTTACAAGTGTGGGATCCAGTGTTTCCCACAATCCAAAATAGGCACTTAGGCCTGTATGGCAGGCAAAAATTACTACCTAAAGGAACCAGATGTGCACTGAAATAAAAATAGAGCTTTTCCCATCCTAGTACAAGCATCAAATAGTACAGCGTGCTGTCTTACCACAGGATTGTCCTGGTTGTCATTAAGCTCTGAAAGCTTGGTGCTGGATTTCTGTCGTTTTGATTTATTCCTTTCACTAAGGTATCCGGAGCTGTTGTCCTGTAATTTTTCTACGTCTTGAGCAGCTAGAATACAATCTTCAAGATTGCTGAATCCAGAGGGAATGTTTTCTTTGTTGACAACTTCCCTAAAAAGAAAAGGGACATTACAACAAGAGGTTGTTTAAAACACTCTCTTGCTACATTTATGGTAGGAATAGGGAACTACACCATGCTGACTGGTGCAGTTCCAGCAACATCATCTATTCCCTATGAAACCAGTACCTCTGGCTCTTCCCAATGCAGCCAAAAACATACACTGTGCAGTGCTACATGCCACTGAGGAGCAAAAGCCAAGTGTATACAACTCAGGTGAGAAAGCCGTGAGGATCAATGTTTGGGATTTGATTCACTTCCCACTAAACTCAACACACAGCAGCCTTCACATGGAAGCTGGAATAGCCCCTGGCTGCCTGTGGCATTTTTATAGAGAGCATGAAGCATATTTTCCTTTGAGACACGTGCTTTTAATTTAGAAAAGTGATTCACAGCTGTGGTCCAGGGATCTCCTTTGGTGCATGACACCACATAATCTGCCCTCTTACTCATAACTCCCAAATGCAAGAGCAGGACTGTGGTGCTTTAGCCAAATGATTTCTATTTGGGAATTACACAAAATATAAAAGGGAATGCATCTCTGCAAAGGCAACACTACTGCTAGGACAGAGGTCTGCTTAGCTGTGTTATGAGGCAAATAAGACAGCCAGACCTTAGTCATTACATGATGCACTCACTGGGACTCTCTGGGTTTGCAGGGTTTGTGCATGTTCACCAGAAGCCTGGCACGTGGCTTATCTAGCCCTCTTGGATCCTTCAGCAGGCAGCTTTCTATTTACAACTTGTTTAGAAGTCTTCCCTCTACTTAGTCCAACAGTGAAGATGCACATAAACATCACTACACTAGGGGAACAGGAGAAACACAAGGTGTCTACCCTGCCAGAGGCTAAAGGCAGCTTGCTTACACTCGACATGAAACTGGAACATTTGCTAACTCTCTGTGTGGCTGTCTTACACAGTGCTGTGCAACTCCAAAGCCTGCTTTCATGAACAGCAGGAGAATTCATCTAGACTTGGCTGGTGCGATAAGAAACAAGTTATGCTGCAATATGTGGACAGCATCAGCATGGCAAATATTCAGAACAAAAACAAAACTAGAGGTTCCACTGACTTCCTAGATCACAGATCTCTATGTTTTGTTGGTGGAAAAGAGATACAAAGAGGTATGATAAATCTCTGACTAAACTTCTAAGATAAGACATTTGCCTTTGTGGAAGTTTTTACAAACCCTTCAGCACACCAATTAAACATACGGAGCCTGTAGATCACATAATCTTCAAAGCCTGAGAGTTCAGCTATGTGATTTTGTGATAAATACTCTTCCTGCCTGTAGTCCCATTTTGTGACATTACAAAGCCTCTTGTGATCCATCACAAGGCAAGGAGATGAAGTCACCGACAATCAAAACACCAACAGAAAGATGTTTTGAAAGGAATTCTCAATTTTGATAATTTACCCAAAGAAATCCCAGCAATCTGACCTAAGTTTGGAACGCAGCCAGCGCTCAAAACTTCCAATGTGCTTTAAATCCTTGGCTCCAGCTTTCTGGACTGAGACTGAATAACTGTGTCAATCATATCTAGGGGCAGCTCCGTAATGCAGTGCTGAAGAAAAGCCCTGCAGTACTATATGCTTCTGAACACGTACACTAGCCAGTCTCTGACCTACTTACCTGAGAAGCCTGTCAGCAGGGCTACTTAACAAGAAAAACTACTTTAGACCTGCTGCCAGGTACTTTGGTGACTTGCAAAGTGCCAATTTCCCAAGCCACCTTTACAGTGTATTTCGATTCACTATGAAAATGGTGCCCCCCCTTTTTTTTGGTAACTCCATATTTTTTTGTACAATAGCACCACTGGCACATTTTGGGAAATACCATGGATGCAATATTAACACGAGGTATTGACAGCTATGCACCTGTACAAAAGTAGCTTCATATAGGAAGTTACAGATCCAACAGAATTTGGGAAATTCAGCACCCAGGGAACAACAACAGGAGACCAGATGTTTCTTTTGGAATCAGCTTCAAATCCTAGCAATCCAATACTGCAATGAGGCATACACATTCTTTACAAGAACAACTGCTGCATTACAGATAGACACATGAGTAAGCACTGATTTGAACATGGCCTTGCAAAGTCTGTGCTACAGTTTCTCAAATACAGGTATGCCTTGTATAACAAGTTTGTTAAGGTTGTGGTGGTAACTCCTTTGTACCACACAATATATGTCACAACTAGAGGAGTATGAATGGAAAAACAGGTAGTATCTTTACTCTTTGACACACATTTAATGAAATTCTCTACTAAATCATGTTTAAATTTTGCATAATAGAGTGGATTAAAAAAATAATCTTAGATTCTGATTAATCAAAAGGAATCAAAGCTTTTTCTAATTTCAGACAAACTCCTAAGTCTCCTCACTAAACCTAAACACAAGCTGTGCCTCCACACACAAAAGAGGAACTTAATCTCGTTTTTGAAGACATTCTGAATCCAGAAAAGCAGCTGAGCCCAATGTTTTTATCTAAAAAAAGTTATGGGCAGCAGAGCCAACTGCTTGGAAATTTCCACTAATGCAACAAGTACTGTTAGTAACAAATTCCAAATACTGCAATTAAAAACTTGACTGCATAACCCCCCTAGATTCTTATCATGCTTTGCCTCACTCCAAGATCTAGTAAATCCTAAATTTCCCAGCTCTGACTGATGCAATGGAGTTCTGCACAGGCACTGAAGTCTGCTCTACACTTTCAACCCAGGGCAAAAGTCAGTGCCTTTCATAACAGAACACAGCATTGCCTTGATAAGAAGACATGACTGGGGTATATATAAATATACTTTCCAAAACAAAGAAATCAGGCTCATACATGTCTCTGTTTCTCCGGGCTTCCTCCTGCTCTCTGTGGTGTCGCCTCCTCTGCCTGGCAGACACATTAGAAGAGGCTGAAGATGTCCCGGATTCAGAGTCCTCTGAACTCTGGCCGCCTGAGCCATGAACATCAAAGAGATGCTGCTCCACGGCTGAGCGGATTGTCTTCTCTAAATACCTGTCAAGCCAAAAAATAAGGTCAATCGAGCTCAAAGACTTGGTGGAGCTCCCTCTCTACAACAATAAATAAAACAAAGGTGTCTGTGGGTTATGTTTTCTTAGGATGGCAAAGCAGCACAAAATGTTCTAGCGCTACGACATATGCAAAGAGCAAAGCCAAAATCTTCAGATACCAACTGGTTCAAGTGCCTCAGAATAGCTGAGCCTTCCCAATCAATACTGCTCTTTTTATTTCAGGGGATGTCTGAAATTTCAGTAAAACAGCTAATTTTACTTACTGCAACTACAGACATTGGTGCCAAACTTTCAATCTCCACTTAGAAGTCCCTGCTCTGACAAAACCACATTTGATACCCAGCCATGCTGACAGTTGTGCAAAACCAGCTCAGTAATGCAATGGATCACCTGCAAGAAGGTGATTCACTGCTGTCTCACAGAGAGATGACAACATGCAAACAGCAGCTCACTACAAACTCCTCACATGCATTGTGACCAAGCATGGGTTCTGTTCTGAGTTTATGCCATTTTCACGCATTCTTGGGCCACATTCTTGTGTATCCTCAGCCACCCTGACACTGCTGTGAGACCACCCTCACACCCACTGGCACTAAGAGGGCTTCCACACAAGCCACCACAGGGGAGCACCCACAGTTGCATTGGTTAAAGATGTGGGACTAGCTGAACTTTTAACACAACTGAATTTTCATTTTGGTGCTGCCATAATCTTGTAATATCTCTTCCTTCCTTTTATGGGAAAAATAATTTATTTGTTTTTCAAAGAGATCATAAGAAACACATTTTTGTATGCATCCCCATCCCATTTATGTTTCTTGCAATGCTTTAAACAGTTACTGAAAATGGGTTTTTCAAACATGTATGTCTAAAGTCCATGTATGGCTTCTACTGTTTTTTTCCATAATTATAACGTTATTTCAGAATTTGCTGGCTAATTTTCAACTAAGTAGCTACAGTACAGGCTGATTTCTTCTGAACAAAAGCTGTGCTAGGTTGTAATACTTGAAAGCCTGCTGAGACTGCAGTTCCTTGAAAAGTCAGAAGACCTTAGCAACTGCAAAACCCCAGATAGTTTAACTAGGCAAGTATGCCTGTAGTTCACTACTGACAAATATCAGTTCTGCGAACCCAGCAGCCATTGGGAATTTCCAGCTCTGGAAAAAGAGCCAACTCATTTTAGCTAGGCTCATTCCAGTTACAGCAGTAGGGTTGAGTCACGTCCTCAGCTGGGATGCAACAGGGAGCAAACAAGAGCAAGAGGATGACACAGTGCAAAGAGCTTCTTGAAATATGCAAGTTTTGCCTAAGTAAAACATCACAGGCACAGTGAGCGAAGAACCAAGGGCCTGAGAAGTTTTCAGAAGGAAGTGATTTATTATCATTGCAGATTAATTGCTTTGGGAAACACTGCCTCTTCTTCTGTTTATGTAAGAATAACTCTTGAAGAGAAAACAAAGGATAACCAGAAATACTTAAAAAAGCTCCAAGGAAAATAGCTACAAAATTGTAAAAGACACTTACTCTCCTGTAGCAGGAACGTTGCTATTGACTTGTGATACGTGGGCACTGCATAAAACAAAAAAAGAGAAGAAAGATAGATCTTATTATCAAAATACAATCTTAAAAACCTCTTGCTCTTCGCAGTGCAACAATTTAAAGGCCTGAGCTGTCTCAATAACAACTGTGTACATATGCTACAGGTTTTCCCCTTAGGGAATTTTCATTCCCTCTGTGACGTGGCACATTTTGACAAGACAATATACCCAACAATTAATTTCCCTGTCATTCCCATGCAACAGGCAAAGGTCTAACTGCAAGTATTTAAACCTCAACATGTTACAGATTTCTTGTTTTCTTTGGGCTTTCTGCTACTATTTTAGCCTCATCACAAAAGTCTTTGCCTTTGAAGCTTACTTGAAAATGTGTACACTTAATATTTAACTGCTCTCTGTTTAACTATTCTCTCTTTGAATATGCTCAAAGAACATATTCATATTCTTCACATTTTAAAAAATAGAATCTATGCCCTCTTCTCTCCCTTCTACCTCAGTCTGTTATCAGGCTCAGGAAGAGCTGACACAAACGTAGGTGTTATCACTTGCTGCTCAAAGCCCTTCTGAACAAGCTGACCTGGCACAGGTGTCACTGCTTTCTTCCCTCTGCCAAGCTCAGTCCCATCCTGCCCCTGTTTCAGCCACTGACTCAGCTGAGTCGGCCTTGCAGATAAGGTGACACTGCCTACTCATCCACCCTGTGACTTCCCTTAAAGTTAAATAAGCTACAGACCCGGGGGGTTAATTTCAAATTATCCCTGTATCAGCAGAGTACAGTTGTGCTGATAAATCTCAGTAAACTGTGGTCAGGATACAAAAGCCAGGCTGGAAGCAAGATGTTCTTCCAGCCAAAATAGCCATTCATTGCTTTCAGTCTTCACCAGTTACTCTCATATGGTTTCATTGCAGAGCCATCAACAGAGGATTTGCCTTTGCTACTCAAAGGTTTCCTATCTGCTTCCCTGGAACACTTTGCACTTCACTGTGTGGGGCTAGAGCTACTTAAGAAGCTGCAGCACTCTGAGATAACCACTCTGTGGCTTTACTGGGTTTGAGTGTCACTTGGGCAGAAGGAAGAAAATAGAGGAAGAGAAAGGTAAATGAGGGGTCACTACAGCTAATTTAACAAAACCAACAAACCAGTGTGACTCCTGTGTACTGAGTTACAAACACAATCACAATTGCAGTGTGCTTCAGGCTGAGCCAGTGTGTTCACCTGGGGTCTAACTACACCTGCATCCTTGCCAGTCCCAGCTTCACTCAGTGCTACTCTCCAGTCCCAGCACAGGTCACTGGAGTAGTGGCACACCAGGAAAGCAGTCAAGGACTTGCCAGTGTGTTCCACATTTCCTGTACACGACCTGAGTAGTTGAGTCATTCAGACAATTTCATGAAGACATACAAACAACTATTACTGTACCTATTATTACAGATAAAAGATCTGCATACAGGAAACAAAATTCATAAGATCACTCTCTTCCCACATCTAACATCTTGACTATCAACTACAGGATGACTCTGGAATTTGAAGTGTGCATTTCAAGCACCCTGCTTGCTTTCCTATTAGCTTACAGGAACTATGTGGCTTCTTCCCAGCCCAAAACTATTTTTTAGGACCTGCTCTCTCATGGTAGATGTATTAGCAAGTGCTAGCATGGTAGGCTAACCCACATTACAAGATAAAATTCATGTGCTTGCTGCAGTACCTACTCCCATGTGAGTAGGCCAATGCTGTATCACCTTTTTATAGTATGTACATGTAAGCCAAACTGACTAACGGTGTCTTTCATAAAACATTTTTCTTCTCTCTGGTAAAGTGGTAGTGGAGAGAATGAAAGAATTGTTTGGATTTTAGCTTTTTTAAAACATTCCTAGAATGTATGTTTTTCTACCAATAATTTTTTTTCTAACACTCCAATTCTGTGGTTATGTAATTCACAGTAACCATGTGCTTTACTAACACCAGTTCAATTTTAAGTACATTAACCAAATTTTTAATGATGCATAAAAATAAATTTACTGTATTTAGAAAAGCCTTATTTGTACAATACAGACACTATAAGAAAAGACAGTAACATAGTGATTTTCAAATTACTGACAAATAACATATCCATTACATGCCAGCTGAGTGGATGACTAAAAAATGAAGTTCTGACATTCTGATTTTATTGTATTTTCCTTCTTCCTTGGATACAGAATCCAAGTTTATCTTTAGCTCTGTGATAACTTAATGCTATTTCATCAGCCCCCTCTCAATAAGACACATTTTAAATCAGAGTTTTTCTAGACACACTAACCTCCTTTTAATTCCACAGTTGGTAACTTTTTTGGCTACTTCATTTTGAAGCTTAATTTGAATGTACTGCTAAATTGCTTTACTTAACTCCCCACCAACCTTTCTTACACCAAGAATGTTCACATCCAAAGCAAATGGTGGAGGGGAGAGTTACACAGTGGTTTAAGGATTCGAGCCTGCTGCAGGACAGAACAGGAGGTGCACGAGCACGTTGGCAAACCCAGGCAAAGACGCCGCCCTGTAAGGATTTCAGAGACCAGACAAGCAACCAGGCAGGCAGGGTGTATCCTGCGGGGTTTTCCAAACTCCTTGGGTGGCAGAAGTCACTCTGCTGCTGGATTTATGCAGAGCAGGCAGGGCAAGCCTTGCCTGGAAGAGCCCTCTTGGCATGCTTGCCTGCGCAGCAGATGCTGTGCCCAGTAAATCATCCGGACAATGGGAACTCATGTTCTGTTCCAGTTAATTATTTTCTCCTCACATCTGCTCCATTTCACTGATATGTACGGTCAATTATCTCCACAGCGAGATTATCTTTATTAGATTATGCAGCTGCTGTTGCAGAGCATGCTGAGAAATACTGACTTTTGATAGAAATTGCAGGTTCTCCTCAGGTAACTGAAGCAGCAGGACAGTTTCCCAGTGCTGGGGGACTTTTACTTTCAGAAAGCCAGCCAGAAAACCTGCGTCAAGGCACACAACTTTTTCAAGTGCTATGAACTTTTGACCTGGTTACTTATGACCCTCATGCTTTTCCTTTTGGGAAGTCTGACCTCTAGCACTTCTCAGTTTTGTCTAAATTGTTTACCCAAGTCCTTTGCTCACTTTCAGAGGTGTTCCATCAGCTCTGGATAACATCTTACTTCACACATAAGGTATTTCAGCCTCAAGGATGAGAAGATGGTATTTTCCATCATCATTTAATCTCATCTGCCCCCCCCTAACTAGTATACTCTAAGTTTAAAAGATGTGCACTGGAGTGAGAATTATCTCATTCAATGCCTGCACCTTGTTTGGTCTGTGCTGGGCATCTTGTGATAGCAGACAAATAACTGAGTTGGATATCATGCCCCTTCTCCTGATTTCTTTCATTCAAGCCACTACTGAGGAAAATATCTTAGCATCTAGATAAAAAGAGCAAAGAAAAAACATCAAACAGACCAAACTAGCAAACTGACATACTGGCATAGTGTTTTCCCAGACTGGGTTTTCATTTATGAAATCATTTAATTAATTCCTAATGGCCTAATTTATAAGCTATACTTGCAATCTGGTACTAAGGTCGCTTGCTGCTGAGATATATTTACAGTCCATCTGCTCTATTCAGAAAGTAAAGGTGAGTTTTGTTCTTGTTTTTGCTTTTTTAAAAGTCAAGCACAACAGTAAGAAAGTCTCAATAGATGTAAAAACGTTTTACTGTTTGGCTGTTCCAGCAAAGCTGAAGATGTTTAAATGGCTTTGACATAACAGATGGGAAATTCCTGAAGTCCTCCTGAATATTTTATTTCACTCCATGACCTAGGAAATTCCTATTCATAGATATTTATATGGTCTAAATGCTATCCACTGTGACATGCAATACTGCAAAATCTCGTGGGATCCATTTTTAAACAACTATTTTATTTGACACACTTTCACCAAAGAGCAGGATAGTGATGGCATATAAAAATGTGAAAATAATGAGTTTAAAAATAAAAGGGGTGTGCTCTTAGTTACTGGGATGTCCCATCACACAGAGGAAACACACACATTATTTTTTCAGCACCTTCACCCTTTCACAAGCTCAAATCAAATGATCCTTCCTTTTAATGTGGTACATTATTTTTTACACTACCTTGCTATTATGCAGAAAACTAACCCCATTCAAAGCAACTTTCTTCAGGAAAGAAAGTTTTTCACTTGCACATCCTTTATGATGGATGCACACTGACACCTACTGCTTGGAGCAGAGACAACCCTGTAGGGGATTCACAGAGGCCACATGATTCAGCTTGGTCAATTTGCATTGCTGTGTCTGAAGAGGAGGGAAATAATCCTCAGGGATCCTCAGACCTGCATGGCAGCTGGGCACCCAGAGCAGGGGCACCCAGTGGTCTGGTGTTTGCTTCACCCAGTGCTGGTGGGATGGACAGGAATGCACATCACATAATGTAATCATGATTTGGATGGGGTCCAGCACTCCTGTGGATTTTAGACCTCTGATGGCATGTCCCATGGAGGCAGAAGTGTCCAGTGGGAAGCTGGCCAAGCAAATTTATTTCTGAGCAGGTGTGAAACCCAGAGCAAAGTTGTCCCGTTTCATCAGGAAACTGACCTGAGAACAAACGGCATAAAGCATCTTACCCGATAAACTTCAGGCTAAGAATACCTGACCTGCATTACTTAAAGAGTTGTCTCAAATAAAAACTGTTAAAAGGAGAAACAATCAGCTGTGTTGAATGATGACCACAGGAGTACTTCTAGGAAAAGAAGCAAGCAAAACTGCTCAAGGCCTTGCCCTGAACTTGTGGGTATTTAATGCAATCGTTGGCGCTGCTTGTGATGTCAGGTCTCATTGCAATTTCAGACTGATGCTCTGCATGCTAACAAGGACGCTCCACGTCACAAAGCTTTTGCTTTTCTCCCCTGTAATGCCACTCTGGCTTATCCAGGACATACCTAACAGGGAGCTCCTGCGAAAGCATCTACATGACTAACACCACACCTAAAGCACATACAGCACAAAGCATGCCTGAAGATTCCCTGTCTTCTGAAAACTCATTGCACATGTGGAGAGGAATTGTGCTTACAGGGAATTGCTGCTGCCAGATGCTGTTTCCCTACCTGAAACTGCTGAGTGTTTCTCAGTACTGATTACTCAATGTACTGGTATTCACAGTCTCACAACAGAATTATACAAGGAGCATTTCTTAACAATCTCAACTCCCTTTACCACAAGGTTTTGTTACAAGAGGTTTTGGAACGTAAATGGCCTTCAGGCACGACTCCCTGGAACAATCGAGCATGTAGCAAGGCTTTTCACTTCTTTCAACAGTATAAATATCTCTTGCCTGGTATGAGCACAGCAGAGCCAACAAATTATCTAACAAGCACTACGGAGAGGGAAAGGACAACCCTGCTCAGCAGTAGGTGAATGGATTCAAACCCCAGGTCTCTCAAACTGGTCAAGCTGACATCATCCTTGTTATGCTCAATAAAAGGCCTCCAGCTACAAAATTAATAATTTTCTGCCCAAATATATTAATAAACTATTTGCACACATTCTCTCTTGAATCAGTATTGTTATTTGACACAAACATCCACCTCTGTCTAAAACTCAGGGGGAATATGTGTGCTCTGGTTCATTTTTTATGGTAGCTGGGACCTCCATGCTCTTTTTTCCATATTAGAAGTCTTCCAATTTCTTTAATCATCTTCACAAACATCTTCAAGTCCTTGGAATTCAAGTGACTTGAAACTGTGTAAGGCCTCATTTGTCTCTTCTATGGGAGTATCCATACTTCTTTTAAGTATACTGAAAATACTTCCTTTATATATCCACTGTCATGTGATTATTACAACCTGAGTATTTTCATCCCATGCCTCCCTTTCATCCCTCCATGAACAAGTATGCTCACGTCCTGTTTTTCCCCTGGCATTTCCAAATGTGAGGAACTCCCCTTTCATGGTAAAGATTTTCATTATTAGGCCTGAGGTATATGACTTTCTTAGTTACGTTAATATTTTTATAGTATTGATCATAAATTTGATATTTATCCTCATAAAAATATACAAGAATATAATATATAGATGACAGTAAGATATTATATAGAGTGAGATAAATATATATATATATAATATCTCACTGTCATAGATTTTTTCCCCAGAGGACACCTCCAACCCATTAATCCTCCTAAATTTCTGCTATAAGCTCAATTAAGGAACATGATTCGATTTTATTATGCTAGTGGCTATTAAGGAAAAGAAGTTCATGACATTTCAGAAGCTTCAGCAGCAATCCCCTTCCTCTCCTACCAGCAATACCTACAGGTCTCACCCCCTCTGTAGCCTATCTTTAAGTTCTAGTATTCATGTCCACTTTTTCCATATAGCTGGCATGATATTTTGTTGACATCAGACAGATTAGGTATACTCCTTTTCTTTCTCTCTCTCTGGGAAGTATTTTTAAAAAATACCATGGTTGTAATGCTGTTACCACTCTTTACAAACCCATGTCACATTTGGTCTCATTTACTGCTTACTCTCATACTGTTAAAGATGTAATAAGACTTTATTCCTGGTGATAAAGAAGCACTGCTGATAAAGTCTTGACTTTCCCAATATCTAAAGAAAAAAAAAACCAACAAATCCCCAACCCTAAATCAGTGTCACTTTAAGAAACAGTGTGTTTATTGGTAGCATTCTGACAGTTCTGTCTTAAAAGTTAAGACCTTCAGCATTTGTCTTATTGTTAAAAATAGCAACCAGGAAAACATCTCCACTGTTAGCTGACATGGTACAGCACTGAATAATCAAGTGTCTGATTTGATCCTAATAAAACAGATTTATGGAGGGTGTGCTGGTTTTGGCTGAGGTAGAGTTAATTTTCTTCCCAGTGGCTGCTATGTGGCTATGTTTTGGATTTGTGATGAATGCAGGGTTGATAATATAGAAATGTTTTTGTTATTACTGAGCAGGGCTTACATACAGCCAAGGTCTTTCTGGTTTTTGTACTGGTAGGGAATTTTGGAGTGCATGGGAAGTTGAGAGGAGACACAGCCAGGCCAGGTGACCAAACGGATATTCCAGACCATATGACATCATGCTCAGTATACAGAGTTTGGGGAAGAAGGAGGAAAGGGGGAACATTTGGAGTATGGCATTTGTCTTCCCAAGTAAGCATTACACATGATTGGGCCCTGCTCTCTGAAGTGGTTGAACACTTGCATGCTTGTGTGCATGGATCTTCCCTATTAACCTGTCTTAATCTCTACCCATGAGTTTTCCAGCTCTTACTATTCCAGCTCTCTACCAAATCCCACTAATGGGGGAGTGAGCAAAGCAGCTGGTTGTTGGCTGGGGTTAAACCACGACAGAGGGACACAATGTTCCTTCCATCTGGCAAAAGCCAAGTATTATGCAGTGTTTGGAAGCTAAAGAGCTCTTGTTCCCACTTATTTAACTTGTTGTGTAATTATCTATATGGAACTACTGCATAAACACAGCAGTGACTGCTCTGTACCCAAACATTCATGATTCACTTGAAGGATTATTGAACATTATTTCACATTATGTAAGTGTGGCTGGTAGCAATAGAAATAATTTGACCATCATACAGCTAAAGCAGACAGTCTCCCCTTTCTTGCCCATGGTGTGAAATGCAATTCCTTACATATGTCATACACAGCCTCTGGGGCAACAATTAGAACATTCGAAGTTACACAGAAAAAATTAGCCACCCACTCAAGTTCTCAGTTGTTGAAGAACCAGGATTTGCCCAGCCAGCACCGGCTCTCCTGCCAAATTAACTGCACGCGGCAACTGACCTCAGGAGGACACATTTCTGATATGTTATAAACAGAAGCAAGACTTACAAGCTGTTCCCTTTATTTACAAGTAACTGTAGCCCAGCAATGTTACAAAAGACACAGCTTGGCATGAAGCCTGTATGTCAAGGTGTGCGGCTCCCTCTCTACTCCTACCAGCCATTTCTTCACTTCCCAGCTGTGTTTATTCCTGACTGTTCCCTTCCTATCTGCAAGACAGATTCCCATGGAAACCCATCCCTTCATTTTAGTGGACATACTCATTCTTTGTTCTCCCCTGTAATAAGCCTACATCTCTGTTTAAGATGTTCAAACTTGCTCCCTCCCTCTCAGTAAAGTCTTGCTTTTACAACAGCTTTCTCAGGTCCACTCCTTCTCCCCCATCTCGTTGGTGATCTTGACAAGGTCAGCCAAAGAGAATCTCCTTCATGGATCATTTTTCTAAAACCCTTGGAAGGACAGTTTTGAGCAGTAAAACAGATGGATATGTACTGTAATCTTAAAATCATGCGAAGGTCACATTTAGCCAGAAAGAAAAACAAAGGGGCAGATAATTTTCAATGGAAAGACAGGATGAAGACTTAAACTAGCGAAAATTTGAGACAGGGGAATGTATGTATGCAGCTACAAAATAATGTCCTGAAGGAAAAGGCAATTTGGTGCTTTTGAGGCACAGGCTGGGCAACATCTGCACAAATAGATTGCCGGGAATGATGGTGCATCAATGGGAACTGTAGACAGGATCGTGCAATCAGGGTAGTCCACAAACAATTCCCTGACACACATTTCTGCACAGTACTCATGAACTGCACTCTTGCTATGCTTCATGTTAGAAAAATTCTTTCAGAAAAAAACCCAAGCTACAAAGATAAACAGGAATATATGCCACAGATTAACAAATTTCAAACATCACTGTAAGAATTCCAATTATCACTGTTCTCACATAAAGCACCACTGGGATTTCTTTTTATTTGCTTAAACTCTGCAGAGATCAAAGAACCCAATTATAATATCTGGCCCTTCTTCCTCTGCAGCCCTTCACTGTTAATTGCTCTGGCTCTAATTCTTCCACTAAGTATAAATGAAAGCACTGGAACTGAGCCTGCTACTGAAGCAAGCACAGCAAACTTTAGCAGATGTCAACAGAATTAGACCTCTTTTACATGCAGTGACTTTGCCCTCCAGTTGGCAAAACAAGAAACAATTTGTTCAAATGCAGCATGAGCACCATTCCCTCCAGTGAGGCTTGTTGGGTACCCGGGCACTCTCCTGCTTTTCTAGGCTGCAGCAGGGAACTGGATGGGCTGCTGACTCACCATCTGGTTCCTGGTTTCTTTCTGAGCAGCACATGCTGCCAGTTCCTCAAATCCTGTAGCAAAAATCTCTCCTGTGCCTGCAGATTAGCTACTCAGCATCTAAGCTATGTAACAAACCAAATAAAAGAGGAAACCCATATCCATCTTGTAATAAAGACCTTAAAGCTTGGGCCTCCTCTCTCAATACAAAAAAATTGCAACAGATGGTATCTACAAAGACTCATCCCATTAACTAAGCAATAATTACAAATGTAAAATTAATCCTCACTCTGACTACAGTCTGTTCAGCACTTCTGAACCCCTCCCCACATTTAATTCCAGTAACGAGTCAATCCCACACAGAAAAAGAAATAGAAACAAATGAGTAAATACCTCACATAGAAGGGTGACATAGGCCGCTCATCTTCTTGGGAGCTAAAAAAAAAAAAAGCATATTTTTAAAGTTAGTATGCAGCTCTGCCTTGTATTTGCAGCTCAAGATACTCTTGAGAGAA
The DNA here is from genome assembly GCA_025920805.1 of Petroica traversi. Taxonomy (NCBI): domain Eukaryota; kingdom Metazoa; phylum Chordata; class Aves; order Passeriformes; family Petroicidae; genus Petroica; species Petroica traversi. The sequence continues at coordinate 17,261,684 of JAHLSL010000020.1, read as the reverse complement.
AACAAAAGTGAAATTACACCCATTACAGAGGAAACACCTAAGTCTATTTTGTCCCCTGGCTGATGGATGGAAGAAAGCTTTAAGCTACTTTCCGTAAATCCTGGCAATCCAACTCATTTCTCCATGTCCACAAATGTGGCGTAACATCTCCTGCTAGACAGCCAGGAGTCATTCTGACTCTGCAACAGTGCTAGGGCTATTCCCATAGCAACAATAAACCATTTTTCCAGGAAAATCAAGAGAGTCCTTTGCTGTCTGCTGTTGCAGAATTAAACAATCTGCCTGAGTCAAATGTGAGAAAAAACACAAATTACACCTTGAGTAATCAAAGCAATTGTCATGGCCATAGGTGTACGCATGAGTCTACCTATTCCCCATTTTTATCACTCCTCTGGAAAGTTTATTTGAGTGAAATTTCTGTAGGCTTGAGATCAGGCATGGCCACTGGCTGTCATGGAGATTCCCTAACAAAATTTTTTAGTTGTGCTTTAGTTGTGAACTGGCCTGGCCCCCATACAACTACCTGTCAAGTGACTGACCAGCCCTGATCCAGCTCATTGTGCCTGTGCTGGCACCAGGGTAAGAATGACACAGAACCCCACACTATCTCTTGAATTTTGAAGGATTTTATTCATTAGCTTATAAAAGCTGCTCTAAGCACTCAATAAGAGGAAAGGAACATCTCTGAAGGATCTGCAGCTAGGAAAGGTTCTGCAGCTTCCATTGGAGACCGCTCCCTCAGCAAGATGAGCTGAAACTGGCCTGCAGCCAGGTTAGCACCCTGCCCTCACACTGTGCAGAGCCAGAGGAAGATTTAACCACAGCTTATTTCCAACCCAGGCAGTGTTATAACTGATCCACAAATTCACTGGGGGGAGCAGAGCGCAAGGAAGGAGGCAAGATACAAGGGAGTCAAAAAGGCACACTGACAGATAAGCAAGTCGTTGTTCCTGAGAAAAAAATCACAGGGATTTGAACCCCCAACTAGAATACAGAAAGATTCAGAAATAGACATCTACAGAAAAGACCTTAAAGAACATCATGTGGGAAACCCAAAATACTGATTTGAAGGTAACACCAAACACCACAGACTGGAAAGGAAGAGAGATTGCCTCTGAAATTGGTGAGGTATGCCAAAACTTCATCACCTCTAAGTGATGCAACAGTGGCATCAGTGACTGGAGAGCTTTCAGCAGCTCCCCAAGAAGACTGGGAGCACAGCTGCTACTGCAAATCTTGCTGCCACTTCCACAAGCCCATCTTGAGTAGCCTGGACAAGCTCAGTTTCCAGAGCTGATGGTGCTCCCACAGCCAGGCAGAACACAGAGCAGTGCACAGTGGGTGGAGAGCGCCTGCCTGTGAACTGAGTCTAACAGCACCTTGAGAGTCCTTGTGAGAAACTGCTACAGCTTTGACACTGACTAGAAAAAGTTGATGGAAGCATGGAAATGCTCATTACTGCCTTTCCCTGAAGACAACCTGCAACAAAAGCATAGATAAGAACCTCTGCCAGGTAAGGCTCCCTCTCCTGATGGCATGTAGTCTCCCAGGCTGCATTCATGTTACCACTTTATTTAGCACTCAGAATATATATATTTATAAGTGTAAAGAAAGTATTTTAAACTCAAAAAGCTGCCAGTGAAGTTTTTTTCTATGTTCAGTTTGCTGCATTAATGAAATTTCAATGCAAACAGGTCCAAGTAGTGGATAGAAAACCTGAAAAAATATTTTCTCACATAAATGAAAGTTCACAGCCCCATCAAGATTTCTGTGCAACAATGCAACCTCAAATGACAACACCAAATGCTGCTTTATGCACAAGTGGCAGTTGCCAAAGCCATGCCAAACACGCTTTCTTTTTCATCATAAATACCCCTCCTTATTTCAAGGTTTGTAATTAACTTCCAAATCAAAGATGTACAGTCACACTGAAAAAGTCTAAATAATCTTTTACATTTATGCTCCCAGTATTTGTTTTGACAGAGCAGATGGAAAAGTAGTATTCACTGTGACTATGAATCCTCTTGCGTTTCCTTCCTTTTCTTCCACAGCAAGTGCAATTGGAAGTTCCTTAAGTTCAAGCAAGTTTTTCTAACTGTACAAAAAATTATCTACCCATACAAAGGAACTGAAGAGAAACAAATATTATAAGCCCATTAGCTAGGAATGGCAGTGAAAGAAGCTCTTACAGAAGTCAGAAACCAAGTATCAGTTTCATTTAAATCATCCAGTTTCAAGATTTCACATGGTTAGTAATAATTGTAGCTGTGAAAAACTTCTCTTACCCAATAGTGATTCACAGTTTTACATGTACAGCAAATGAGCAGTAGTTGAATCTGGGATGAAGACCTCCAAGCTAACTAGTATGAAATCCAGACTTTTGAGAAAACCCTAACAATCTTCTAAATTTCAACCTTGCCCAGCAAAGAATTTATCCATTAGACAAACAGACTTAGCCATAAAGTAAGTTTTGGGGTTTTTTTTTTTGTTTTTTGGGTTTTTTATCCTCAAAGTTTTATCCAGCATTACATATCCTTTACTAAAAGGATGAAATAGCTTTAAACACCCCCAGTTATTTATTCAGTTATCACTGATTACCTGGCCAAGCAGGTGAGTGCAAAATACAGTAGTCTCTTTTTTCTCAGGCATATAAATAGCTCCCCTAAATCCAGGGATTAAACAGAAATTAATCGCTTCCACGAAATGCTTGGGAGATTACTTGACAACTTCCTTCTTGCTAAAAACCAAAACAAATACCAGCCAAACTAAAAAAAAACAAAACCAAAACAAAACAAACATAAAAAACCACAGCAAACCAAATTTGTTCTGTCTACTTCACAGGTAAAGAAGTAATATTATGTATGTTTGTGGCCACCACTGAGCTAATAAAAAGTTTGTCAGACTGAAAGGAACACCAGTTTAGCCCACCAGTTAGTTTAGCTCATCTTGGGATTTGCAGGCACATCCTTTCTGTCCCTGAAGAATGAAATAAGCAAGCCTAGATAAAATCTAACTGTTAAATGATAAATTTCCCTTACAGAAGGAGAGTTACCCTTTTCTGCCTCCCTCTTTTGCAACAGGAATGTTACAGGCAACCACTCACCCCTCCCATTCTTAAACAGGCAATCATGGTCTTCCTCTTTTCTTTTCTGACATCTCATAGAACCACAGAATCGTTGAGGGTGAAAAAGACCTCTCAGATCAAGTCCAACCTTTAAATCACCTTGCCCTTCAGGCAGAATAAGGGAGCTGCTGAGCCTGTTGTAGAACACCCATTTACCTGGCAAGTTCCCAATTTCTTTATGTGCATAAGGAATATCCCTGCCTCAGCCCTCTCCTCACTGGCCTGAGCTCCCACTGCAAGTCAGAGAGTGGCTCAGGGATCTTCCTCCTCGTTTTATTTGCACTTAATTATCAGCAGTTCTTCTGTCTTACCTTCCTGGCACTGGAACCACCATTACAAAGCTACTGCTTTCCTACTCCACATCTCTTTTCAAAACATAAATGGTACATTCAGTTGATTAAATTAAAAAAAAAAAAAAAAAAAGGCCTCCTTTGGCTTTGGGGTTTTTTTGGTTGGGGTTTTTTGTTTTTTGGGGTTTTTTTACAATTATGAAAATGTACTTTGACTCATGGGTCAACATTTTGCACCAGATTTGAAGGGCCTAGACACTGTCAGGTTCTTGCTGCTCAGCCAAGGTCATGTTTTCCTAATGCCTTGCCATAGGCTCTGTTTGTTCTGACCTCAAATGTTAGATAAGGGAATGGCTCACTTTCTATTCTAATACAGAAATTCTTGACTTCGAAAGAAAATTAATTGTTTTTAAGCGAGAATACTTTTTTAATGCAAAGCAATAGCTGGTTTTATTTTTAATGCATTCAAACAAAAAGGCACTGAAAAAAATCACTGGCATCAAATTACTAATGGTATCAAAAGTTAATGCAGGTTTTGGAGGGAGAAGGAAGGCTAAGTTTGGGCAACTTCTTAGGCCTTCAAACTTATCTCACTCTTGTTTTCTTCTCATCATTCAGAGCACTTGTGCCTCCTTGGATTAAAAGACATACAATTTTTGCAACTGCTGAGGATTTTAACAATATTGTTTATTTACTTATTATGACATTCGACACCAACAACACTAAAAACAGCTCCAAGAAAACATTGATTTTTGTGGCCACAGTAATGCTTTTTGCTGAAGGTCTCATCTTATTCACAAATTTTTCAGCACTTCTTAATCCACCCAAGTAATTTCCCCATAAAAGTTATTTCAATGTTGCAAAAAATTGCAAGATTGAAACAGCTCATGAAAATTTATTGCATGCTTCTTTTCTCAGTAGAGCTATTTACTCATAGCTTGTGCATCACAGCAGTGGGTAAAAGGCAATGTTTTTGCAAATGAGAAATAGCAGGCAACACAAGCTTCTGCCTTCAAATAAATCCTTCAAAATAAACTTCCTCCAAATAAATACTGGGGTACATTATGCAAAAAAAGGAAGAAAAATATTATCCTTGATGCAAGATCAGCCATAAATTTAAGCTAACATCATAACACTGCAGTTATACAATGGTCATCGTTAAAGTCAGGACCTACCCTCAATCCTTGAGTAATGCCACCCTTGCTCTATATCCTTAAACAGACGGGGAGGAGAGAATGCCATATATGCACTGTTTAAAAAACAAATGCTTAACAGCTATTTTCCTGTGAGAGTCATTTCCATGCCAACATTTCCATTTTCCCTGAAGAGTAACTTTAATAAGTCAAAACCCTAACATGTTGTTTCAGATACCTATCTCTAGTCTTCACAATAGTTGGGCTTATACCTAACCATGCATACCACTGAAACATAAGTAAGCAACTCAGCAAATGAGCCACATGTCAAAATCCAAGGCTGACAACACAGCTTCTTTATTTTGAACTCGCATATTCTGCAAAAATATCATATTATGCAAAATATCTCCAATTACTTGGGTGAGGGTGAATTGGTATTGGTTTAAATATTAAACTCCAAAGGATCCCACCATCTTCCTCAAAGCTGTTTATTCAGCAGTGTTTTTCCAAAAGATCTCTGAACTAAATTACACTGCCTAGGCATCTATCCATAGGCATAACTGCGCTGGCTGAGCGTGAGGGGGCACTGAGATTGAAGCATGCCCCCTGAATAGGAAAAAAAAAGTACACTGAAGGCTTTTTGCACATCTCCTCCTACTTCAAAGCAACATCAGAGACCAGGGAAGTATAGGCTATCCCATGGCAAGCTGAAGTGAGCAGAACTTCTTGCTGATTAAGTGCCACTGTGAGCAAGAGGCAGATTTTGCATTTATATTAACATATCTGAATATCCTGGAGCCCTTGACAGCATAATTTTGTATAATTATTTTCTGCTTACTATCCTCCTAGATTACAAATATGTTTATCTTTTATAAAATTACGTCAATGTTAAACAGCTCACTTTTGTTGTTTTACTTCTCAGGCTAGTTGGGTCTTATTATGAAAGATGGGGCAGTGTCTTTTCTTTTACTTGTGGTTTGGCAATAGCCCAGAGTAGGATAAAACTAGAAAATGGCTCAGAAAGAGGTGGAATGAATGTACCAGCCAAAGTCTCACCTCTTCTCAGAATTTAACAGTGAGGTTGCATAACACACACATACCTGTTGCATTATAATGGGGAAGAACTGTTACTAGGTAACCAGCGATTTCAGGATTGTTTGTTAAAAGCTTGCACACTTCAAATAAAGGTATCTAAGAGGCCAGTTTTTAGGTAAATACTAATATTTTCTTGCTTAGTCAGGTGGACACTCCAGAAACAAGCACCGAAGAAAATTTCCACACCAATTTCCTACTTTAGTTAGAGCCTTCTACCCCCAGTGGTACTGAGGAAAAGCTTCTACAGACTCCTACACTCATCATGTCACAGCAGTGACAAGACAGGGTACCCAGCTGTGGGTCAAATCTGAGCTTGGAAGAGGAAAAATTCACAAGGCATTTTCTAACGAGCTATGACTTGAGGAAGATGAGAACCACAAGTCTTAATTTCTCTTCATTCTTCCACCAGAAAAAAAAACCCCACACAAAGCAAATAAAGAAAAAACTAGATACACGTTCTCTCCACCCTTGGAGAGCATACTTCCCTTCACATCCATATTCCAGAACATACTTCATCAGGGCTTGTCAAGCACTCCCAGTATATTGGATAAAAAGTGATAGCAAAGTCCAAAAGATCAGATTTATTTACAATACAACTTTACACACACAAATGTTCACAGAAGTGATAAAGAGAACACAGCAGCCACCCAAAAAAGTATAGTGGAATACAGCAATGTTCTCGGGCTAAACCATTAGTGAAAGTTCCCAAGCAAACCATCCAGTAAGGTAAATCAAATGATCCTGACAACAATAAGTGAGACTGCCCATGCAGACAATTGCTGCTGTACAGGTTAGAAACACGTATTGCTGTCAGATGCACTTGCTAAGAATATTTGAGAAGGCTTTGCTCTTCCACTAGCTTGACTTGTTAAGCAACACAGGCCACCGATCACAAACAAAACCCAAGAGTGTACCTGCCTTTCTTATCTCCTACAGAAACCGGTAGATATGACTGGCAAAGGCAGCCACAGGCTTCGGCTTTGCACAGCTGTTGTTAAATCTGCAAAAGACTGAGCTAGAGTACCTGAAATAAAACATGCATTAGCAGCATTAGTAACGCTCTAACTAGGAAGCTAGGATACCAAAGTCAGCTAATGCTATGCTGAAAACATGGCAGCCTAACAGCAATAGAAGAGACAATTACTGGTGGATAAGTTGTTGGAAAATCAGTAACGCAATCCATGTGACATTCACCACTACCTTCTACAGTGCTTGGGCAACACAGTACCTACTGCAGTGAGGGTTCAACACATTTGGCCTTCCACTGCTTCCCATGCAATGAAACATAACCCTGACATCACTCCTTCACAGCAGGCCACCATAACCCCTGACACACCATTCCACAGATATTTATATATAGAATGATACCATATCCTATGGCTCTATGCAAGCACATTATATGATTTTCTGGAAGACAGGCTCACAGCTCATATGTGTCTTGGTAGATACAGAGCCCTTCTGCCTTCAAGTTTTACACACCAGCTACAGATTTGTATTGCT
>JAHLSL010000020.1:17188929-17249542 GCA_025920805.1 Petroica traversi | reverse complement strand
CCTGCTCGGCAGGCACAGGTTAACCAAAAGCGGCATCTGATGTCCGCTTGGTTCTGGGCCTGCAAAAGATGCCACAAACGGAGGGCTAATGGCTTCAGGGCACCTAGCAACAGAAAGACCCCACCAGGTCTCTGTGTCCCTTTCAGTAAGTACAACCAAACTCGCCCAGAGTGCAGTGCAGTCTCTGCCGGCTGCGCTCCCCAGGGGCAGGCGCGGTGCCCCGGGCACCCAGACCCCGCACAGCTCCACGGCACCTTCGCGGGGCTGCTCTGGCTCTGCCCTCGCACACCTTCACCTTGGATCGGTGTCTAGTAGGGCTGGCACAACCTCTGAACTTGGTCCTTTCGTGCTCCAGTAGATACTACTGCGGTTTGGAAAGTTTGCTCTGTAGCTGGCCACCCAATTCCAACCCACTGCAAAGAGAGCTCTTACTCCCTTAATGTTTTAACAGAAGTGACAACTGCACGGCCGAACTCATGTTCCCAGTGGGCTATCCTCAAGCACTACTGCTTCTCCCTCTGTGGCTGCTAACCAAATATTGCTCTGAAACAACAAATCACCATTCTATTGGGCAGAAGTTTGGAAGAGCGGTAGCGAAAGAGCTGCACAAAAAGGGTGTGTCACCATGACATAGCAGCCTTGGAAAATGAACAGCACTAAATCACTAAGGTCTTGCCCTGAAGCATTCAATGGCTACTGAAGGAGCATTCCCTAGGTTTTATTTCTCACCTTTGCAGCTCCTCTGGCCAGAAGGCCTGAGGAATTGCTTTCCTTTTCACCCAACGCTGGACAGAAACACTTCCATTGTTGCCCTGCCTGTGAACAATCTGCCTGTGAACAATCTGCCTGTGAACAATCTGCCCTGCCTGTGAACAATGTTATCACACTGCATACTTTGTGTGATGGGGAAGGGGACGAGCCCAGTGTGGTAAAGGGGCATAAGAGATCCTTTCAATACTTAAGGCAGTACAAACATAATGGCACATGTCAATCTTCAAAATTTCAGGTCAATATTAGAAGTACCACCCCATTCAACCCTAGTGAGAATTAGTGCTGGCCTGGGAGAAAGCTGTGGCAGGAGCTTAGTACCTGTATGTTTAATACTTCCATAGAGATGTAGGTCATGCACACAGCAGCCAACACTCTCAGGTTAGCAGAGGGTATCAGACACTTCACAGGGATGCCCAACAGATCCTGACTTTGTCAGCAGAAGGCAGGGGCGTTCTCTGTCAAAATCAAGAGCAGTGGGCAGCTGCAGCCTCAGAAAGCAGTGGCACGGAGTAGAGACACGGGGTCAATTGAGACGTGGCTTTGCTTCAGTACCCTGAGCTGTTTAATATCTGCTCCTGTCAGCTGGCTGACTGGAAGAAGTGCATTAATAATGCTTCTGGCCATTGCCTCAGCACAAGCCTGTTCTGCTGTGACAGTCACGCCAGGCGTAGCACCGGGCCCCTTTTTTAGAAAGTCAGCAATGCTGATAAAGCACTCGGCCACCATGGATCTGGACTGCTCTTATCTGTGGCAATTAAATGTGTATCTTGATGACTACCTGTTAAATTAAATGTGCAATATGTGCTCATAAGCAACTAAAACTATGAGAGAAAGATTTTACTCTGATACATAAAATTACTTCAGTATAAAACAAAAGCACCTTGTACAGTTTCACAATCCGACAATAAATCAAATTGCCTTTTCCTGGCCAGTCTTTTTTTATACACACACAATTATTCACAGTTTATTACACTTCTATAAACTGTTACCATCAGGATGCCATTTAAAAAAATTAATTTTCCACATTTAATAAGGACCCATCTACCATGGCAAGGAGTCACGGTTCTCCAGAGAAGCTTGCTGAATAAACAGAAGTGGAATAACTCAAATAGCTGCTGTACTATGAATTTATACACTAGCTATTCTGTTGTAACTTCTAAGGGACTTGCTTGTATAAATAAGCTTAAAAGTACTAAGCTCCTTGACAAAGAATTCACTAACAAAAAGAGATGCTGTAATAACATTAATAAAGATTAATTTATGGATTAGCATTAGTGAAGAAGGTTAGCTTGTGACATCATGCTAAAATCAACCAGATGCCAACAGTAAAGTTGCAGGGCTCCCCGTGCCCTCAATACCTTCAGATGCACCTTTTGTTTCTGTTCTCTTCTTCTGCAGAAAGAACAATGGGTATCAGTTTTCCCCTTTGCATCTTCATATGTCTCTTTTAACATTGCCAGAACCATCCCAACTAAGAAGAGGTACAGGAACTCATGTTTCCCTGCACCCACTCGCATGCAGCTTCAACAACTGTTGAAAGAAAGGTGACCAAAGCTGAAAAAAATACTAGCTGGTTATTGCTAGCACAGCTGGTTTCCCAAAGTTTTAACTCTTTTGAGAGCAGCTGCAGGCGCTGCAACAAAAGATTTTAGCATGAAGGAACATCAGAGTGAAATTTTAAAAACTCTTTTGGAGGATGTTGGCCAGCCATTGGTAAAAGAGTTGTAGTCCAGGATACATGTCACCTTAGTTCAGTTTACTCTGTCTCAATGGGCCTTTTGAATATCTCAAGTGCTAAACAAGAACACAAATCACAATTCTTCACCTCCCCTGTTCATGGGTATGGATCACAAGTGATTTATTTGTGGCACAAAGCAGGCAGACAAAAGCTGCCAGAAAGCTGCAGTCTTATCTCCAAACAATTCCACTTCCTTCGCACAGATGTTTACGCTGAAACCAACTTGCTACTTGACAGAGGCAGGAATTCCTACCCTCCCCTTGCCCTCTTTATGCCTTTTTTAAACTTGCATAACTCAAGCTGGGCTATCACACATAAAACCTGGGATTATAAAACATTTTGTTTTGGATTTGCTTGTACTTGTTGAATTTGTTCTCCCATGTTAAGCATGAAAGACAAAACTCTTCTGCAAGTTTCATATAGCTCTTGCATTCCATTTGGTTCAGGCCAAACTCATCTGCTGGCAGCAACAATGCAGCACAGAAACCCTTTTATGGTGCCACCAACCACAGAAACAGAGGATGAAGAAAAACCCTCTTGCAGGAGAGGCACAGCATCCTCTCCACTGCCTGTATGCTCCCTAGTGTATTGTAAATACCTCAGGAAAACAGCCAGCAGATAACAATAAAAAATGATAAAGTCCCTTGAAACACTAACACATACCACCACACTTCAGCACCTACACCAAGGCAACACCTGGGTTCAAACTATTTGATTTGCAATTTTCTTACTGAGTTTCAACAAAGGAAAAAAACACTGGCTGGAGCTGAATATGAATAATCACTTTCTCCATCAAAGCTTAAAGAAAAACCGCACATTTGGAAAGGAAGTCTCCTGTCAATCATCATTACAGAAGTGCTTTCTCGTCTTTCTTTCCTTTTCATACTTAGCTGCACACCAAGTAATTTTCTAAGCATATAAACAACAAGAGAAGAGAATCTGTGAGCAGCACCAGAGGATACAAGATATGTGATCTAAATAATGGATTTTATGAGGATGTAGTTGTGTCTGCCTCCTGAAAAGCGGTTATCCCTTGCTTCACTGCACAGTCATACACAAATCAGATACTATTAAAAAAAAGAGAAAAAAAAAAGCAATCTTGCCTTGTCTGAAAAAAATCTGAGGGCTTTTAGGATGCTGCTCAATACATAAATTTGTTCTCATAAACAATGTTTAGTAAGTTATGCAATATCTTCCCTCTGGCAGAAACATGAAATGCAATGGAAAGACATCGTCAGACTGAAAATTACAGAATGTACTTTTCAAAATATTACCAATACAAAATTAAAAATTCCATTATGTATGTACACATACTTACATTAATACACGCACTTTCCTCTTTAAAGTATCTATGCATATGAAATCTGCCATTATAAATGATAAATACCCTGGAAAATCTCCCACAGGCCAAAAGACTTGCACATATGAAATAAGCAAGTAATAAGTAAATAGAAACTGTACTTGGAAATTGCAGCCCTTCAAGTCCAAACAAAGCAGACAAACAATTAAAAAGGCCTCCTCCAAAAGGGCACAAACAGGAAGAAAGACCAACTAGTATGTCAAAAACTTAATTTAGTGAAAGGGAAATACTCAGAGAGGTTTAAAAGTAGTAATGGTGAATTTGTAAAGCTGGTAATCAGCACTGTTTTACTCAACAATGTTTCAGGGATTTGTAAGCAAATGTAAAATTATACTGGTGGTTATTTTTGTATGTTGTGTGCAAGCCAGCATTAAAACTCTCAATACAACCATGTAAGAGTAAAATCTGAGAACTAGGTGCAAGATGGGGGACACAACATCATGCTTACAAGCCCTGAGTGACTGTCTGGCTGAAGAAATTATCATCGTTCTCAGAGGCATCAACATGGATATTACGTGGAAAAAGTGTATTATGTCTATATTTCCTACTGGGTTGGTAAGGATCAGTTCAGGAATTCCCATTCCCAAGCCAGTTAACTTGTTACTTGTCTAGATGGAATTTTCAGAATTTTCTTACTTGTTTTCATAACTGATACTCCTGTTATCCAAAAGAGGTTGCTCTCAGCTGACTTCATGTTACCCATTTTATTTTTTGCCCTGGCATAGAAATACAAGCTTTGTTGGCATATCTGTGGAGAATATACTGGGTTTTGCACTGTTGCTTTTCTGCACCTTAGAGGTCAAATTACCTTTTAAACAAAGCTAGTTAGTCTATTAAGGAGGAAACATATTCCAGAACTGTTCTTGAAACTTGCAGGGAAAAGAGAAAAGCATGGATGAAACTGAAAGCTCAGAGCTTCAGGTTCTCAGCACTCCTGATCTCATCCGAGAGATAAGCACTCAAGTTCATTTCCCATTGCAAGGGACATCCCACACTCCCTGGAGACCTGGATTTGCTGCTCTGGTTGCTCTTCATTAAACAGCAGTGTCCTTTCCAAGCACTGCCACACCCACTTGTCAGCTGCTTTAACTTGTTCCAAAGGACTATCGCCCCATGGGATAGCCCAGAAATTATTTCTTGGCCTCCATCCTGGAGAAGGGGGAGGACTGGGAGTAGGCTCCTAAAGGGTTTTCTGGGAAAGCAACAAGTAATGAATGGTTGTGCCAGCTAATCTGCTGTGGGAACGGGGTAAAGCATGCTGAGTGACAAGGTCACTAGGTTCTTCATTTGCACCAGTTAGTTCAAGTGCCAGAGCATGAGAGAACAAGCAGGAGTCTAGTCTGGTACAAGTTATTTTTAAAACAGGCTTTCTCCAAAGCTCTGCTAATCTAACGAAATTCCTAAATTTTGGTGTCCAATGAAATTTCTTCCACTCCTCTAAACTGTTATTTCTTTAAAACACTAAATTGTTATTTCTATAAAACTGTCTGCACAAAAGCTCTTTAAAAACCTGGCTGTTTCAGACAAATGAAAATGTCATTGAAAACAATGAAGAACAAGCATTCATTTGTTAGCAAAATGGTTTTTAAAAAAATTAAAATTAGTCCCAGGTACTTCCTACATGAATTATATTACCCACCAAAAATTGCTACTGTTTTTACACTTTCCCATCTTCCAAAACCATCCTTCCAATCCTCTACAAAATTACTATCCTTTGAAGTCCATACCTCTGCACCCTTCATGTTCCCTGCTTCCTAAAGCACTTTCAGGTGACATGCTTGCAGTTCACCCTTAGCCTTAGGAAAACCAAGGATATGGGAAGGGGCTGAGGGAAGCAGAGGAACGGGCCACACTGTTCACGTTTGCTGCACGTGGCTTTTTACTCCACTGAAAGATAAACTGCTGTCTGTGTTGGCAAGGGAGGCAGCCTGGCAGAGTCACCCTCCAGGAATAGCTCCTCTTCTTCAGCTGATGACGTTACTGAAAGGAGTCCATCCTTTGCACCAGTGCCCCAGTGGCCGGCCTGGCTCCCGGGAGGGCTGGTGGGAAAAAGATGACTCGGCAGGAGAGATCGACTCTGACTGGGAGGCATTAAAACAAGAGTGAGCTGGGAGAGAATAACTCCAGCTCTCTGCCTGCAGTTGCAAGATGCATCTGCCTCAGAAGCAATGTAGATCCTGCTAAAAGGCAGCTCAGATCCATTAAAACCTGACTGCATTTGAGCAGAACACAGCCTTCTAAGGTCAGCCCTAGGGCTTCTTCCTGCACCCAGCTGTGTGTACAGCACGAAACAACAAATGGTTGTTTATGCACAGCCAGATAAGGCGATGCTGGGCTTAATCAGCACAGCTCACTGCTGTGCCCCTCATCTGCAACATCAGCTTTGAGCCCAGCCACTCTGTACGAGTCCAGGCTGCACAAACACAATCCTGTCCCACTGCAGGACACTCCTGTCAGGAGTGGCACAGTGGATACTACAGGAAAACAGAACTTCAGCATACATTTCATTATCAGAAACATTAAGAAAACATGGGTAAGGTCTGTAAGCTTTCAGCTTCCCAACCACCTTTCAGAGTCTTGGGGAAAAAAAACAGATTTTCTATTCAAGGGGCATAAATCCAGCAAAAGCTAACAAGATTTTAATGGAAACTTGCTTTCTGTGATGCTCAATAGCCTTGTTAGAACAGTGGTCACTTGGTTTATTTTATATTTTTTTTCAGTTTGACACTTTCTGAAGTTTCAGGTTGAGTATTTTGGATGGAAACATCTATAAATTTTATAAAATATGGTGTAGTGTTAGCAGTTCTCCCAAGAATTTTATAGTAGCTGCATAGTTACTAACCATAATGTAGAGCAATAAAAATGTTAATTTTAGATATTAATCCCTCCCTATGTGATTCAAACTTTCTGAATGCACAGGGCTTGGAAACTGTGAAAGGACCTGAGGAATCGGTGGAGGAATCTTTTGTTTCCAGTAGTCCTGTCAAAGCCTTCACAACTGGAAGTCATTAACAACCATGCAGCTTTTAGTTTTTCTTTGCAACTACCTCGAGGCCTCTCTTTGCAGGCATCCCTAGCACAAGCACGCTATTTCAGCAGGTGCATAATGAAAAGAAAAGCTTTGATACACAAACAGAATTATCTTCACTCTTCATAACTGCAACCCTCTCCAGCCAGGAGAAAGGCACTGAGCCGCTGTGAGAAAGTTCAATCTGTAGATAAGCAAATAAGGGATCATACTCCTCACAACAGCAAAAAGGAGAGGAAATCTCTCATGCCCACTGACCATGAAAGAGAAGGATTTTACAACACTGAAACTGCTCAGAGCCAAACAGATGCAAGCAAAGTGACAGGAGCAGTGAATGACAACTCTGCCACGCTCAGCCTCTTCTTACTAGCCAGCCAGCTGACCACTTTGATTAAAAATATTCCTGTGTGTCATGGGAAGTCACAGCTGAACCCAGCAGCCTACGCTGCAACGTGCTGAACACAACGTCCAAAGGCACAGCTCTCCCAGCTGAGCCGGGAAATTGCAGCAGCAAACAAACCTGACTGAGAACCCAGTGACCTCTGCCTGCTGATCTTCCTGTAGGGAATGCTGCAGGACACGGGCCAGGTCCCCTCTGGGAGCCACAGGGGAAGGAATACCTCACAGCCTCAGGTGGCAGAAAATTGCTGGCTCTGCAAAGCTACGGAAACAAAGCACTCTGTGCTGAACCTCCCCATCTGAACAATGCACCGGGCACTTCAGCAGACAGGCTAAGGAAGTTACAGGAGAGGGAACTACTCACTGAAGTAAAAATAAGTCTAGTCACAGTGCAGAGGCTCTGCTTCTTCCCTATTTGCTTGAAACACAGATTAGTGATGGGTGTCTTGGTTTAAGTAAACACAAATATTATAACCAAAGATTTCCAAGGTTGGCTTAAACTCAATATTCACTGTATGTTCTCCAATAAGAGGTCACAGATCCTTTTGTTTAAAAATTACTTAAAAATCACACAGATATTTGTCCTTTATTTCCTCAGCCAATCTATTATCTGACCCAGTTGGTATCAGAAAGTCATCAGTTTAATGAGATGTAGGGACTTTCTTCTTGCAGCAAAAGCAGATAACAAAATAAAGAATCCTTCTTTGCCGAGACAGCAATGCCTGAGGTACATAAAAGGAGTAATTTTTTACCAGCTTTGTTACTCAATTACTGTGAATTTACTGTAGTCCCTTTCAGATTTCTAAGGCTGCTGGACGCTGTCTCAGGAAACAGGAAAAGCTAATATACTTGGCTCATGGACTGAAAAAAGAACTTCTGTTTCCAAATGCACATTGAGACAATAAAAGTGTACATGTGCCTTCTACCTCAATTAGTCACCAGATCTTTGTTTCATATACGATTCTTCTTGCTTTCAAGAAGAACCTCCACTTCTGTGGCACAGGTCAGTTCATCAGATCAAAATATTCTCCATCCCACAAGCCATCATTTGTCACCATCTTGCAATCTTGCAAAGAGAGACAAAGATAAAATGGCTAGAATTATAAAGGAAAGTTAGAACAGTGTGATGGACAAAGCCTAATTGCAAGGAGTAACGTGTGCAGGGTGGAAGAGAAAGGTCAAATGCTTGGAAAAGTACACTGAAATCCACCCAGGTGACTTGCATGGAAAAAATCTACATAATTACATGTGTCTGCAACTGTTATTACATCTGGGCTATAGACAGGGTAGAAGAACCCAGGAAGAGCCCAGACCACACCCTGATCTTCCATTCACAGTCACCTGCCTTGGAGAGATACAGAAATCACATGTCTTTGTGGCTGTGCTTTTAGAAAAGTAAATGCTTTTCTTAACAACTCATTATGTAAGGCAGTTCCTGCTGCCAGCATCCCACAATGGAAGAAAGAAGGGAATTGATTGCATAGGAGGGTGGAGACAAATGTACTTGCAAAGTTAAATGAGTCAGCTTGGAAAAACTAATTCAACACAACCTAAAGAGAGAAAGTGGCAAAAAGCAACAATGCTTTACATAAAAAGTCCTCTCTGAGGGCTCAGAACAGGGCCTGCCAGAGGCTGCTGCAAGCTGAATGATGCAGAAGGCAACTGTGCTAACCACCTCCCCACCCACGTTCCAGACCTTTACCCTTTTTTCCTGAATCGTTTTCTTGAAGAATCCATGGCTTTTGAGGGCAGCCCTGCCTGCTGCCTGGCTGCAATCCCTTATGTAAACCTGGCAGCAAGGCTCCTCAGTGGTAAGGCAAATTATTACTTTCAATGGGGACTGAATGTACTGGCATGACAGATTTCAAAAACAAAAAACCCCAAACCTAAACAAAAATAGTCAGCTAAGCCAACAACACTAGCCCCCCCTGTTTGATTTGTTCTGACAACAACAGGCCAGTTCTTATCACATGCCAGGGAATAATGATAAGTTTTGGCTTGCCTCGGTTTTAAACCGCAGCTGCCGAAAGGAAAGCCAACAAACAGGGAAAGTGTTTATAGTAAGCACAAACTTCTCAGTGTACAAATATATGTATGTTTTCACACCTCAATAACTAGCAGTGAAAATACACAGTGTCATTAAAAAGAAGGCACAGCAGGGTACATTACCCAACCCTTTATTTTAGGGATGCTACCACACAACTAGGCACGTGGTCCCTTTATTTTCAGGACACAGGCCAGATATAAAGATTTTTGTGAACAAAAGGTTCATGTAAACAAACCTTCTCTTTGAGAACATGCATGTGTTAGAAAGCCAGCACAGGGTATCTGTGCTGGCAAATCTCACTGCAGCTGTGATGGTAGTCACAAACAGGAATCTGTGATCTCTGGCACACAAAAATGTGGCTACAAAATACAGCAGGCTGCCTTACTGAACAACTGCTCTAAGCTGTGGCTCTCAGAAGCTGCACAGTGTTTTTCACAAAGTCTGGCTGCTATACACACACCCATTCCCCAGCACCCAACCACTTCTAGGCAAGGATGGGTACCCAGCTGCATTCCTTTGATATTTCCATGCACAGAGACTAACAGCATCAGGAACAGCAGGATGCTGTCCCACTGAGGGATCCCCCTTCAAAACAGTCCCAGGAGTGCAAAGAGATGCAGCTCCAGCAAGTAGAACAGACACATACAAGAACAAAGCATACTTCAGCATCCTTTCCTCGGCAAAAGATCCAGCATAGTGTCAACCAAAGTCTGCAGACAGCACGCACCTCTGAGCCAGTACCAGGAGAGACATTTATGCTCACCACCCTCAATCTCCTGCTTCACATTTTGACCACAGGAAGCATTTTCTCTCCTTCTTGAAGGCTCTCTCTTTTCTTTGCTTGTACATGAAGTTTAGCAGGAAAGGCTGGAAGCATTGCTTGCAAGAGGCCCTTCTCCCTTTGTATCTATGTAAATCTTAATATATCTAACCCTGAAGTAAAAGCCATTTGAACCTATTATTCAAAGCAGTTATTTGAAGTTTTAGTACCTCTAAACATATCCAAAATCATGCCAGCTCCTACTGCAGTTATGTATGAACCAGAGCTTTGAGCAGACTTCTTCCCTCTAGACAGAGAAAGAAAGAGGGACCCAAACACAGACCCTGCTTCACAAAGCTGCAAGCCCACTCTGGCTGAAGGTCTGGTAAGGCCCCAGGGTGACCCATTCCCTCCAGTCCCAGAGTTGTTGCCTCCCCAGCTCCTGAGTCTGCAGTGTGGGTCTTGTGGCTCTCATCCAGATAAACACAAAGGACATGTGTGGTTCCCAGGTTCTGCACAGGAACTCTTGCAGAAATGAGATGAGACTCACAGAAGTAAATAATAGACTTTATATTGCCTAAAAACTTACACCTTTTTTTTCAGAGGACTAATCTCTCCTCTCCTGTCCCTTCCTTACTTTCTTCCTTTCTCCACTGTTTTTGGATTTACTCAAGAGCTGCATTACAGGTATGCTTTTCTACTACTGCATAATTAGGAGTTTGCCCTTGGCATACAACTATAACAATGAGGCAATTTTCAAAACAACACATGCATTATGTGCTAGTGAGGTCTGCAGGTACATAGAGTTAATCCACCTATTTTGTCCAGAAAAAGAAGAACATAACTTTACATATAACATCTTTTAAAGATAACTATTGTGAACAGAAGGTGGTACAGATTTTCTGCTATGCAGTGTTTTGACTGCAACTGATTTACTGCCTACTTCAGATTACAGCAGCGCCTTAAAAAATTCCTGCAATGAGGAATATCATACCTGCAAGGTGGCATAACATAACGTTCAAAATCTTAAAAAAATGGTAAGTCATTCTAGAAGACATAGTCACTACTGTAGTTGCTACTTAATATGTGGCTCTTCATTTTTAAGGAAAACTCTTTGAAGACACATATTAAGAGGCATTTTAAATAGTATTAAAATTACTAATCAACCAGAAGTCTCTCAGTTTCTCCCTGAAGGTTCTAGTGTCAAATGAAACTGATTGAAAATTTATTAAATATCGTAATCCGTGCTGTAGGAGGCCTTTGGGGCTCCATGTGTGTGGTTATTTCTTCACACCTGTGAAGCTGCTAAAGGTGGAATTCTGAATCTACTGTTCTGTGAAGCCCTTCATCCTCCTCTAATCCACCCATATCATGGCATCTGAGCATGGAAAGGGAACAAACCACAGGCGTTTTCATGAAACAGCAAATGATTATCACTGCCAAGAACAACCTTTATTCTTTTCTAACAAAGATCATATCATAGCTGAGCAGATACAGCAATTTCACTAAAACTTATCTGGTAATTACATATAATTAATGATAACATTTATTTTAGAACTGTTGGTACCTCGTGACACAAAACCCCCCAACAAGAATAGCAGTGTGTTTGCAAAGCACCTTGTAATCTAGGTCAGATGCCAGAGTCCTTCTGCTGGAAAAGGTGAAAACTCACAATAGCCTTGCACTGAAATAACACCAGGTAATACTTCATTGTGGGCTTAAATTACATGGGAATGACACAAGGCTGCCAAGATTATGTTTAAAACCACTCCTGATATATCAGAGCACTACACTGATGCCAGGGAATCGAGGTTTGTGCCTGTTACACAGACAGCTGTCCTCCAATTGTGTTAAGTCTGCTAGAGACATCTCTCTTCTCTTCCCTTGATCCAGGGCCTTCTATCCACCCCATCCTACCCAACAGCCTGCCACTCTGGAGCTGGGAAGGAATCATCAAATACTACCTACTCCTCCTTCAGCTGCAGCAGTAGATCACTAACAAAAAAGTATCAGAATCAAACAGCAGTGTAGATATTCAGTGCAATTAGGTATATATGTACAGGAGTGTGACAGGATAAAAAACTAGGGCATTCTTGAACAAAACAGGCTACAAGAGAATTAATTTCTACAGTTAATTAATTTCCCAGGTAAAATAAGAGATGCAGACATCTTTCAACTCAAGGCCTGAGCATGAACATCAGGCTTCTGCCTAGTTACAAACTAGGTACATTTCCTTTGGTGCTTAATGTCCTGTGCCAGCACTGGCCCAACTGGCCCCATACTTCAGTACTCTTCTAAGCAATTACACATTGACAGGAAAGCAGGAATCCCTACAGCAAATAATTACATCATTTGGGGACTGTTCTAAAAGAAAGGCTGTTTGTTGGGGAACCTCATGAAGTACTCACACGCACCTTCCCAGACATGAGACCTGGCAGTTCCTTATTTCAACCCTTGGGCACTTAATTTCCCTTTACACCTTGGAACACACTGCAGAGTACAGGCAGGGATACACCCTCTGCCAGGCTCCAGCAAACCAACCCAAGAGGCTGGAACTTCTGCCCCAGCCCCACCTGTCTGGCCCTGTCTAGCTGCTAGATTTGTATTGCCTCCTCCAATTTGCCAGCTGACCTGCTCTGATAATTGATTTCTAACTCATCCCAGTCAAAAGCAACTGAATTAATGAAGTCATGCAAATAAACTTGATGTGTTCTGGCTGCAGGAATTTTTGGGGAAGCTTGGGGAGAGTGAAACACACAGCTAACATAGTTAAGAGTTAAAGAGCATGTGTGCCTGCCAAGGCTGGAAACCAAATTCAACATCTATGCTTCACCACCATTACTATGAATCAAATTCTGGTGTCAGTGCATAATTTGCTAACTTGTCTCGTAAACTGAGTGGTGTCTGTCTGCACTGGTGCTGAGAATAGAACACATCTCCTGCTTACACAGTGAAGTTACTCAGTTACGTGTCTGGCAGCACTGCCTCTGCTTTGTGTTCCTGGCTGGTATGCTGGGGCACTGCAGTGTTGTGTTTCATGACATGTGAGTAGCACTATTTCCCACATCAGGCCAATTCCATATTTCAGTAGCACACTGCCATTTCCCAAAGTAACCCAAATCCCTCATGTGCTGCACTAGACACAAGAGGAGACAGGACAGCAGACTCAATTCAATATCCTGAGAACAATGAAAAGATCCTGGTTCAGGCTGATGTGCTGATGTGCTGGGAAGGACTTCACAAGAAAGCAAAATGCTCATTACTTGTTCACCTAACAGACAACCTGCCAGCAATCCAAACTCAAAATACTCTTTTAGATAGACACTTTCACAGTTAATTTACACCAACAGACTCTTATAGAAAAATTCAGACAGATACCCTACACATACTCTTCTATTCTTGTGTCAAAGGAGTAGTACTACCAGTAGCATCGCTCTTGCCAGAAAGAGAAAAGGCTTTCAAAAGCCCCTTCCTTTCCAGATATAAGAGTTGAGACTTAAACTGGGCAGATCAAATACACTTGATTATTCAAAAGAGACACATTTTGATTGCATCTTGTGCTTGGTGTAATTTCTATTGCCTGATTGTAAATCAGACCTGTTCACCTGCACTCCTTTACCAAGCAGGCTACCTTCATATGCTTGAAATTTTATGTTGAACAGGCAAACCAAAGCACACAGCTGGCTTTGGAGTGTGTGGCTTCAACAGGAAAAGGCACATTAATTTATCTTACACCCCAGTATCCTGTTTTAGCGTTCAAAACACCCAGAGCCAGAGATGCAGGTACAAAACAAACAAAGAGATAAACACAAAGACAAAAAAAAAGAACACTAACCTGGAGAAAAACACATCACTGTTAATGAAGGAGATTTCATCTGCTAAGTCCATGTCCTTCCCACATGAACCATGGTCTGTTAGTCGGAGGTTGACTTGAGGTATTCCATCTGACTGGCCTGGTTGTGGCAATAGGCACATTTGGCTGGGTTGTTCTGCTGGGGGTTTGGTCATCTACAGAAGCAAGGAGAGAGAAAATTGAAATGTGAGAAGAAGAAAGGCCAGAACACCCCTTTCACATAATCTGTCACTGAAAGACATTCTGTACCAGTGTACAAACAGCAAAGGTGACAAGGTGCAAAACAGTATTACAAAATACATACAAATCAAACACTCAGCTTGAAAAAGACTATTAAAAGAAAAATAAAGGCATGACTATTGAAAGAGCAGGGCAAGAAAAAATTAAGACAAGGAAGGTAAGTGAAATAAATACTTATTTTCTGTATCACAGCAGACATACTAAAAACGTTTGCATTGAATATACTTCTTGACAGCACTGGAGAAACAGATGGTAACAGCAATTATATACCTCTGCTCAACCTCCTTCTCACCCTTTTTAATGACAATTGATATCAACACCTATCCTAAGAACACTCAGGGGAGAAGAGAAAATTCAGAGGCCTGCCCCTCATTTTAACAGCAAACATTGAAGCTAACCTTTGTGATTACTTTTAGTTTTCTCTTGTGTTCACTTCTGGTTTTAGCCTTTGCAAGATCCTGTGGTTGGGAGTTTCACAACATTGTTACACATTGATCAAAATTGATTAAAAAGTACTTCTATTTTAGGTATAGTGACATAATCTCTCCCTTGGTTTCAAATTACGAGAATTTGCCAGTAACTGTTCCTTAACCACCTTTCCCACACAAGTCTTGACTTTACACTACTACAATAGTGGTCTCCAATCAAACACAAAAATATAAGTTTATATAGTCTCTCATTTGAGAAGTAATGGTCATGTGTTTGACCATTTTTGCCGCTTTTCTCTACACCTTTTCACCTACTATTAAGTCCTTTCTAAAATGTAGTCGTAACTGCATGTGGCATTATTAATGAAGGCAGATTTAGCGTTGGCTTCTCATGAAAATCTAACCTTTTATTTGCTTTCATGATTGTTTAATTTGGAACTCATCAGTATATATCTTTATATAATCTTTGGGGTTTCTGGCAATAATTAGCATATAGTGACAGAAACTCAACCAATCAGTTTTTCACCAATACAGAGTAAATTAGAAGCTTTCTGAAAGTAGCCAGCTTTTAGTTTTTCCTACCCTGAATACTTTTCTATTATCAGTACATTCAGTATTTTCTAGGTCATTATGGAAGCAGTTAAATAGCACAGATTCCAACAAAGATCCATAAGGGACTTCTCAGAAAATCTTTCTCCACTGATAACCAGTTATATACTTTTATTGCTTTCTAGTTATTAATCCATAAAAAGTCTTTCCTGCTAATCACAAGATATCTTCACTTCTTTAGAAACCATTGCCAATCCCATTAAAACATTCTGAAACTTCAAGTGCACTACACTGACTATTCCTATGCACATGTTCACAGGCTCTTCTGTAACCATTTTTTCTCTAAAGAAATAATGCTAGTGCCTCCTAATGATTTTAATTATCCGTTTGTTTCTCAGTTCTGCTGCCTGCTGTAGTTGTTACAAATCTGCTGGACAGTTAATCAGAATTTCTGAACTCCTTTTCATACCTGGCTTACCCTAGGGTTTTTTTTGTAAAATTTATTTTACTTCTATTTCTAGTACTTTGTTTCACTCACAGTTGTTTTCAAATGCTTTGAGCATGTTGAAAAGGTTCATGGGACAGAAGGCTGCTTCTTACTGAGCTCTGAAGAGAATAAAATGAAAAATAAAACATGTATCAGTGCAAAGGGATATCAGAAAGGGATGGTGAGAGGGCTTTCCAGTTTTAGCCTCTGGACTGCCTGCTCTGAGTAAGATCCTGACTTCGCTGACGTCAATGGGCATTTTGCCCAAAGTCAGGATCTCACCTTTGGACCACTGCTGGTTCCAGCAGCACTCTGTTAGCCCATCATCTGCAGCAGTCTCTGGCTGTTGGCACCACGGGAGCTGAGCACACAGCACATGGACACCAGGCAGTGACTCTCAAAAGGTACAAAACAGCAGCAGTGCTGTGATTTCAAAGGGGAAAGCCACATCTCTGGGGAGGAGGGGAAACAGGGAGCTACACAATGGCACCAGTACAGGAGAGAATCACAACAGGAGGCAGCAGGGCTCGAGGTCTGAAGGCACTAACTCACTGAACAAGAGGCCAATCCCCACCTGGTGTACAACCTCCTTTCAAGTACGTGTAGAGAGCAATAACAACACCCCTCAACCTCTTTTTCTCCAGTATAAACAAGCCCAGCTCATGAACTTATGACCTGCTGCATACTGAGATGCCTGATGTGGTGTGGTGTCTGTCAAAGCAGCATTTTGTCGCTGGCAAAATCTAACCACTAAACAAACACACACCTATAAATCTTTGTAAATGCATACAAAGCTTCACTTTGGAAGATGACACCAATAAATTCAAGGATGAGCCTAGAAAGTAGAGATGCTTTGGCTGAAGAAAAAAGAATTTTATTTTTGATTCCTGCAAGTTTTTCCTCTGGTGAAGCTTAATCTCAAATAGCATTTGACAAAGATCAGACTCAGCCTGAAGCAGGTATGTAATGGGCTGTTACAGGATAGCTACAGACTGTGGCCACTGAAAGCGTGGGCTCTGCAGAAGTCTGCTGCTCCATAATTTAAAATACACCTTCATTCTCAGCTAAATAAAAGGAAAATAGCATGACGTGCTACTGACGATCAAAGGGACAAGAATGGATAAGAAAAACACCAAAGAACAGAAAACTGCAATGAAATATTACACTGTATATCCTGCACTTGTTTTGGTTGTCTCAAAGTTCAGTTGCAAAGAACCATGTCTGCAGTTGTAATAGAAACTACTCAGTTTTATGACCAGTATAAACATGCATCATGATGGGTGTTGAAGAAAGTGCAAGAAAACCTTTCACCTGGAGGCACAAGCTGACCAGTCAAGTGACATCATCCCACACAATACCACCACCAAGATTCTTCATAACTGACTGAGTGCATCACAAGGATGTTTCATCTCCTTGTGAGGTGTCAGAAGCTCCTGGGTTCAAAAATGAAAAGGTGAATATGACATACTCTGAAGATCTGACGTGGTGTGGTGACTAATCTTTCCCTGGAAGAACAGGAGTTCCAGATGAGTCTCCAGATGAGTCTGCAGAGTTCTGTGTATATGAATCAACATAGTTTATAGACACAGATCCTTAGCAGAGGTCATCCTGCTTTTCTAAGTACCTCACTCATGTTCTCAAGCAGGAAAACGAAAAATTTCCAGTATCTCGAACTATTAAATAATGTAAATAAATTGGGAAATTCATACTGATTTAAGTAATTATGAAGTTTAAATGCAGATCTTTTGAAAGATGCTAGCTGTGAGTTTGTATTTAAATGTCATTATTGAAAGGATAATAAAGATATTTCTATAAAGCAATCCTCAAAAAGCCCACCAGGTATTTAAAACATACACAGCACATTCTTCAGTTTAAACATGCATGAACATAGACAAGAGAAACCTTCCTCCAAAACTTGCTTAATACACAAATGGAATTCTAAGAGTTGTTCACCAAAACGAAGAGCTCCATATTACTTTTTGAAAGGCTTCATACTTTGTCATCCTAGTGCTCTTTCAACTTACAAGTTGTCTATATCAAAACAAATATCCCATGGAACAGAAAAAGGTACATTTCTTAGCAAAAACACAGGCACGGCCAAGCAATGCATGGAAATTTGGAATGCTTGTTCCTTTCTTACTCTAGTCTCAATCTGGCTAGCTATCAGCACAAAGCTTTAAAGTCAATCTATCCAGTCATCAGCATTACCTCTGCTTCATGAAGGACTGAGAAAGGGAGAACATTAGCCAGCTCTAACTCACGCCTGACAGCTGATCAACCTGACACAAACAGTTCTGCCCAGTCAAACCTCCAGGGAATGAGCCACTTGCCAAAGTCACCCATGCTTGGTCACTGAAACCTCTTGGAACAAATATATTCCAGTCACTCCATTCACACACAGTGCTTACAGCTCTCTGCCAAAGTTAATGGTAATGACAATGACAATTACACCAGGCCTTGTTTGGAGACACGGATTTTACCAGAGGGTTTAGGTCATCAACTGCCCCAGAGAATCTGGTGGAAATTCCTGCTGAGACAGAAAATCCCTTCAAGTCATTCAGTGAACAGACCAAGTATTTATGCTGTACTTGTGTTGCTCTCCAAAATTTCATACTTCAGCCAGTTCTCACACAACACCAGCTCCACCACAATTTTACTGCAGTAAGGGACTTCTGGGATGAATCTGGACAGGATAAATCTCCTGAAGCTGTGAGAACCAGATATATTTCAGGCCCAAAGGGCTTTCAATGGCAGGGATAAATCTACAGTGAGATTTTTCAGTTACATTCACCTCACACTTACATTATTCTCTCACTTTCTATTCCCATGCTCCTGCTGAGGGTGTGATTACATTACTGGCCATGGCACAGAATTTCTGTGTGTGAGGAAGAGAGTGCCAAAGTCATGGTTTGAATGCTATGTGGACTACACCAGTAGGGACAGAGAAGTCAGAGAGGCTGTGGAACAACATAATGCAAGCATACCTGAACTATGCTGCTAGTTTTTTCTGTAACAGTAGAGTTAAGGCAAGGGAAGAACTACAGACATTATGCTGGACTTCTGCAAGGCTTATGACATGGCCCCCACCACATCCTTCCCTCCAAAAATGCACAGACATAGATTTGATGAATGCACTGTTTGTTGGATGAGGATTGATTGGATTATTGCATGCAGAGAGGAGTGGTCAAGAGCTCAAGGTCCCAGTGAAGACTGGTGACAAGTGGTGTCATTCAGTACAGCTGTCAATAGTAGAGATGCTGTCTTACTTAAAATGGGCTTGTGCAGAAGTGCTTCCCCAAAACACAGATTCTATTCAGAAAGTAATAAAATGTTAAAAAAATGTCACTAAAACCCATCCTGATTCATCACTTCACGTACCACCTACAATATTAATTTTTAAACCACATAGACATATTACAGTTGTGAAGCTCTCAAATTAAGGATGCCTTGTCACCTTAAGTTACTGACACTGGGAGACAAAGACCAGCTCTGAAATCATTCCAGGTTTAGCAGAGTCTACATATACTTGAAAAATAATTCAGTTACCAACTCTGTTCCACACTCAAAAACAAGCCTGAAATCCTTCCTTGATTAACTGCCTTACTGAAATCATAAAGTCACGATAAATGTCATCATCTTTACAATACATGCAGTTGCCAGTGCCAAACGTGGATTTCTCTTACTCCGCTTGTATTTTTAGGCATTGGATGACTAAAACACCTCCTCCTCACTGTGCTCTTCTCAAAGTTATAAATTTGATGCAATCCTAAAGTGTACGAAGCTTTAAAGTTCAATGAAATTCTGATATTTTATGCAAATTCAGATGTCCTAATGAGAATGAGACTCTTTGGAATCAAAGATCTGAGTATTGCCTTCCTTTAAACCTTTATCCCAGTCCTGCTTGTCCAACTTAATTTCCTTGTATGACAAGGTAACTAATCTAGTTGATTAGAGGAATCCTTTGGATTTCAGTAGAGCTTTCAATACTGTCTCTCACAGGATCCTGGACAAAATGTCTTGCTCACAGCTGGATACACACATCATGTGATGGGTGAGCAACTGGCTCGTGGATTGGGCACATAGGGTTACAGGGAATGGGGTGACATCAGACTGGTGACCTGTCACCAGTGGACTTCCACAGGGCCCAGTCTTAGGCTCTGTGTTCTTCATCACCTTCATAAATTACTTGGATGCAGGACTTTAAGGAATACTAAGTAAGTTTGCAGAGGACACTAAATTGGGATGAGCTATTGACTTCCTCAAAGGCAGGAAGGCCCTGCAGAGAGACTTTGATGAATCAGAGGGCTGGGAAATCACCAACCATGTGAAGTTCAGTAACGGAAAGTGCTGGATTCTGCACCAGGTATGGGACAACCATGGATGTATGGACAGACTGGGGAATGAGAGGCTGGAAGGGAGTGCCACAGAAAGGCACCTGGGGATCCTGGTCGATGGCAAGCTGAACATGAGCCAGCAGTGCCATGGCAGCCAGGAGGTCCAACCCTGTCCTGGGGGCATCAGGCACAGAATCACCAGCTGGGCAAGGGAAGGGATTGTCCTGCTCTACTCTGCACTTGAGTGCTGGGGGCAGTTTTGGGTGCCATGATATAAGAAAGGTATTAAACAATCCAAGTCCCCAAAAGAGGGCAATGAAGATGATGAAAGGCCTGAAGGGGAAGGTGTATGAGGCGTGACTGAGGTCACTTGGTCTGTTCAGCCTGGACCAGGGGAGACTGAGGGGAGACCTCACTGCCGTCTGCAGTGGCAAACACTGATCTTGTCTCTGTGGTCACCAGTGACAGGACCCGAGGGAATGGCCTGAAGGTGAGTCAGGGGAGGTTTAGGTTGGATATCAGGAAAAGGTTCTTCACCCAGAGGGTGGCTGGGCACTGCAAGAGGCTCCCCAGGGCAGTAGACACAGCACCAAGCCTGACCGAGCTCAGGAAACAGCACCACAGCCTCCATATTTGCTGTTCACCACAATGAACAGCAGAACTCCTTAAATGCTTGAAAGTAAACACACACTTTGCTAACACCGCTCAATTCCAGAGGTAAGGAGCTAGTAAATGTGCTCAGAAAGCCTATGAAATTCAAGTACAGCTATGCAGATATGGCATTTCTAGCTCCAGAAACAGTTTACTTGTCACTGGTTGTGAATCCCATAATTTTGTTTCAGTAAACTCTCAAGGTCAAAATCATATCTCTTATAAACCAAAGCAGATTCAGTGAACAAATTCCAAATTTTCCCTGAAGGCTAAACATTCAAATTGTACACTCCAGAAAGATGTAACCTGACCCCAAAGCTATCCTATCCTAAAAACATTTAAAATTAAGAAATCAACCCATTAGTAAAATTATCTTAACCTGTGAATCTCCATGGCACAAACACAACAGGACATTGTTGAAGTGAACCAGCAACACCTTAAGGCCCTTTCTCTGAAGGTCAGGCACATTTGCCTAAGGGAATCCCTTCAGCCTCCTGTCCTGTGTAGCTCTTCAGGCACCTTTGACAAAATGCTGCAAGCGTGCAGCCTGTATGGGATGTAGGCCAAAAAGCCACAAGATGTATGGGCTTTGAACCAGAAGATACAACCAGCTCCCAGTGATCACTGACTGGTGCCTGGCATCTGTTTGCCAAAGGAAATGCAGCACAGGCAGTGTTCTGGACTGAGGGGAAGAGAGCTGTATCCAGTTGCAGAGGAAAGAGTAGGATTGATGTGGACTTTGCAGATCAGGGGTCCTAGGAATCTCAGCAAAAAGCATGTTGAGGTGGATTAAAAAAAACCAAAAAATCCTTAAAAGCAAAACAAGCATGCATGACTTCACCCTGGAGAGGTACAATAGGCCATCGTGTTACCATCTCTGTGCAGCAACAAACCTTATGGCCTCTTGAGAAATACAGAAATCCAGCCTCGGTCACAATCCTAAACATATCTCACAAGGATACTGGAAGTTATCACATCCAAATCCTAGAGTTCTGACTACACTGCTGGGACACTGCTCCTCTCAGAATAACTTCTGCCTTTTATTCACTTTGGACTTTCTTAGCTTGAACAGAAGATGCATCAAGAGTAAGAAGCACAAATAGGGCCACATGATCACAACCACAGGAAAAAGGCAGGAATGAACTTAGAAGGTTGACTATGGTGACAATTCCTGCTCTCAGCTTCCCACAGGGCAGACTGTTTGCTCGTGTCTGTATTCACTACCCATTCAAAACAATAGTGAGAGCAAGAAAAATTATGGTAAGTTACTGTAGTTACCATGAGCATGATTTGGTACTTCAGTACATTCTTAAAACAAATGCCACCTCCAGTGAAAGAATCCTAAAGCAAATGTTCTGTAACTCTCTGCTGTGCTGTTAAAGGGCAAATGTTAATGAGCCCATCAAAAGCCAGAGAACAAAGGTAAGTCAGTGCAGTGCCCATTACATTCCTCCATCCTTCAGGCTGGCCAACTGTTTGAGGTGTAAACAAGTAAGTGTTTGCCAAAGGATTTCTTCATTAGGAAAATTGTGAAGCCATGCCAAAATTCAGAGCTGTTCCACTGAAGTCCACGCAAGTAGGCTGGAAAGTTTAAAACAAGCTGTTAAGTAACCTGTCTTTATCCATGTATGGTGCTGCTCCTCTTCATAGCATGACAATGAATTACACAGTAATGAAAGAATTTGCTGCCTAAAAGACATTGTTGGCACTGCTCTGAACTGAGCTATATCCCATAAAGTGCAGGCAGATCCTTCAAGGAAGACAGATTAGTTTCACCTCTGCATTTCTCCTGCCCTGTATTACCATATGGCCAATTCATTAACCAGGGAACCTGAATAACTGAGATGACGACTGTAAAGTCTGACTCCAGCTCCCTCTCTTCAATCCCTTTTCCTTCTCAGCAGTAAGGAATGCTGTTTACAAACTCTGTACTAAAAGCAGGTTCAGGCCTTAGGAATTCTGAACAGAGGTGGAGCAGCACTCTAGGCATACCAATAAACTGGCACTGAACGTGCCCAAGCTCATTTTTATGGCCCTCTGAATCAACACTGGGTAATACAGATAAGTTGAGACTCCACTAGGAATTCCACCAGACCACGTAATAATCCAGCAACAAAAGGACAGGAACAATCCTGTTTTTGGAACAGTCACCTCTGAACTAGAAAAGGAGTTAAAAATACACTCTGTACTCTAATAGAACCTTCAAAGTGATCTCGTTGGTATTTTCTATCTCTCATTTTTATGGCATTGTATCTTCATTACAACTACACCTCCAGTTATGTAAGTACAAGTCATCGCAGACAAATGACTCAAGTGAATCACGTAGGTGTGTTAGATCAAATTCTTCTGTCACTTGCTAGCAAAAGTTAGAAATCAACATTCCTGCAGTAGGACCAGGCCTGCCACTGACTGAATACTTTTAGGATAAGCATGCAATAGTCAGAGATTTCAGGAATCATGGACTACAATAATTGCTTTTATTATGTTGAACAGAGAAGAAAAATGAGACTAGAAGTGCATGAACTAAAAGCAGAAAAACCTCTGAAAGCACCCTATTAACTGCTCCATCATGGACTCTGTAACAGCACATGTAGATTCATGTGTTTCAATACAGAAATTAATTCAATTTGCACAAAATAATACTTCCAAGGGAGCAGGAGATCCATATACTGGTAACACAGCAAACAGTACTAGCTAATAACCTATTAAATAACCTCCAAAAGTCTACTAAATGCAGGCTCTGGCAAGAGGTCTTAATTACACTGGGCAGAATGCACACAAATATATTTTTCTGGTTCTCTAAGAAAATATCTTATTTACAGTTTATTCCAACACTTGCAAATCTCCTGCCCCTTCCCTACTTTCCTTCAATTCATGCTGGTTTTTACAAGGCAAACATTACTGTGGTATATAGTAATCTATAAAGATTATACCACTCCTCCTACAAGCTGGCTGTTTCCTCTAACAGGACAGAAAATCTTTATGTTAATTAGGACAAGAGGAAGAACTCACCACTATTAACATGAAAGGTGTCAGCTGAAAGACAAAACTTACTAGGAATATCAGGCAGGACTAAAAGTCATATTTTCAGGCTGCTTAAGTTCCTAGGCTACTTGGAAAACTTACAAATAAAACCAGAATCTCAAACACAATTCAAGCTGAGAATCCACTGTTGTCAGTGTTTTGTTCTTGTGTATCAGTTCCTGAAGGACTAGCAATATGTTTGATTTTACCTTTAAAATCCAGAAAGTAGAAAGAATGTTCTCATTTCCAGTAACATGTCATACTTCAGTAACTAAGCACATTTTGGAATATATTTTGTTTTTCTAAACATCCTGTGAACTTGCAGATCAAAAAGTTAATTGAATTAAGATATTTTTGACCACAGTTAAAATGATTCCTAACTCTATTACGTAGATTAAATTACTGTACATGTTCAAAAATGTGACTCTTACTCTCAGAACACTCTTTGGTACTGGGATTCAATAAACCTAAATTGCAATTTTCAAATGCAAGTATTTAAAGTCAGGCACTTGAATTCCACACAGAGTAGTAAAAACAATAACACTTAGCTAGGTCAGACTTGCAAGGGCTTAAAGAGCACTTGTCTGTCTGTATTTCTATTAAGAAAGTAAGCAATTACACCAACTTTTGTACTTGCATTAAAAAATAACATTATTACATAACTACCTATATACATTTCAGTGCACATTTGAATTACTGAAGTTTGGGAATTCTTTGAGATTTCTACTTATTCATTTTTAGCATTGCCTGTGAAATTCATGAAGCAGTGGGATAAATTCTCTTGTCCTTTAAAACCCGATTCCCCTTAAAACCAGTGACATGGCTCCTGTATAAATGGGATAAATGAACTTGGAGCCACAAAATGACAAGCATGGAGAAGTACTACCTGAGCATCACTCTTCTAGAACACTACAAATCTCCAGAGATACTCTAAGAAGTATGGCTTATTAATAATTGCATATTTTCTATTCTCACATGAAGAAAAAAATCTCCAATGCAGCAGACTGGATACAAAACAAACTTTGTTTTGTTCAACTGTGTGTACTCAACAATCAGTTAAACATTTACACCTGGAAAGTTACCCAAGCCCTGCTCACTGTCAACAGCTGCCAGCAGCCACCTCTCCATCTCATACTCACCCCAAAACCTGCCCAAACCTGAGTACCTGCTCATGATGGCATCAAGGCTCACCCTAAGAGAAATTTTCTACTATCAAGAGCACTTGAGCCAAAGTAAATCAGCAGCATCTGTACAGTATATTGTCAAATCCAGGTTTTGAACTAAGTTTCTATAATGATTTTCATGCACAAATTGACAGGATCACAGGAAAAGCCAAAGAACATTTGATTTCCTAACTTTGACAGGCAACATTTACTGGCAAATATTGCAGTCAGAAGTATATCAGCATGAAGCAAAGCTTTTAGTCATCTCCTACATCTGCAAATTTGGCAAATTCAGAGGTCCTCCTAACCTTACTATAATAATAATATAATAACTATAATAATAAACTGTACTTGTTCCCTTATCCATTGCCATTATTAAGAGGGATTCATCCAGCATACTTGTACCTTACACTGTTACCTGTCTTGCACGCAAAGTTCAAAACAGAACAGAATTAGTCAACAAAACGTTGAATGGGCATAAAAATTGTTATGTTTCAGCTTCAGTCAACTTTGGTCACAGAGATACTGAACTGTGCAGTCAATTTAAAGCCTTTTGTATCTGTAGCATGCTACCACACTATAACACAAGACTTTAAATGCCTCTGATTATGACTGCTTAAGGAAGGAATTAGGAAAAAAATAGCTACTAAAAACAATGGTTATACATGATGCTGTATTTTAATGACAATAAACTTCTTTCTTGATAACATGATATTTCAAGTTATCTTTGGAACAATCTCATTATTAATGCTGTGCTCATCCTCTCTTTCCTGCTTGACTCAGTAATTGAAGTCTTTCTGGTCTCAGAAACAGCATAATCAGAGAAAACTGTGGGTTTCTCAGTTCAAGTTTTAAGTGTTTCTAGAAAGCACCAGATCTATTTTTAGCTGTTAATACACAGAAGACTACCTTAACTAAAATAAACTTGAACTTTTATCAATGCAAAATTTTTTTCTTAATTAAAGCACAGGCTAGTTTTTTTGGTTTTTTTTTTTTACAGAAACAAGGAGTCAGAGTCCCTCCTGCAATAAAGAATGTGCCACTCTGACATTACCAAAATGTCATCCAATTTAGTTCATCTAAGTACTTGGCCTTGTGCCCCAAAAGAGAAAACCTATTATATGGGATTGCTCACTGACTCTGTGCAGAGGTTTTGACAGAAAAAATAATTGTTGTCAGCACAGTGATTAGGGCTGCCAGTGGTAATTTTTCATCAGGAAGAAAACCCCTGGTAGCTGGCAGGGGTCACAGGTAGTGGAGATGTTCTGTTGGACTGTTCACTACGTCCTTCATTTCAAAGAAAAAAATTTAAAAAAAAGGAGAAAAAAAATCAGGTGCCCTTCAAATGACACTAGTGAAAGCCATGTTTGTAACAAACAAAAGGAGTCAGTTCTTCACGTGAGAGGAAGCAATTTGTGGCACACTTTTCCAGATGGTATGTTGGAAACAAAAAGCTTACACACATGCAAGAGAGACACAAGACAATTACTCTGGACATCACTAAATACACAAACCATATCAAGAGCAGGAAAACTTCCGAGAATAGTCATGAATTAATAGAGAAAATGGAGGAAACACCTTGCTGTCCTGTCCTTCTCCTCCCCTGACATCTGCTCATGGGCAGTGTTGGAAGCAGGACACTGGGCTAGATGGATCCCCAGCGTGAGCCAGCACAGGCACTCTTATGTATGATGAGCAGCCTTTAAGAGGATTATTCAGTGAATTCCATGCTGCAAATGACTGCAGGAATGATGCATTAGCTGATTGCATGAGGACAGACTGCAACAGCTGACTCTTTACTGGGTCAGCAGCTGCCCAGCACAGAGAAGGGGATGTTCTGTTTCCCTCCATGTAACACTGCGGTGCAGCCTTTGCCTCAGGAAGGCTCACCAGGGTCACACCTGCGGGTTTTCCCAATAGTGCTGTGCATGGAGCAGTGCAATTGGAACAGTGGATTTAGGAGCACCTGGCTCTCCCTTTATTTGATGCTGGAGTGGCAAATACACCACCCCGTGTGCTAAGGTCCCTGGCACACAGCAGGGCAGGTGCGATGTGCAGCAGTGCTGTCAAGGGAGCCAAAGCAGTTACAGAGCTGCTCCTCTTACTCACAAGTGAAGACAGCATGGAATCTCTTCCCTCTGTGACCATGCAAAATAGTTCATGGCTGATTAATGCTCTAAAAGACACACAATGTATCAAGAATTTGTATTTCTAAGACTAAAACTATGTGACTAATGGCACAGAGATCTTCAAAGGCATTTTCTAATTCACATGGTCGCAAGTATTTTCACGGATGTTAATAGGATAGAATAACTTTATTCTATTTTTATTCAGGTATCAGTTCCCAGAATTGTCATTCAGCGACAGATATCTTCAGGAAAAATACAGAAAATTATTTAACATGAACAGGTAACTGAAAAAAAAATCTCTTCATAATGTATTAGGCATCCCTTCCATTTTGTACCCAGAAAGTGATGAAAACTTCATTGTTAGAAGGAGGAACAATGTCAGTAAATCATACTAAACAAAACATGTAACAAACATTGAAACATCTCATATTTATATGAGTTTGTTGCCTTGGTTGCTATTAGTCTATAAATACTGGGTCAGTTTCTTCCTGTCTGCTGTTCTGCCTTGCCATCATTTACGCTATACCTTAATAACCATAGTTCAGCAAAGCTGTTTCAGATAGAAGTGATAAAAAGGGGAATCTCAGTGTTTGCAAAGAAACCGCATCACCGCTTTTCAATATGAAACTAATACCCTATTCAGTTCAACTTTCATTTCCTTTTGTTCTCCCAAGACTATTTTTATATATGACCTTTTACCTGAGACCATATCTCTTAATAAACAGCTAAAGGCTACTATGTTTCACATCAGTACAACCTTAACCTACTGCACTCACGGCCATAAAACATGAACAAAGGTCATGAGTTGTGATACGTAAGCAAGAGAGAGATGTGGAAATCCATTATTTTTAGAGAGGACTGCAAGATGGGAAAGGAAATGACAAACATAGTAACAATCCTGTGATGCACCTCAGTGCTACCAACTCCATCTGTGGAACATCCTGGTATTTTCCAGGAGAAAGAGTAAAATGTGTCTCCAGCCATGCAGAAGGACTGGTTACTGAATGCTACAAAAAGTTAAATGGTAGTGCCTGATCAAACGTAATTCCAGAATTTGTAAAAGGTTACAAAGACTTCACTGAAGGAAAATATTAATCTTCCATGCCCATTCCCACATCTGCAACTAAAATATCCCTGTGTTATCAACACCGTTTCCAGCACAAATCCAAACACAGCCCCATACCAGCTACTATGAAGAACATTAACTCTACCCCAGCCTAAATCAGCACGCCATCATAAATAAACAGGCAGGGCATTAAGGTGTCAGTGACCACACCCCACCTTCTCACAGCTGAGATACACATAAGAAGCCTGTAGCAGAACTTAAGATCAAAAAAACCCCAAATTAAACATTTACAAAGTGGCACAAGACGACTTCTCTCTTGTTGGGTTTATCTAACTCTGTGTGTATGCACACAGATGTGTTCAGAAACAACAGAGCTCAGTTCAGGGGAATATTTTATTCTACCTTTCATTTTTGGAAAATGGAATCTGATTTATCTATTTACTGTAATATTATTCATAAATGGAAAAAGGATGACCTAAAAGAGAGCTATGACCTAGATATGGGAAAAATCCAGGCTGTCCAGATCTGCATCTCACCTTACAGTTGCTTAATCTCAGTCTTGAAAAAGCTAAATTGTATTTTCAGACTTAAAAATCAAAATACTCGCAAGGAAAAATGTTTTCCATGCATGGAATTAATGGAATGTTACTATCAAAAGAAATACCTGATATCTGCAGTAAATTAGGGAGCTCTGAGTGTCTCTATATTGTTCTATATACTCGTGCAAAGTTCACATAACACAAAGAACAGATCCCCTTCTTAACACTGAAACAGAGATGTTCAGGGCTGGCAATTAAGGTCTAATGCTGCTGGAATGTGCTGGATACATCAGATTTTCAACAGCATACATATCCAGACTTCAGGAGCATCTGGTCCCTTGAGTCCCATGCATCTCATGCTCCTGTTGCTCACAGACTGCCCTGAGCCCCGTGTATGACAATGAGGATTGTGGCACTAGAAGTGTTACAGACAGAGCAGGGTGTACCTATCACCTTCTGGACAAACTGTGACCTTCATAGCACTCACAAGGGGGGTTTTAAAAAACTTATAGAACTTATACGGAAGTTAGGGAGCATTTCAGCGCTCTTAATACGGAAAAGGGAATTAATTTAGTGCTGATTCCTTCTGAAGCTCCCACCTTGACAGTTTTCCAGATGAAACTAATGGCAGAGGCCAGCAAGAATTAAATGCCATAGACTGAAAAATCTCTTACACTACTTTACTCTGGATCAGTTCCGACTGCCTGCAATGTGTCCTTGTCCCAAAGACAACACTGACTGCTGATTTCTACAGAGGGGATAATGCTGATCATTTTTGTAACCTGATTAACGAATGACTAATTAAGGAGAAGCAGAATAAACACTGAGGAATCTAAACAGGAGGAACTGAGAGATTTGTCTTAGTTGAGAAATTGTCACCTTCTTGCTAATCTCCTTTTTCCCCCATGGGTACAGCAAGGATACTCAGAAACAGCTGGCTACTGCAGAAGCTCACATGCTTATTTCACTGTACCCTGTTTCTTGGTGCTGACTTTGATGTCTGCTTTTTGAAAAGTGATGATACACTGCCTGAGATGGACTGCTCCCAAGTGCTGAATCAGTGTCACACCCCTCCAAAAAAACACCAAATCACCAAAAACCCCACAACGAACAAAAAAACAACAACAAAAAACCCTCAAATAAACCCAAATCAATAACAGACAATGAATGAAAAACATTTCAAACAGAACAAGTGCAAATACAGACCAGGACACACACCCACATATGGCTCTTATTTTCTCTGCATTTCAGCTATGTGAAATTATTATGGGAACAATGATAGTAGCAATGAGTATTTGTTTCAAGAAAAAAAAACTGTGAGAGAGCAAAAGCAAAATTCCAATTGAGGTGCTTACCTAAAGCACAAAACTTGTCATATATATTCAAACAATTTACAATATACTGGAAGTATGGACAGCAGGAGAGAAAGAGACATTCGTTATTCACCTGTCTTTCCTTTATATGTCCTGAATCCTGGCAAATTTCTTCTCACAATGTGTTAAAATGAAAATATGGCTGGTAAAATTCTAGCAAAAGAAGTATCCACATAATAGTTTAATACAGAGTTTAGCATTGGCATATTTGTGTAAATATTCAGGACTGTATTTAGTAACACCGCAAGTGACAGATTTATAATCCTGTAAATGCTTCAGTGAATTTCAAGAGCAGAAACATTCTGGATTAATAATACATACACAGGGCTGTCAAAGCCAGCAGAGCTGGAAGTGCTGGAAAACTATTTCAAAATTACACAAGGAATTGTTCAGGACTTTTTTCACTTGCCTTTCTGAATCACAGCCTAAACATAGCCATCCTCCTCACTCCAGACTGAATTTCCTACAGGTGAAGGGTTTGGAGGCTTATAAACTTTCCCCTACAAATCTCATATTGCTCATTTCCTGTCACCTCACATCTTAAAATATCATTCTGGCTGAATCACTATACCCCCTCACTATAAACATACCCATCTGCTCACTGGTGGACAACTGCATAGTGAATTCTAGCCGAAGAAACACTAAACAAACAAACCAACAAAAGAAATGGAGACAGACTTCCACAGGTGCTTCTTCTCCTCATGCACTTTCCACTCATCTTCACACTTCCCATGTGAACCCACTCCTACTCTTGGGGCTCCCTAGTCCATGTGGGAGCAAACTGGAATGACTTGCCAAAATCAGGGGACGCTGCACAAATGGAAATGTTGGTTCAGATCTTCGGAAAGGATTTCCAAAGATCCATTCCTGCTGTCTCCTGATAGGAAAGAATTAATCCCCTACTGAAAGCTGACCATTAACATGATGCTAAAATAGTCCCAGACATGAAAGAAGAATAAAGGAAACTATCTTGACCCTGGCAGGCTTAGCCAGGGCAGTGTAACATGGATTAGGAACGGATGCCTTTTTTCCTGACGTAAATGAGGGGCTGCTCCTGTGTCTGCTGAGTGTGTAACCCTGAGATGACAGGAAAAGGGACTTATTTATAGGGCATCCATTCAGTTGTGGAGTTGTTCTCAGAAGTTTCTCCCGGATCTTCTCAAAGGATTAGAACCTCATGCTATAGTTGAGGAAGGGAAAGAAGTATTTTTAAGTGAAGAACCTACTTTTAAGTGAAGTTCACTGGGGGAAATCAGCTGAAACATTGTGGCTTTCAGTGGAGCTTTACAACTGACTGCAGAGGGATCAGTCAAACTAAGATGGAGAACTTCAAGACTACCTTACGTTTCCAACCTCTTCTCAGGGATGAAAGGCTCAAATCTTACCTCAGACTGAATGACCTGCTCAGAGTGTTCAATGGGAAAGAGCAAGCATTCCACTCTAAGCTAAGCTAGCTGGAGCACTCCTCCTTGACAAAACAAAAATGCACTTAGGGGTCTTGCCTGGCTGGGATGGGCACTGCACACTTTGCACCCACCAAGCACCAAGAGGTGCAGCCATACCTGCAGCTGGGGGGTGCCTGCATGTCAGGAATCTGAGAGCAGCCTTGCACAACACCGTGCGTGCACTTGCACTGCCATTTAAGGTGCAGAGAACTACTCTGCCACCTCATCCTCCCCACTGAAGTGCTAGCTCTGGCTAGAAGACTGGAAACAAACAGGATAAAAATGCAGGGAATTAATTGCATCTAAAATAAGAGTTCTTTTGAAACTATTTGTTTTTGCAAAAATCAGCAAGAGACCAATTTCTGCAGCTCTTCAGAGACTGAAACCTGCCTGCTCAGATGTCATCAGAATGCACCCATGATATACTCACACTGATAAAATTGTATATTTACTTAATTGACTTACTTATAAAACCAACTTTTAATTCAATTTTAATGCTATATTAATTTTCCAAATGTACTTGCTTTTTACTCTGCATCAGGTGAACAGGGTAGGTATTCTACCACCCAGCAGGGGAGGAATGGGAAAAGCCTTTTGCATTCCTGTCCCAAACATGTGATCAAACTAGGAACAGCATTACATCCTCATAATGTCAGGGTTTGTGTGCCAGTGCAAATATTTATGTGCTCTGTGCTGACTGGTTCTTGAAACTAGAAGTACTCTGTCAAGAAGGCATTGGAGGGAAAAGGTGAAAATACAACAGAAAGAAAAAAGGTCTTGTAACCTCGCATGACTAGGTAATAGATTATATGTTTTATCTGAAGACAATATTGAGCTATAAACCATGCTATTAAAGGTGACATGTTTCACCTCAAGTCAGTGGAAGGAATAATTCTAGAAATCTCCCAAGAGCAAGTCTCATAATAGTTTGCCTGCCCAAATTTCCCTTGCCATTTGAACTACATAAAAATCTTCACTGTCTATCTTAGATCATTAGAGAAGCCTAATCACTGCAATTCCAAGGTCCCAATTCATTCCATTTGCAGCAATACACCACTGTGTAGCTGTACAACATAGGATTGTAAACAGCTACAGTGCAAACAGCAATCAACACCTTTGGATATTAAAGGTCCTTGTTCAAAATTATTATTTCTGTTGTTACCATAGGTTTGTAAAGCTGTTTCTTCTAGAACATTACAAAATTGGCAGTATTCAGGACTGACTAATCATTCACTACATGAGTTACCTCTCAGTTTAGCAACACAAAAATCTATCAAGATCATATTGATTCATACTAGGAATTCTGTTCCAAAGCAAAGTAGAAGCAATGTTGTCTCAGGAACCCCTGACACTTATAATGAGAAAATGCACAATAATGCAAACGTACTGACAGAAAATTAACTGTTTACACACAATACTGCCTAATAAAAACGAGGTATTTATGATCCTGACAACGTGACCCCAGAGCAAACACCTAATCTGAATACTCAACCCATTTCACCCATTTCTCTCTAACTAGCAGAGCCTACTGATCAACAGACTGAGACTCTCACTGACCCCTTGATGAGTCAGGAAATTGAAGTAAAACTTGGACTAAGGACTGCAGTAATAGCTGCCTGCAAAGGAGACATGTAAATGCCAAAAAAATGCCATCTTATTTCAGAATTAAAAAAACCTAATAAATCAATTCCCATAATTCTTTTATTAGAAGGTATTTCCAAATACAGATATATTTCTGAAGAAAGCACATGTTATACTTCCATCTGCTGGCCACTAAACTGGATGATCATCTGAGTATCATTGTAATGGGAGGAATAAAATCCTTCCAGGCAAGGTGTCATGGACCTGACAGTTCAATTTCCCATTGAAATAGAAACTATTCTAAGACAAATTTCCCTTTTTGTTGAAATTGCACTTCTTTAAAAATGGTAGACCATTCTAAAGAATCACTTCCCACAATTTCTTATTAGAACATTACAATATGCCTGAGCAATGAGCAAGAGGAGGCTTTACAGCCCTGGGAACAAAGCAGGGATTGGAATGCAACTTGCAGATATTTCCAGCTGCCTCATTTTCTGAATTATGATCCACTAATAAATCCCTTTTACCTGGCACAACTTGTCTTTCCCAATGACTGAGCAGCCTTTGCAAGAAGAAATATAGCTGGGATTAAGGTGTTCCTGTGCCTCCTCAGTGCACATACACAACAAGAGTGGTAGTTCAACTATCAACCGCCCTAAAAAATCACGTCTCTTTTTTCCATCTCTAACATGAATTCATTTTCAGCCTCCTTAGAGCATATTTTCTTTAAGCTGCCACAGTCTGTACCTGATTCAAATGCTCTTGCTCTTTCTGGAAGCCTGCAG
The DNA here is from genome assembly GCA_025920805.1 of Petroica traversi. Classification (NCBI taxonomy): domain Eukaryota; kingdom Metazoa; phylum Chordata; class Aves; order Passeriformes; family Petroicidae; genus Petroica; species Petroica traversi. The sequence goes on along the minus strand of JAHLSL010000020.1, from coordinate 17,215,792 downwards.
CATTGTGGATTTCCCCTAGCTATGACCAACGCAGTAAACAAGATGCTCCTCTGGAGCTGTTTTTCCTTTCCAATACACTGTTCCAATAAAAGCCTGATGCTTCCATGACTTTATCTAATGATCCATATATTCTTGTTTTCATTTGACAGCAAGAATAGTGGGACAGGGCTGTGGGAATTCAGAGAAAAATGTAAATACGGAAAAGTGAAGAAGGAGTGAGAGTGAAGGCAATCATGGGAACGGTAGCAGTGTAGTGACTCAGGGTGAAGTACTGACAACACAGTGAGGGATTTGGGGGAAAGGATGATGGAACAGCCCACAAGGAAGTCAGTGAGGTCATCTAATCTCTCCTCACCCTCTTGCTGTTCCCAAAACAGAAGTAAAAAACCCACTTAAATAAGTGCAGTCTTATTTAGTAAAGGACAAGTCCTCAGTTTCTTCACTTTTCTTGCCATCCGCTCTCCCATCCCTCCATGGTTCATACTTGAATGTAATACCCTTAAAATTAACAGGGCCTCAGTTTATGTAAGCACTGCCCTGAACATCCTACATTTTTCACTGCAGGATTACTTGGAAAATTTCTATCCACCTACCTGTAGATGTATCAGTGGCTTTTCCAGAAGCAATAACTGCCTACAAATAGCTTGCTGTTTTCTAGACACTGCCACACAGGTCATGGCAAACAATTCTCTGAGGCACTTGTTATTTTATAACACAGACCAGCTTCTACTGAATGTAATGGTTTGTGCATTAGCAATCTAGAAATCACTTCTCTCTACTTAATCTAATTATTATCACTTGGTTTTCTCTTCAAGTGTGCCATCTCAACTTTATTATACAAAGTGGCTAGGATAGGGGATATCTGCTAGGATAACAAAAAATGTAATCTTTGAGAACCATAGAGCCACCTGACAAATTTCAAAAAAAACACCTTCTCAATATCTTTGCTACATGAAATCAGATGTTTGTACTTCTTGTGCTTGAGTATGTGCCTTTATTAAACTAGAAACTTCCCAGCCAAAGTAGATAGACAATGAACAAGGGTCAACTTTTTGTGGCTGGCTGCCAGCAGTATTTGGAAAATATCAACAATGTCCACAATGCAAACAAAATGGGAGCCCTAGTATTTAGGCATGGCTCATTCCTCTCAAGCAGTCATCTAACTCTGGAGGCAAAGCCATGGGCAACACTTCCTGTCTCACTTGAGTAATTGCACCTTTTAGCATATTTTGTTGGAGAAATTCTGGTTATCATCCGGTAGTTTGATAACTTGTATCTCTCAGCAGCTGCTGCCCAGATCTCCACCTTTGTGCAATCCCAATTACTACTAAGGCCTTAGAAGTGAAAGACTATCTTGACTTTTTGAACTGGCTAAGGCTCGAAGGAGGCAATCTGAAGCTTTTCATCTGGCCCTTTTTAAAAAAATATAGTTTTTACCTGGTTTTGTTGCTGAAGTGACCATCAGTGGCTAAACATCACTGTCACTGGCCAGGCTGATCATTTTCACCACCCAGAAGTTATTGTGACACTGGAAAGTTATCAGTGATTCTGCCACCTTCCAGAGAAGCATTTCAGCTGAGTGCTAGTAACAGCTAAAAGAAACTAAATACAGCTAAATACTTCCTCACTGATTCACCACTCATGAAAACCAGCAGCTGAGCCCAACTCATACAGATTCAGCAGATCCTCCTGGGATACACCACAAAGGCAGGGATTTTATCAGCTCATTTCATCTGAATGGCAGAACCTAGTTTCACATCAAACCTCCTGCTCTGTCAAGGTCAAAGACACCGTGGTTTTGTAACTTATTTTCTGACAACTTCTATTCCAGACAGTGAAGGCTAAAGTGATTTTATCAGTAGGTAAAACCCTACCAAGGATAGGCGTGTTAGTTCAGTCCTCCCAAACTCAAGAATTCACACCCTGTAAGAGAGTAATTATCTGCACAGTTAACACACAAAAAGAAATTAGGCAACTGCAAACCATCCTCACGACCATTTCCTGCACAGACTTCAGGTTGCTCCTGGGGTAGAGACAACACAAGACAGAACAATGCACTTTTGGCTGCTGCACTTGTAAGCTTCCGAATTTTGGAATCCTTTGATGTTACACACAAGCCCTCTTCCCACCAAAGGTGTAACACTTTATCACTTTTCTTTAAGAGCTCCAATGTACTTTATTCAAAGAATAACTCTTATTTAATGCTTCTCTTCAAGTGCACTCAGAAATGGCTGAGTCAGACACCTAGCTTTTAAACTCAGGCACATGTTTGAAACAGGCAGACTTCACTCAAAGGCAAAGGCTAGAGACCTCACACTGTCCTAGAGTACCAAAGTTCATCATTACTGAAGTGCACCATATATGACAACTGTGTCAGAAAACCTGAATACTTCTTAAAATTATTCTGCCTCCTCATTTAAAAACATTTAAATTTTAGTGAATATATTTCCTGCATAAATCAGTGTGTAGCCAACACAGAATAAGATGTTTAATAGAATGAGCATCCAGGCTAGTAATGAAAATTAGCCTATCAGCAGAATCAATGTGCAAACTGCGTATCAATCAATAATACATTATTACTAGAGTCTGCCTTCCACTTATCTAAAAGATTTCTGAATTGAAGCCTGAAATAAGCCTGAATTATTGATTTGCTGTAAGAAAATGAAATATTAGAGATACTCACTTTTACCAATATTATTCTTGCTAGTTCTTCACATACTGGCTTTTCTTCATCCTTCTTCAAGCCTTCTAATTCAAACAAGGTATTGTAATTTTCCAGCATTTTTGTCATTATCTTGTTGCAGATCTCCTGTTCCTTTATCCCTTCAAATCCAGAGGGCACACTAGAATTGGAGAGATGACAAAGCAGAATGTTACAGGGACTCAACGTACAAAAGGTCCTGCACAGGGTCTCTGCATCATTTCAGCTGTGGATACAGGCTGACAGCAGGCACAGGAAACTGTTTTGGAAAGGAGGCCTGTGCCTGTCTTGATAACAACTATCAGTTTGTTTACCATTTTTCTTAGTGGTATTTAATACCACACCTGTTGGCCAAACTACCCTCTCCAAAGAATCTAGGTAGGGATCTAATCAAGACAAGCACCAAATGAAGTGCCACCAACTCTGCTGAAAGTTGGGTTTCGTGACACACAGCGCAGACAGCTCAGGCATTTAGATGCTCTGAACTGTTAATTCAAGAGCCAGATTCCTCCAAAACCTGGTTCATAACCTCAAAGGTACACAAGAAGTGAAAAAATTAAGAAATCTCACATGCTAAGCAAGACACTAAAAGTTAAACAAAGTCTTGGCCTTCAGACACCCCAGTGCTGTACACCAGGTTTTTCAATCTAACTTCTGTGTTACTATTTCTTTTGAAAGTAGGGTCATAACTCAAAGGACTTTCTAAAACATGGAAATGGAAGCTGCCTCCTGCAGAACAGCCCAAAAGATTAATACAAAAAGTGGTTCCTAAGCTCCATTTTCTGGGAGAGTAACCAACTTGGCTGCTGAAGAAGCAGCTTCTTTCTCTCTTGAAACAGGCCCCTTTGTAGCTTACCACAGACCTTAAAGACACACAGAAAAGGCAAGATACTGTATGTATCTGCATGTTTCCTAATGTGTTTCACTTAACTCTCTCATGCAGCAAAAAATACATGTCACTCACAACAATTCACTGAAGCATCTAGTGATAATTTGCTGGAATATAAGCTTTCTGCACACTTTATTGGACAATTTTATTGGCCCCAAATTGCCTCAAATGCTGTTTTAATGCAAAAGTACAACTTCTGAAGAATCTTCTTCTCCAATCATTCAGTGTTTCCTAGTGTACAGTATTTCCAGCAGACACATTGTCTTCTTAGTAAGCCACAAAGTGGCTGCATGGATGTGAATTTCCTAAAGACATTATAAAGTGGCAGAGACTGATGATCAGGAGTAATGAAACACTGGGAAGATTTAAAGTGAAGAAGCAGAAAAGCCAAAAACAAAAAAAAGTTTCAAGTACGCTTTTGGCTGAAGACAACAAGTGGTTATAAGAGAAAAAAACACAACCTAATCCCCCAAAAGCAAAACAAATTCCCACTGACATATTTTACTGGGATGTGACTTGAAAGTAAAACATTGCTTACTGCCAAGAATAAATAAAAATTTACAAATAACTACCTACAGTTCATAAACTGTAACTGTAGTTTACTGGGGCCAGATGTGCATTTCAACAAGAAGGCTCTGAAAGCAGATGCTCCCAGAAATTTGTCATCAAAAAGTGCCTTTTTGTAGGGGCTATTATCCTCAATGCTTTATTCTCTGCCATACATCTACTGTCAACAGGGAGCGAGGCCCATTGCAGCAGAACACATCTTTGTGAACTCCAGAAGAAAGTCTTTACTGCTGTCATTTCAACATTTAATACATGTTAGAGTAGCAGGATCTGAATTTTAAAGGATTGAATTATTTTACACTATAGAATATTGGCAGCTGTAAAAATGTGTCAGTCTCAGCTGATTGATTTAATTAGTGTGGAAGCTGGCCGCAGACTAAATAAAGAACAAATGGGACAGCTTCTATTGATGGATGTGCATGTACACTCAGGCCAATTCACTTTGAAGAATGTCACATATTCTCTAAAACTTAGTCACTGAAGAAACTGTAGGTATACAGTAGGCCCATGCAATTACCCTGACTGAAGGAAACTCCTCCTGCCATACTTAATGATGCACTCCAGAGCTGGCAAGGTGCAAAGCCTGCTTGCTTGCTAGTTCAAGCAAATCCTGACTATTACCTTCCTGATTTGTTTCTCCGAAACAGAGTACCACTTAAATAATGGCACCCCTATGAACCTCATACCCAGGAAAAGAACTGAAGATGTAATAGAGCATGTGCAAGTCAAAATAAAAACTCCAGACAGCAGAGCTATCACCTAAATCACATCTGATGGGAACTACAGCCAACACTCCCCTACTGGCAACAGCTAATACCAAAACACTCTACCTGGCTGAAAAACAGCCCAGTCTATAAAATTTCAACAAAGCACAAAATCAGTATTTAATTTCTGCCCAATTCCATGGCTTTCTTGCCCTCCCTTCCCCTCACCATCTTACTAAATCAAACCTGTGAAAAGTCCAACATCCTATTCTGAACAATCCCATATGCCAAAGGCTTCAGTCTTTTTTAACACCTCTCTCTGAATGTAACTCAGCAAAGGACCACGAATTGACTGATTTTAATAGAAATTTAACATATTTTGTTCATTGCCACCTCTCTGCCACTTAAACAGGCATATTTAACAAAGTTTATAACATATTTCTCCTATAATTGCTATTATTAGACCTCAACCACTATTGCACTCTTTGAGCACTCCATGGTGACATTCTCCTTTCAACAAATACATGCCGAGCTGAGGATAAGTTTATATTATGAGCACACACTACCCTGCCTGTTTACACAAAGTAAACCCCATCTGCTGCCACACTGCATGATCTACCAGTTCGATCAGACTTTTCTGAAAATGTGTGTAAAAAAATAGCATTTTACTTTAGCTCTTCTCATTCTGAAAAGTCACGACATCGACAAATGGCACTTCAACTGCCTAGAAAAACCTAGATCTGTGAGAAAATATTCTCTCACACTTCCACTTCCCTGATGCACACCCTACTCATTGGAAATGTTTCATGATCATTTGTGAAGATCTTGTTAAAACATAACAGTATGAAATGGTGTTCATAATCGTGGTTCCCTTATGTCTATTTTCATGTTAATTAGGCATTACAACTGTGTTGCTTTGAGAGTTAGACACACAATTTACTCTAATTACAAAATCCTCAATAGAAGGACTTGATCCCCTTATAGCCACATACATGCAAGTTACTTCAGTAGCAGCCCCAGAAGCATGAGTTTCACCACCACAAACACCAGAAGGGTGGTGTAAATCTGCAATTTCTATGGTTATTTCTAGAAGAAAAAGTGTTGATAAGCTCAGATCAATCTTAGAGATCTGAACTGGAAAACTCCCACTGAAGTTATCACAGTGACTTGCAAAGTCATCAACAGATACACACCACAGGCAGAGCAGGAGCAAATTCTCTTAGGAGCAAATCTCCCTTAGATTCCCTGGACATCTGCCCTTCCCAGAGAGATGCTCTGAATAATCTGTGTGCAAAGCACAGTGTGTCCACATTAAGTATTTGGAAAAAATGTGCCTTGTCTAAAAGAGGCACCAACATTAACAGTATATGATGCAGTTAAGAAGGGTAGAGGGTAAAGGTGCATCAGTGCCATGCATTTCACAGGATATTAAAGATTGAAATTATTGGTGAAGTCATTTTAAAGCAGAAAAAGCAGTAGTTCTCTAAGTTAAAACATTATTTGGCAATAGGATCAGGCTGTCAGCTCGTCATTTCAAAATCTGATACCCAGCAGCATTTCACACTTCTGCACAATGTCCCACAAGTATGGCTGGCCCACCCAGAGCAGCTTCATGCAGCTCCTGTCCATGCAGACCCCACACCCACATGTTCTTTGGGTTCTTCCAGACCAAGTGCATGTCTCCTTCCATAGGGATGCTCAGGAAAGTTTGTCTCAAATGGGTTAAACAACAGCAAGGCTCTGTGTTACAGCTTTTATTCAGAAGCTATGTGACCTGAGGTCAGATTAACTCACTGTGAAAGAATTCCTTACATCTCAGGCATTTAGTTAAATGAATTTACCTCAGGGTCTCTGTACAAGCTGTAACAGGCTGAATGCAGAGGGGGCTCTGGAGACAGTGGATCCCTAGTCTCTACTTAGAGCAGTGCAGTGACACATAAACATGACTGCAAGTGGCACAAGACAGGCATCACTACAAGGCTCTGTCACCATCCACCACACCTGGGAAACTTGCCTCAATCGGCCAGGAGGACCTGGGAAGTAGTCATCTGTCTATAATGAGCTGAACTGAGATCACTGAACTGATTTCCCCAGGCAGCAACTGCTGACAGTTCCCTGTCACAACACAGAACCAGAGATTTCCATGTGAAAAGGGTCATCTCATTACCAATTCTCAACAGTGTTCGACCCCACCCTGTCTGTGAAGGATGCACATTACCATTTCCCCAAGTGGCTTTGCAGAAGCAGCTTGCATTAAATGACACTACCGTATTCCTAATTTACAGTCACTGAGAGTAATATGCTTTATAAACTACTTTTGCTGCTTGTACAGTAGCTTTTGTAGAGAAGCACCACAAATCCACCAGGGAATCCTGACAGAGATGTAGGGACTCAAAGGACAGGAAACATTGCATGGATTTTTCATTTCTCCAGCCCCGGCAAAACATTTTCATTCGTACCTCAGATGCCCTTAAGTCCCTCAATAAGCACAAATGGAGATTCTGAGAGCAGCTGCAGTAATTTAATGAAGTTACAACTTGAGGCAGTCTATTCCATGCCTCTAGGCGGATTTTACTGTGTCTGTAACAGAAGTGACCTCATGGCCATAACTTGTCCACTTCAGCTGATGAAAAGGATTTGTCCTAACACACTGGTTCACAAACTGGTGCAGCCGAAAACAGGCACATACTCATGTCTGCAGACTCTGCTGCAAGATCACAGTCTGATAAGTAGCTGAAGACACAGCAACACTCACTGAGACAGGTGTTCCTCTCAGTCTGTGCGACTCGTTTACGTGCTCTGCATTATTTGCAGGCTTATGTCTCACTAGTCTGGGTGAAATGCAATGACAGATGCAACTACTGAGATTTTGCAGAAGTGTTTTAGCTCCTGTGATACTGGACAATCCTGGAGAGTCAACTCTGGGGCAGGTACCTGCCTGCCTGTTAAAATCTGTTACAGATTATTTTCTCTACCATCGTATCTATGAGCCTAAGGCAACTCAGTAATTACACTCTATCAACATTGCTTGCAAAATAATAAATAATTCATAAAAAATAATAGCACTAATAAATAATAATAAAACAATAGCATATAATAAATGATAATAATAAATAATAAATAATAAAATGCAAAATGCAAACAACACAGGTAACACAAATCAGTTAGAGTGATGCTGCCACGAAGACTTTACTGACTGGCTTCATTTATATGCAAAATCTTTCGCTTCAGCAAAAGCTCCATTTTTCATCACGAAATTAAAGTGACAGTATGCATCTTAGAGAGTGCAACCTACAAAAAGGGGGACAAAGGGCAGTCCATAGCCTAACATCCCCTTGCAAAGTACATTGCTCTCATCTCCAAATATTTCAAAGCAGAGGCTCTTCAAAAACACTCCATGTGATTGTATTTGAGCTGTATTGCTGAACTCAAATATTCATGAGTATTTAATATGATTATGGATGAGAACATTTATAGCCTTGCTATATTATGCTTGATGCTTTAAACTGTCATTATAGGCTTCAGCATACTAAATACTTATTAAAAATTCCTTTACAGTGCTGGAAAATGCGCTATTTAAAATCTATGTGAACCCTGTAAGAAAGGTTATGGCTGCATGCTCCAATTTGCAATAATTAATGTTTAAAAAACATTTTTCAGCATTCAGTTTGCCCCCGATCCTGGATGCACATTTGATTTGAAGACTGATGTAAGACTGAGGCTGCACAGCCTGAAAACAAAGCCCATACACGTAATATTTCAAATGCCAACATTACTCACTGAGGAGTATTAATTCAGCCCCTCTGCTTTCACTTCAGCTTCATATACCCAATCCCTGTAGGCTCCAAGGCTGCTAGAAACCAAGGTAAAACATTACTGCATAACTTCAGATCAGATTTCAACTTTTTTAAATTCAGCATCTCTGTAGTACCTACAGCTACCCTACAATCTACCATTTTCTCCATATCCAAAGATAATATGCCTTTGAAACCCTTTGTGTAACTTCTGTTATGTACTCATCATACATAAATATCTGCACCTAACTCCAGCACTTTAACTGGACACCTGCATTTTCCAGCCACTTTTGGGGGGATGGAGCAATTCTTCACAACATGCTTTAATTTCTGTTGAAATGAAACATAAGCAAGTTAATGAGGGCTTGAATGATGGAAGCCACACACGGAGATCATTGTTTGAGAGAGAGCTGCAAAAAACGGGTGCAAATGGATCTTCTGATACTCTGTTAGACCTCAGGTCTTACCATGCCAACCAAAGGATGGGGTAAGTGCAGCAGCTCCTCTGATACCCAGCTGCAGAACAGAGAGAAGAGAAAACCCAGCAGGTCATCTCCTTCTCAGCACAAATTGTGAGAGTCAAGCAGAGCCCACACAGCAGGCCTTAACTAAGGCTATGTCTCTACAGGAGCTGCAATTCAGGTCAATGGACAGTAACTTCCTCCAAGAGTAACCACACTGCAAATGGTAATACTCTCCACGGATTAGCCCAGTGACAGAAAAGACAACTATTTTTGTTCCTTCGTGCTCGCTGTTCCTCCAGGGCTGTATTTCTCAATATACTTGACCTTTGCCTTCTATCACAATAAATCTGAACAATCCAAGTTGGGAGAAAACAGTGAACCAAATCTCAAATCTTTTTTTGAGCTGTTTGACCTTGCCCTTTACATGTTCTTATATCTTACATCACACTTCATTACAACGAAGGCAAATAGCCATTTTTTTCTTTCTTTTATTCATTAGAAATACAGAAAGCACAAGATAATCTTTCCTTAGAAAAGCATCAGTACAGTTTGTCAAATAGCAAGAAAGGAAGCAGGGGAAATACCGGATAAGATAAAAGCAATAAGGGCTGAAAGTTTCGGAGAGGGGATACATTACAGAGGACACGATGTAGAAAAACAGAATGAGATTAAGAGAATTAAAATGAAGCCTAAATATCTGGAAAGTGGCCAAGCAACATGATTTATTCAACTGTTAAACAACTTCAGTTATGGAGTAGGAGATCCTATACTTAAGTAGCTAAATTGTCACTAAAAATACCTTGCCAAAAGAAGTCCTTCACTATCAGCAGATGGGCTTTATCTTTTCTGAAACTGTGCATTAACTACACAGACTCTGACATTAATTTTAGACATGAGTGTGAATTTCTGACAGAAAAATCTCAGTTCTTCCTGCTTCAGCAGTGTAACTGCTGACAAGCTGGACACTGAGCCTTCTTTCCTTGTCATGGAGAAACCCCCCATGCGCTGCTCTGAACAAACAACTCAAAGTGAGAGCAGCCTTTGCTTCAGCCTCCTGCCAATATCTAATTTCTGCAGCTTCTCCATGAGCTGCCTGCAGCCAGTAAGTAGAGAGAGACAGCCCTTGCCAAGCAGCCTTCAGGCAGCTTTACTCTGTAGCTCTGAAATGTGTTCTGAGGATCTCCTTCTGGATGCTTGGCCAATCAACTAGTTAAGCCCAGCATCTAAAAACAGTGCTGCAAGTTCTTTCCTCTCTCTATCAAATCTTTGTTGATACAGATGGTCAGAGTTCCAGCAATATAAGACTGCATCCATTGAGGCAGGAGAAAAGGGTATTTGAACTGTTGTTCACAATCTTTGTACCTGGACCACAAGACTCAACTGCCTTGAAAAGATCTGATGAAACACATAGCTGAACTACCAGATGGTAAAACTGAGTTTAAATAAAAATCTACATCTTTAATTCTAACCTATCTGGTTCTTTAAAAAACACACTAGCCATTTGTTAAGTCCAGCCTTGCTTTCACTGCTTCTTTGGCCACATGAGTATTTGTTTCACCACATGTCACATCGGCTGGGCTGGTTGCAGTCACATACAGCCTCATGAGCCGTTGGGTTTTCACCTCCAGTGAACTCTGTCTTTTCAGTCTTCTGCAATGGAATGAGGTGGTTCCATCTCTGTATCTTACAAAAACTCCTGTATCTTTTGCATGCCATCTCAGGAGCAGAGATCAGTAGTGGCAACAACTAAACATCTTTTAAGACACATGTTTTGGTTTAATATTAGGAATGCCAATTGCAATTCTCTGCATTCTACACCAAAAAATATGCTCAGCCCATTTTTAAACTCTTCTGAAAGAAGTGATGAGTTAACTAAAGATTATTCTAATAGCCCCTTGGGAGCTTGAGTCATAGAGATTCAGCCACAGAACTCAAATTCTTTTAATGACTTTGTTTGTTCAGAACTCTGCTAATACATTTAGACAGGAATTCCCAAACTACCTATATGAACGCAAGTTTAAAAAATTGTTTTGCTTTTCCTTGTCAGAAATTCTCAGTATTGTGCTTCCAGTAACTCTCATATTAATGCATTCCAATGTGTACTACTGTCTTTTGAGCATTTTTTATTTCAGAGAGGAAACAATTCTTTATTTTAAAATTTATTTACAAATTCTTTATACATAAAGAATATATAAAAAATCTTTATGTAAAATATACTTTATCTTTTTGTAAGAACACAGCAAATGCTTTAATCCTGAAATTCACCTTAATCATTCACCAGCAATATCTTAAGATAAGGCAGCTGTGCAGTCACTAGCACAAGCTTCAGTTTAAGTGTCTCATTTCTGAACATTCTCTACCTAATCAATGGAAAAAGATATGGTCCTTAAAAAGACAGCAGGCAACATCCAGCCTAAGTATGGGGAACTGTCTCAGTATATTACAGGAATCTAATTTCTTTCCAAGAGGAAGCTCAGGGGAATAGATTAAATTAATTGCTTCATGAGACTAAGTTTTTCTAGACAACTCAGTATTAGTCCAGAGTGAAATTTTACGAAGATCAATACAAATGCAACATTGATACAAGGAACACACTTGTCTCTTCTTGGTGATATCACACATCTTTCAAGACTGATGACTGAACTAAACTGCTTAGGTGACTCCCATGTCTGAGATCTTGGATGTCAGCCAGTGGGTTCATTGCAGAGGTGAAGGTGGTAACACTGCACTGCATCACTGCAGTGACTCAACAGAAACCTTCTCACTCAGGAGGGTTCTTGCACCTGGAAATAACTGTTCTGGCTACTGCTGCAAGCTGCACCAGCACGTAAAACACGTCCTCAGCACAAGCACCCAGGAACTGTGCCCAGTGGAAGAACCCAGTAAAATATCAAGTCCATTAAGGAGTATCGAGAGACCAGTGGATCCCCACAAGAGCAGTTTCTGAATACACTAGGAAGGACAGAGAGCCCAGAATCACTGGCATCTGAGGACAGACACCAGATGTCAAGGCCAAACATGCAGAAAGTATGCAGTATCCATCTCTAGAAATTGTACACTTCTTGGGTGCTGCATTGGAGTCCTTTTCCACCAAGTATTCTTTAACAAAGCCTTCTGCAGAGAAGTACTCATATTAACTGATAGCAAAGGCAGAAATCTGTAAGGGCACAAGCCTCCTTGCACTGACACACTCTGAAGGCCTTTCACTACTACACTTCTGCTCTGCTGCCAAAGCAGCAATACAAAACTGGTGAACAGTTTAGCAAACAGCAAGAGAGCAATGCCACTTCCATCTGGCTCAAAAATAGCTTTAGCACTGAAGTTTAACACAGAGTCCCAGTCACTGCTTCCATTAGATCACCCTGACAAATTAGATTTCTGACATTTACATTTCTGGCCACTTGCTAGCAAATGGGGAAAAGTAGGAAGCCCAACTTACTGAAAGCAGTTTGGTCCAAATACAGTGGCAAGATTGCAAAGATTCATCCTGTTCTCTACGTGATGTTCAGCAACCTTTATCAGGAACTGGCACAAGTACTTCAGCAGGCAGTAATGAGCATCAGGCAGTTCTTTAAGGAGTTCTTTCAAGTAACTTTCCTTCTGCATGTCATTTCTAGAGTCTGGGAAAAACAAGAGAAGAAAAACACATGTGTATGGTTTTCTTCATTGCTGCCAACTTACTTAAATGGGTGAGCAAGCAGTGGGAGCTAAAATTCACTCCTGCTTCTGCTCAGACACACAACTCCTCAGTTTTCCTCAGGGAACGTGCATGTTTCTCCTGAAGCTCAATCTGGCCACCAAGGGCGCCATTTCATTCTTACCTTTGTGCTGTAACCATTTTCACAGCAGATTAAGCAGTTACTAAGAGTCAGCTAAGAGCTTTAGAGCACGTTTATCCCCACCTGGCACACTTAAATCTGCTTTAACTCCCTCGCTGCCAGACCTCCAGAATCCACATGCCTTCTGGATGTCATCCCTACTTCCCAAACCCTTGTAATACTATTAGTTTCCCTTCCCATGAAAACCTTAAAAAATAAGAAAGCAAGAATAGTAAAATGAAAAGTCTCCTGAAATTCACAGTGTTGTAACAGCTCTACAGTATCTTGTGCGGGTGGCAACTCTGCTACGCATTCAGAAAGGAGTCTTGCTTATGGAACACAGGCTCTTCCGGGCACTGCCACACTCCAAAACAAGTCAAAATGTGGCCTCATGTTAGGGAGTAGCCTTGTTACACTGTAGAATCCTCTAGATTTTAGGTATGAATAAAAGTTTTCTATAATGAACTGAGTAACATCCAAGTATTGAAGTAAAAATTGCATCACTTTCACAGATGCTGCGTTTATACAGACCCAGACAGTGAACACAAGCTTGGCCTCACACACAGCTTCTGCTTAATTAAATAAATTCTTTGCTCCCCTCCTCCGTCCCAAAAACACAATCCAAAAAGTATTTTGTACCCACCAAAATCTTGGGCTTATATGCCAATAAAAGCAAAGTTTTGAAAACAATTCAGTATTGCTTTCTCTTTATAACAAAACAGCATGCGTTAGTCCTTGCAAGTATTAACTTCTACTCTCCACAAAAATTAAATGCTACTGAAACTTTCACATATGCATAAAAACCACAAGGACTCTGCAACATCATTTTCAGACCTCATGCCCTAAAGGTTTCCTGCACCCATCTCATTATAAACAGTGTCCCTTAGCATGAGCCATCTGTGCATTTCTAGTACTTTTTCCATTACTTATCAGCCTTATGGGTTGCAGGTACTAATGCTGTAAGACTGTTGTGACATAATTGTTTTTTCCTTAGAGATGTACCATAAGGTTTAAAAACAGTTCTAGTGGTTGGAAGGACGGCTTTACTCCCAGAGCCAAGGTGAGATCAATGCTAAATGCCAACCTTCTGAGGTCTCTGTAAAAGGCTGCCTTGTCCCAAGATAACTGCTGGTTTACCATGGGAATACAGACACCTTCCCCACGCTCAGGGTAACAAGGGATTTTTGCACTGAGATCATGTTATGATCCTTAGCAACAAGATTCATCCAGCACTCAATCAAACCAAACCTTGCTCAGCCTTCAAGACTCATTTTCAGCCAAGAAGATGGAATAGAACAGGCTGCATCCAAAACAGCTGAGCAATTAAATGCTGATGCTCTGCTGTATGCCCTGCAGAGAAGACTGGCAGGAAAATATCCCAAGGCTTGTGTTGCAGGAAAAAAGAACATTTTACATTTGCTGCATGTTTTCTTGGGGAGAAGAAAAAAAAAGCAGGGGAAAACAAAAATCTTTGAGCTTAATGTATGTATAAACACTTCAGAATTCTCATCTTCATTTTTACCTTTCGTTTTCCAAAAATATTTCCGGACTGGACTGAACAGATTTTCAGGAGTAGAGTGTTTTGAAAAGTGGTTAGCTGTGAAAATAAGTAGTCTGTATAAAAATATATGAGTGACTCCTGAGACCTCAGCCACTGGGTTGCAATATTATTTCTGTTTTACAATCAGACATTTTTTTTTTTTGTGGCTAATAAACAGGATTTATCCTGCAAATAGTTTGGCAAACAAATGAGGTTTTTTATGTACTTATTTGTCACATCATACAGCTGAAACTTGAGGGACTTCATCTGATTCCAGGCTTAGGATTCCTGCCTTACCTGACATGCCTAATACCGTACATGGCAAGAAAGCCTTTTAAAGTTTTATATGCATGGTGAATTCACTTTTATTTATCTGTTTTGGTACCACAGACTTAGTATGAATTCTTTCATCACAGCAGAAGACCAAAGTTTAAAATGCCAACCAAATTACAGGACCAACATTTCAACTAACTGATTAATTATATCCTTTTCTTCTCATTTAAGAAATTAGCTCCTTCAGAATAGTCAAATATCAAATATGCATGAAGCACATGAGAAAAAAAATTCTATTTGCTTGCCTATCACATGATTTTTTTTCCAGCTACAGAGAGGAAAAAGCAATCATGACTTTGCTACTAGCAAGCAGCTTGACAACAGCAAGAAATCTCATTTATTATTTTATTTCCACAGCAAAATTTCAGGTTTCTGAAGGCTGTATTAAATGGAGTAACAAGAAGGAATTTCAGTACATTTGTATTTCCATTAATCAGTGGACTGTGCAGTCTCTGACTTGATTACTAATTATCTTTTTATAGGCTTAAAACAAAACAAAACACAGCTAATTTCCAGGTAGTCAGAACATTAAAATTCACCTCCTAACACACTTTTCTTTAGATAACAAAGCAAGTAGCACAGTGTTTTCTACTACAAATTGCTTGCAGTTATGATAAGGAAAGTCAAAGCCATCTCCCAGAAAAAATGTCCCTCTTCCATCACCACCACCCTGTCATCTAATTAGAGAATGCCCTTGATAACTAATTGCCTCTCTGAGTTTCCCACTGGGGCTTTAGACTAATGGGTACTTTTTCAATCACTGGAGGAATTTCCATCCCTTCCACATTAGGAAGATGCTAATAACCACCACAAAATATTCTGAACACAGGTTTGTACTCTGACAACAAACAAAACTATTGGCCCCACGGCCTTAATAGTATTTTCTAGGTAGGAAGTCCCTGTTCATTAACCATGATATATTATGGAGTGTGAATCAAAACCAGAAAAGTTATTGCTGGGCACAGCCAAACCTTTGTTAATTTCTGTACTTTCAAGAACAGAGACAGATACCATATCATAAGATCATGAGAAATTACCCTTATTGAAGGCTGTAGAGACACTGAGTAATGTGAGGCAGCAAACCCCATTTACTGAACTATCAAATTCATTTTCCTTGTGAAATCTAAGAATGAAATAGGGCTTTGCTCTCTCTCCTCTTCTGGTGAAAAAACAAAGGAAGGAACTCAAGTTTTTCTTTCAAACAATCAAAAAATCAAGATTAATTTGATGATTGTTCTGCTGATGACATTTCATGGATTTCACCTTTATTTTTAAAAATTCCTTTTATAATTTGTGGTAAATCTAGACAGTGACATGCATACACAGTATTCCACGCACTTTGTACAATTTTCAGGACAAGTCTACCACAGCTATCCATGACTGTATTTCTTCAAATAGAACTTATTAGAAAGCAAAAATAGTCTTGAGTCATAATTACAACCCATTCTTTGGAGCATTCCTCCTCTTTTTCAGTTTATTTCAAAGTCAGTCACTAACATTTACTGAGCTGGTAGTGACCACCAGAAAAACATCAGAGCACCAGAGTGGTTTATGCTACTCATGATTTTCAAGCACAGCACTTCTGAATCAAGCTCCTTTGGAAATTTTGCCTAGGGGAAAGGAGGAAGATAAGAATGAAGGCTAAGAGGAAGGTGTTCTCAAGGCAGACAAAGACATTCACCTTTTTTATTTTGGGAACCTTCCAAGAGCCATGAGCAATAGACAGCAACTCAGCTGAAGCCTGCAAGAGACGCCTAGCTAGATGTGTAGTCAGGAAGGGCTTGAAACTAAGAATGAAACAGAGGGGACTGGGCTGAGAAAGGAACATAACCAGCAGCCTCAGGTCATGTCTAGGCTCAGCAGCCAGAGGACAGAACAGAGGACCAAGGAAGCCAGCAAGGAAGGGCAGCTGACACCTCAAAGTTGATCTAGGGACTCCTTACTGAGGAACAAGTCAAGGAGACAAGTGAAAAGGACAAGCAATCGCTCAAAAATGTTAATTAACTAGAAACAGGAGTCTCAACAGTGTAGGAGGTACAGACACATTTGTGAGGGTGTTTTCAGTCTCATTTAATTTCAGCCTACACCCACAGCTCACAACAAGAAGGACATATTCTCCAATAGTTCATGCTATTTCTGAACATACTGAGTGTCTCTGACATGCCAGAGACACAATTTAATTCCCCAGTTCATCTCTGTTCATGTTACTCCTTCATGCTGCCTGAACTTCACTAAAGATATGGAATTCCTGCAAACAGGTGTGTGCAATTGTTTTGCTTATCTCAAATGTTCTGACTCCAAACAACTCCAGCCTGGAAGCACCAAAGCCACATTATCACAGTGCCATGCCCTAGCCAATTATCTGTGCTGTGAGGTGAGGAATAGAGGCTGCTGCTCAGTGTCATACTAGCATGCCTGCATAGCTTCCAGCTGCCTTGCATACTACCAGACTGGAGGGCAGACAGAAAAGCTTGCATCTGTCAGCCACTCTCCATGTGCCCTGGGAAGCTGATCTTTGGCACAGAGGCAGCAGGTTGTGTGTCGCAGTACCATGGCACCCACTGGGCTGTGTGAAGAACTGAAGCATTTCTTTCCACCTCTGCAATCTATGGGAAGTGGGACTCCAGTCTCCCTCTGGCAAGAAACAATCTGCTTCAGAAATGATCCTTCAAACATGATCCTGCCCTGGAGGGGAAAAAATGACACCTCATTGCCACCAGGAACAGAAATGTTCCAAGTCCTCCTTGTAAGAAGGCTGTCATCACAATCCAACTTGAGATACCTCACTCTCTATCATTACAGCACTTTGCAGTGCTGTATTTACCCTTCATTCCAACACATTGGAGGAAGAGCACATTTCTTTTGCAACTCTGGTGAGTGTCATACCAGTTCCAAGAGTTTTTACTGCATTACAAATGTCATCTTTGTGTGGAAAACAGAAGTTATTTCTCTAGCTTGGAAATAGCTCTGATAACTAAAATGACAATAAAAGCCAAAGGAAAAGGTTAAAATCATGTCACAAGAGCCTGGAGAACCACAGATATCTAATGAATCAGATTTGGTGCACTGCTGCAGTTACCATGGTTAAAAGGTCAGCTCTCATCTATTCATTTTCACAGTCACTGTTCAGATCGAAATCTGACCTCTAAAATCCCCCAACACAAGCTGTATTTTTGGTTCTGCTTGTTCATGTAACTCAAACAGCTGCTGGCTACTAAGTGTTCTGTAAACTGAACTGTTGATCCAGAAGGGAGCTGCTCCTTCCCTTCCACTGCCTCCCATCCCTCTCCCTGAAAAGGGCGAGGCTGTTAACAGGCACCAGACAAAACCATGCCAGCCATCACAGGCTGTGAGCAGAAGGAGGTATCTGAAATAGAATCACACTTTGCTGCTGCCCACTGAAAAATATAAATTCTATAGGATGGAGCTATGTCAAGAAGCCAAAGTGACAAAACAGCATTAAACTTAATTAGACTGAGTACAAAAGGAGACCGAGTCCGTATTTCCCTGTACCTCCACGGGAGGAGGGAACAAAACAACAATAACAAAAAAAGAATTTACTGTACAATAGCACTTTGTCTTGATGAAAGCAAGTGACCTGTGAAAGGGGTAAGAGCTGTACTCACAGTTCCTAGCATGTACGGATGTCTTAAGAGTCAGTGATCACGATACAGAAGATAAGGAGTGAAAAGCCAGAAGGAATAAACAAGCTCAGGCAGGGATTGCTGCTCCCATAGGAGCTGCTAATTTTTGGCTGAGGTTTCTCTAAGTACAGCTCATTTCACAAGGGTGGGCACAGCTCTGCTCTGCAGCGAAGCCTCAGCCACAAAAGAGACTGTGATGGACATTTTTACCCCAGAATTCCCTGTAAGAAGCAGCCTTTATTTGTTAGGCCTGTGAGACCAACCAACACCAAGGTCACTGCCAGTGTGTCCCTGGCCTGTGCTTGCAACACACATCTCCAATCAACATCATTTACAGAGGGAGGCCCTTCCCAGCTCCCACTGCCACTGTCCTTCTCCAAGGGCACAGGGAGAATGCCAGGACACACCACAACACGCTGCATGATGTTTTATGGAACTGCATAGTCTTGGCATTATGTTGAATATTTATATAAACAAAAGTGCTTTAGGATTTGAGGGCAGCATGCAGAGCTGTGTTTCACACAACACTGCACAGGCTGCACACAGCAATGCCAAACCAGCTGCGTGGACTTCCTGAACACCAACAGGACAGCGTCCCTCTTTCATAATAGGGCAGATTATTACTCTTTGATTTGGTAAGAAATTCGATAGCTGGAATTTAAAAAGGTTACAGCTACAGGTAAAATTGTAATTTTCAGTCCGGCTATTTTTACTAAAGGAATCACTCTCTAACCGTTTTTATAGTAACTAAAGTAACTATGTGTTCTTCTCAGGCGAAGATCTCAGCTGGCTTAAAAAATGCTGCTGACAATCCCTAAAAATACACCAAAAGAAATCTAACGTAATCTTAAAAAAAACATTTCCCGTGCAAAGTTTCAACAAGAGGGTATACAGAGGTTGTGACAGAGCTTGTATTTGCCTTCACTGTAGACATGCTGCAAAGTGACTCCAGATTCAAAGTTATTTTTTAATAACCTGTTGACTCAGAAACAGTTTGACCTACTCTCTTCACAGTTTACAAAACGAACACCCAGGCACGCACTCTCCTGGTACCATTTTGCAACCAATACCCTTGCACATACTTTGATAAGTGAACAGATAACTCCTGCAATCCTGCACAGCTGGTTGATCATTTAACTGCAAGCAAATGCCCACCTACCACTTCAGCTAATCTGAACACGATGAAAGCCATGTGCCTTTCATAACCACTCATTTACGCTGTATTTTCTAGGGCATGAAAAACCCTTCAAGTTTTCTTCACACTTTACAAAAGTCTTCCCCTTGCCACAACAGTCAACAGGCATTTATTAAATAAGACTTTTTTTCCCCTAATCAAAATTATAATGACACCAAGCTGGATCTTGTTGTGAAATACAGGCATGAGGACATGTCACAGTTGGATGGATTTTTTGAGGACTGGGTTCATAGGTTACACCAGTAACTTTATTTGGAAACAAGAAAGTTTGGTGAGTAAATCTGCTAAGTAAGGATATCCACCTCATTTCCCTAGAAAGTACTGGGGGGATTTTGCCTTTCCTGTGGGAGACAGAACAAATTAACCTTTCCACAAACAGCACTGTTCACGAAGTACGTTAGTAGTTCCTGGTACAATACATGAATATGACCTTTGTGGGGGCAGAGATGTGGAACACCAAAGGTGTGACTTATTTATTTATTATTAATTTGCACTTAAGCTGTGATTTATGAGAAAGAACATAATTAAATACAGCTCATGAGTCAGACCTGGTAAAATCAAAAAGACCCCAAGGAAAGCACAGCAACAACCAGAAAAAAGGGACTTTCTAAAACAGTAGCACCTTCCTACACAACACTTCCTGAACCCTATCCTTGTGCCCCTGACAACTTCACTAAATAGGGAAGGTACTTCACACAGACCACATACAACCTACAGCTGAAAAGTCTGCACTCAAGGTAAAGCACAAAGCTCTTCCCCAGTGCACCATCAACACTCTCTACAGCCCAAAAAACGAAAGGAGGAAAACACATGGCAGTATTCTCATTCCTCTTGGAAATGGCTAAACTTCCTCTCCACTAAAGGCAAAAAAAATGGAAGGGAAACCTCAAGACAAGAGTGTGAGAACTTAGCACCATCTTCCACTAGGGATGCATGTCAGAGAGCATGTTCCTTCTCTACATTTTCCAGCAATTTCACCCACTCACCTTGCAGCTTCTTAGGAAAACATAAAGAAGTGTGGTCTGCCTGCAGCAAGAGATATGAACTGTCAGTGACCCACATGCTCAAGGAACAGGGCCAACCACCACTTATTCCACCTACCACCACCAGAGATTGTCAGACACAGATTAATTAGACTGAAACTTGCATAACTCTCTCTAAAATGATTTCTCAACTTTCCACAGCAGAAGTGGCATTCTTTCCTACAGTTGATCCACCACTTGAAGATGGATAGGGGGCGTGAATAAAAAAAAAAGACATATTCCAGGTTGTGTGCTATGACATAGAATAAAACATAAAGTCTGCTGTTATGTGCAAACTGGTTCTTTTTTTTGATGGACAATCACATTACTTAGTGAAAAGCAGAAACTTTGGCAGTGTATGGTTTTGGCTCAATTTGACCAGCAGATGAAGTTCTCACTTCTCAGAATCCATTACAATGAAACTGCCAGAAACCACCATAGCAAACAGAAGTAAATCTATGTCCTAAAGAGACTGGAATTATTTTCTACAAGCATACCCAAAGAAACCAACTGATCATTTCAATTTTTATTCAACAGATATAACTGGATTAGAAAACCATACATGAGAAACATTTTTCTGCCCCTTGCAAAAGAATTGTGTATCTGGGAGCAGGTAAGAGCAGAAGCCAAAGGAAATGAGGATCAGAGTAAGCAAACTAAGACACCAGTTATGCAGAAACAAAGTGCACTGAGGGACGAAGATTTTACCTCTCACTTACCCTGGTAAAGCTGAATGAACCTGGGATGTAAGGCAGAAGTGATAATCCCATCTGGCAACTCTCTCAAAAACAGTTTCAGCAGACTGGCTGCTGAGTACACATCTCCATCTTTAACGAGTTCCACCTCCTCCCCACGCTCGTACTGCAGACGCAGCTGCTCCACCATCTTCATGCTGCCGTTCACCCTGAAGAGACCTTCCTGTGTCATACCTGTAATTATATATTGATTCAAGATTGAGCTGAATCCCAGTGACATGATGACACAGATATTCTAGTTATGTAGTAATACAAACAAGGGCAATTAATACCACTATATAAAAAAAATATACTTCCTTGACCCCAGAAATCCCCTCTAGTCAGGTAGTCGGATTATGACAAATAACAAACACTAATAACAAGATCTTGAGGCCTGGGATACCCTTTTGAGAACCCACAGCACAGCAATGCCACTGAGTTACCTCACACCATGGAGAAACCAGCTGAGACAGCCACATTTTCCACTGGTATATTTCAACAGAAAAGGACCCTACAAAGAACTCTACAAAACCCTTCTGTTGTTTCATTTTTGCAAGTAGCCAATACCTTGAGCAGGACTGCCATGCTCACACACGTGACTACTTCCAGCCTCATGTTTCAGGTAACAGGTTCTTATCCATGACCATCATGAGGCAAAAACATCTGAATATGTGCTGAGTCCAGCAGTAACTCCACAGTGAGTTCTGCAACTTTATCATAGTAGGAAATCTCAATGAGCAAATAATGTATCTTGGACAGCACAAATCCCAAAGTATTTCACAATGAAAAAGAAATGGTATCGATCACTACAGGCCACACACCCCACACACAGTAAAGGAGATGCACAAAAAAGGAGGCTTCAACAGAGGAAGCCAGACGACTCATACTAAATTGAACATCACTTTCTAGGTATTTATCAAGATTCAAAACATGTGAAGAATCTAAAACTGACCTCTGTAAATTAATTTTTCTCTAGAACACTTTACTTCAAAAATTCCGCCTTTTCTAATGCTGTGTCTATAGATCTGTTTGCTCTTCCTCAGAAGTGTAAGGCTAAGAGGATCAAAATATATATTGTTTTCATCAGTTCAGACTAGATATCAGGGAACTGCAATCTGACAGAATACTTTCAGTCCAGGAAATCAGCTCTGAGGAACCAGAGCTTGTAGAGAAAAACAATCTCTTTTATTGGACCAGAAGACAAACTGCTGTAGTGAGGGAAAAAATAGACAAGCACTCAAACATTTTACTCGACTAATATGAGACTGCTGGCAGAGTTTGTATTCCTGCATTCACAACAAAATACATTCTTATGTGACATGCTGTGCTGCCATCTCGAGGGCAGAAAACACTTCATCTCAATAATGATTTTTATTTTTGCAGCACTAGGTGAGCAAAGGAGGTAGCCCCCACACTTCTCAAACTTCCTTCCCTCTCTGTCACTCATTAATGGAAATAAAGAGAGGCTAGAACATCCTGAAAACAGAAATTAGGAATTACTAAATACAGCACAGGGAAATTTGGCTTCATTTATAAATTTGGAAATAGACTTAATGCAAACCTAGTTTAAGGATGTAGCTGCCCAACAGTCAGCTCAGCCTGGGTGTCTTTGTTAAAAATACCTTCACAGTTAACTTTGCCATTAATTCACAAAACAAACCCTACATAGACCCAGGACACCCATTTCAACTTTACATATAAGAGGGTATCTTTGTGATCTTGCTTGCATTTTTGAGAAAGAGAATGGCCTTTATCAGGGCTGGATAATCAATCTGGCATTCAGAAGCCCAGCTAATCCTGCTGCAGAGTAGAAAACTTGGCTTGTTTAGTCCATATTTGGGACACATTCATGTGGGATTCCAATCGTTTTATGGAACACAGAGCACAGCTCACAACTTGCAGTCAAGAGTGTTTGTCAGTTTCTGGTTTTGATTAAACCATAAATGATGGAAAGCTTTTTCCATCCTTTCTCTTCCAGTGTCCCAGAAGCACTTTAAGGCAGGCTGAAGTAGATCATGCAAGATCCTGCTGTGTTAACGTAGGATCATATTTTAAATTTGTACAGTACCTTAATTCAAACCAATTTTCAAGCCATGTTTGCATCTAGGAGCTTCTGAGGATCTATCAAGATACAGTCAGTCATAGAATCTAAGTCTCTGCAATTGGATTATCATTACTAAGTAGCTAAAAGAAAAACCTTAGGGTAAAACCAGATGCAGCTTCTTAGAAGATGAAATTACCACCACAAAACCTTTTCAATTGCTGACCAAACACCATACAACACATCTGTCCACCAGTGGTGCTCTAGGTTTCTGCAAGGAGATGTATTCCAATAACAGGAACTAAAGTCCCATTAAATGAATGTAAAGAGAAGCTAAGAATTGAACACCTACTTCCCTGAGGGGATTTGTAATAACTGGAATCTATCTGAAAACCTCTAAGGACTTGTATTCTTTTTCAGTAGTATTCTCTGATGGGCTGTGCATGTGTGTGTGTGCTTGTGACTGTCCCTACACATAGAAAGTGTTAAAGACAAATGCTTTGCAACTGGAAGATGACACAAACCTTCACAAATGGAATACATTTCATTTATAAACTGAACAGCTTATTTATGAGAGTGCTGCTACTTAACACAGTAGTTCACCTTTATAAAGGTAATAAAAATTAAGTTCAGCATCAAGGCAGAAAAAAAAAAAAAGAAGCAAACCACATTCAGTAACACTCTTTGCCTGTGGTTAGTGCCACAAAAAAGACAGATTCTTCCCTTTGAAGAGTCTTACATAGAGAGTGCTACTAAGGAGAAGTGACTCCACTAAGCTTACCATGCTGGGTGAGGTACTCCACTATATTCCACACAACTATAGGGATTCCGTTTTTGCTCAGTCCCTGCTGCTGGAGCTCCAGAAGACTCACACCAAACACCTTTGGGCAGGTCGTGTCCCTTTGCTTGTTCAGTGGAAGCACAGGTATCTTTTTCATGTCCTCCTTCAATCTCACAGCCGATTTGCTTTGCTTAAAGGAGCAGAGGGGAAAAAACCCTGTGCATTAGTCACATTTGCTGCAGAAGGTTGTGTGGTCACACCACAAGCACATCCATCAAAACTGGCTTCTGCACTCCAGCATAAGGGCTTGGCCCCACTTCCTTTTAATCCACAGGAAAAAATCTTTGTGAAGCAGGAAAGTAAAAAAGAACAGAGAAAAAACTATGAGAGGAACAAGAATGTAGGTAGTCTGTAGGTAAGGGAGAAAGAGAGACTTTTGTAGAGCAGCTTGTTACTAGAATAACAAGTAATTGGGAGTAAGCAAGCAGGAGACTGCTGCTGTTAACTCATGAAACTCACACGGGTTACAAAAGCAGCTGGACAAACACAAACAGTCCCAATACACCAGCAGCAGCTCAGCTTGTCTCCAGGATGCCTGTCAGGGCAGTACTCTGTAGAAGGTTCACTACACTCTTATTCCAAATGCTGTTTCTTAGGATTCATTTTCATCTCACTGTCAGGTGAGATGTATCCTTATGAAAGATTTTCTGTTATGTTTAGTATCTGTTAAGTCTGAAATTTAATTACTAAGGTTTTAAGGTTAGAAAGGTACTATGTAATCTAATCACACATAACAAGGGGGGTGGAAAACGCACTGCACAATAAACCCTTAATCCCACAGGTTCTTATGGAAGCACAACATTCTCACAAGTTTTGAGTTGCAGTGACAGAAAACATGGGAGGATAGATAATAAAACCCAGGGGGAAAAAACAATACGATTAATTTATAGGATTGATGACAGGCAGAAATCTTAACCAGCATACAGGATTCCACATTTGGGAAGATAGTTCCAGGCAGAGCAGCAGCATCACCCACCACAGTTGTGATCAAACTCAGAACCACTGCTACCACAGAGTTCAATCTTTTTGTTTAATTAGTACACCGCTTAAAAATAAACTTATTCCTACTGTGTTTCATTAACAAACTGGTAATAGAAACTGTACACATGGAAAATACTGTATAGTAACACAAAAAAGCGCTCAGACTCTTGCCTAACTCCCGACACCTCACCGTGTTAAGACAGATTTTGCCATGGCATGCATATTTTATTTTATTTTAAACAAGCCTTTAAAATCTTTTCACTTGAGAGACAATATTTTAATGTAGTCTGTAAGCAATATGAACATATGCTATGCTGCTATTAAGCATGACTGTCCTTTCAGATGTAAAGTGATCTGGCAGTGCACTCACTTGGCTGCGCTCTTCCCATTAAACAGTCATTTGAAGCATATGTGTTCTCTATAGTCCCAGGCCCTGCACAACACTTGTCTGATATTTATGAAAGATGTTGCTTACATAAACATCACAAGAATGTTTTATTATTTGTGAAACAAGCCACAATATTGCATTATTGTGACCATCTTATAAATATTTACAATGAACAGTAGATGCACCAGTGTTTGAAGTAAAATTTGACTGACATTAAAATACCACATTTCTTTTAAAAAGACATGTTCCCGTTCAGGATTAAATGAATAATAAACAGTCTTATTCCAGGCAGACACATGCCAAGGGAAAAATCACAGAGACTACGTTAAATTCAGAAGACAGAAAAAATCCTTTGAGCAGTCTGTGAGCAGCTGTGATGCTCAGAGAGCTTTTCCAGTTAAGGCCTTCAATTAGCCTCACAATCTTGCTCATTTACAGGTTTCCAGCCTGTTTCAACATTCGAAAACCTGAGTCACGGAGCTGGATTTACTTGGGGAAACTCACTACTGAAATCTGCATGAGAAACGACAGACATTTGCTCTGTTCTCAGAAACAACAGAGGAAATTTCTGAGCTTTTTTCAAGATCTGAAGAGGCAGCGCTAACTAGGAACAAAAAAATTGTGTGGTTATCCAAAATACACATCTAACCAAAATCCAAATAAAGCCATCCCCTCAAAACAGCTCTGAAACAAAGAGTTCAGTGTCGCCTTGTAGATGGAAGATCTGACTTTACGCAGGGAAAACGTGTCCAAGTATTAATGCCACTGCTGCTGGGAAAGCAACTTAATCATCCCTGCACGATACCGCCAAAAAGTACCGCCCAGACACTTGGAAAAAAGCTATTTATACGCCACGGGGACACAATTTTACAGCTCATCCAATAACTTTAACGCAGGGAACGTGGCAGCGCAGTTGCCGAGTTTATAAAGAATAAAAATAAAAAAAAAAAAGAAAACGGCCTGGAATCGCCTTTAGGAATCTTTGCCTTTCCCAAACGAGCGGCAGCTGCCCGGAAAGGAGAGGAAGAAAGAAGAAGCGAGCAGGAGAGAAGAGATGGGGAGCGCTCGGGACGAGCAGGAGCCGGGCCCGGACCGGCCCCGCGAGGGAGCCCGGCGAGGGCGGGAGGAGCGGGAGGCTGATCCGAGGAGGAGGAGGCTGATCCAGCCGCCATCCAGCCGCTCCCGCTCCGCTCCCGTTCCCGTTCCC
>JAHLSL010000020.1:17126027-17188529 GCA_025920805.1 Petroica traversi | reverse complement strand
GGAGAGCCGAGCCGGGCGGCCGGGCCTCACCAACCCCTCCGTGCCGCGGCCCGCATGGCAGCATGCGGCGCTTGGCCTGAGTCCGGAAAGCGTGAAGCGCTCCAAGCATTGCCCCCCGTTATGGTTTTCCATCTAGGGATGTGTTGGTGAAATAGAGACAGGTTAAAGCGAAAAGTGGAGGGGAGGACACCCCGCACAGCTAAAGACTGCCAGCAGTCACAGCAGTGTGTATTCCCCCAGTGCCCTTCTCCCGGTCACTGCCGCCCGGGAGCAGTGTTTGTCCTAGAAATTCAAATTATGCTGCAAACCAGAACTGGGGAGTTGTGGCGTTTGACTTTTTTTTTGGTGGGAGAAAAGTACACACACACACACACACACACATACATAGACACACACGCATACGTGCTTATTTCAATATCCACTCCGATGTAAGCACTACTCTGCAGGGCCTGAGCATCAGGATAGGAGGGAAGGTCTTTGAGAAGTGCCTCTCAGAGATACTTGATTCTGGCACGGGGACAAAAGGAAGAATAGCGAGACAGAGAAAAGGAGAGGAAGAAGAGCAATCTCTTTCATGTTCAGTTTCTGTTTTCCTCTCTAAATCATTCTAAACTGAAATTACAACTTTCCCAGTTGACAAGTTTGCAAAAGTTAGTTAGCATTGATGTTTTAATTTCACTTCAGGGCTCTCGAAGTGATTCAACATAACATCCTCCCTCCTCTATTCCCATCTTTACTGTAAACCTCTAACTTTCCACACAAATCACGCCCATTTCTTCTTAATCCTAATTGCAGCTTCACCGGAAAAACCAATGATGAGCTTCAAAGTGAAATCCAGAGAAGGAATGTGAGAATCCGCAACTCCTTGGAGACTGCAATCAGGGGTGTACAGTTCAAACGTGAGCCCACAGCAGTGAACAGCAGCTATGGCATTAAGGCTTTCATAAATGTACGTTGAGAGGAAGCAGGTACATGCTCATTCTATAAAAAACAAGACCAGAAATCTGAGCCTGTTTATCAGAGCCTGGAAAGCCATACTTTCTGTTAAGCCACTGAAGCACTTGGGGCTATGACTACCAGTTACATGCTGGTAACTTTTCTCTGTGTTAATAAAGATACTTTGGTACTGGCCTTAAGTCTTGAGAGAGCTGAAGGCCAGCATACTCGTTTCCTGTGTGGCAGAAGAATCAAAACCAGACCAAAACTTCCTCAATTTCCTCTGTTCCCTCCTGACTTTTCCACAGGGCTCACAACCCCTGTGCAGGGCAGAGAAGGATTTACCTGAACTTTTCCTAACCCCAGCCTAGAAGTAAATGGATTCCTTCCTGTACCTTCCACCCTTCCCACAGAGATATGTTTCTTCTCCTCCCTGCACTGAAGCACCACCCTTCAGGGTGACTATTAAAAAAAAAGGTGTGATGAATGGGGAACAGCAGCATGTACTTCTGGCACGGCAGAAATTAGCCAAAATGCTGTGGTATTTGACTGTAGGTTGCACATTACTCAGGAAATCTTCACTATTTTCCTGCAAAAAATTCAGCAAATCCTTAGAAAACAAAAGATCAGAAGCAGTCATTCCTATCATGGAGAAGCAGAAAACCCTCCAAACCCAACAACAAAAAACACACCTCTGTATACAGCTCCCATTGTGCTATTTCCTTTTTTCTGGCTAAGATGTTGAGTCAAACAACTGTTTCTTCCCTTTTCTACTCTTGAGGAATTTAACACTTCATGGCCAGAACAACTGCAGGATGAATATTCATGCAACTTGTCATAAAATATGTCTAGAGCCCTGAGAGTTCAAATCAGAGCCAATAAATACATTGTGAAAGACCGGTGAAAAGTCAGTGAGACCCCTAAGCTGTATGTTGCTGGCTTTTATCACAACCCATGTCCACCTACCTTGGGTTACACAGTTGTTTCCTATAGTTCTCAATTCTGTTGTTATATTTGTGTAAAAGTATCTTGATGGCTTTTTAACATGCCTGTTTTTCAGGGGAGCCAACAGAATAATTCTCTAGCTGAGATACACCCCTCCATCAACTTAATTGCTAATGTAAAAGCATTGCTAGGAACAGGCTAATAAAATCATGCAATGGATCAAGAAAGGGGAAAAAAATTTTCTTCCCTTCCACTTGTTTACAAATAAGGCATTTAACCTCAGATGTTGAAACAACATTCCCAGAGGGGAAGACCAGCTGGGATAGTGTTAGAAGTTCAAAGGAGCTGCCTCGCACCTCTTTTGTGAATGATGCAATATATTTTTTTAACCTGAGTATTATTCATCATTTCCATAGTGACAGCAAAATTCAACTCCCATTTCACAAGAGCCCACATAAAGGCAGGCTGCTGTGAAATAAATGATTGCTGCCACCTCTGGCATCCTTGACCACTACTCTGTTCCCTCCTGGCTAGCCCAAGTAGCTAGCCACAGGATTCTTGCTGTGATCTTCCAGGGCAGTCACGGGAAGGTCAGCCCAACTAAACATGGGGCATACTCTGGTGAGTAAGACCTGGCAGCTACAGGAGAGAGCAGGAAGCAAAACAATAATCCAGAAGCAGCTGGAACTTGCCAGACCAACACATGAGAGAGAGTAGGATTAGGTTAGATAGTAGGAAAAACTCTTTACCATCAGGGTGTTGAGAACAGGTTGCCCAGAGAAGTTGTGGATAGTGTGCTCTATCCCTGCAAGTATTTGAGGCCAGGTTGGATGGAGCTCTGAGCAATTTGGTCAATGAAAGGTGTCACTGCTCACAGGAGGGATGTTGAAACTATGGGATCTGAGAGGTCCCTTCCAACCCAGGCCATTATATGATCTGGCTGAGAGATTTGTCTGTCATTGAGTAACTAACCAGAAGTTCTCATCCAAAAGCTAATAACAAGGCACCTTTTCTTAGAGGGAAAAAAAAAAAACAAAAAAAACATGCAATAAAAAGCAAGTGATTCACTTCAATCAAGACATCTATGCAAAGGTTTGGGAGTCAAAATAAGGATGACTTTCCCCAAGATTGTTGTTCTTGTGAATGAATTAAACATTTTAAATATCTAAAACTAGGGATGTTGTTGTTGTTGCTTCTGTGAACAAATACATGGCTATCTTGCACTTCTGCGTGAAAACCAGAAAGTGAAGGGGACTAGAATTGATCTCATTTTCCCTTCATTGTGTTATCAAATGAAAAAAACAAACAAACAAACAAAAAACCCACCAGAATCCACTAGGCAGCACAGACAGGACAGAAAATTAAACGCAGCATTTTTGAGAGCTCTTTTACTGAAAGATGGGGCAGGGATTTGAGGTATGACTCTTTTCCAATATAAACCCTACAGAAATGGCAGGTTGAATTTTTAATGTCTTCACCTTTGCCCTTCAAGGCAGGGGTGCATGTAAGAGAAGGAGAAATCTGATTCGACAGTTATTATTCTAAAGTAAGAAAAATTGTTGTTCTTGAAACAGAATTTGCAATTTTATCAAGCCTGAATAACATTGTTCTGCTGCTCAGTATTATCTTGTTGTTTATGACATCCCACTTTCTTTATACAAAATTTTCTTTAGAAAAGGCAATATGTGTTGGAGGCACTCATTACTAAAAGTGACTTTTTTGAATGTAGAATACTCTGAATGGTGAGTCATCCCACAAACAACACTGCAAAAGGGGTGATAAATTGGAAAAGAGGATTTATAAATAAATTACTTTTTATTGTAGGTCAGCAATAAAAATGTACAGTACCTACATTTTGAAACAGTATTGGGGGCAGGGGAGAGTGATTAGAGCTATTCACAAAGAGATCAGTGATCCCAAGCTGGTGATGAAAGGATGTATCACCTCATAACATGGATAATGAAAAAATGTGTTTTTGTGAGCTCAGGTCCCTTTTATCCTCCCTTTATGTGTGCAAGACTAAGTAAATGCTGGCTAAATGAAGGGCTGAGTATGCTGAACATTTGCCTTTAGGTCAGAAGGGAGGCTTCATTACACCAACATACCAAAAAGAGCTATGTATGTGACATAATATTTTCTACCAAAACCTTTCAGGGGCTGCCCATTGCTAGGTCACAAAATGAAGTCTGTTAATCATTTCTGCCAAGCTGCCACCACAGCCAGCTAAACGTGAGATCTACAGACCTGCAGGGCCTTCCCTGGCCACATTTTAGCCTGGGTTTCTTCCCTTGGCCACTTGTGGCAGAACACTTGTAGATATTTGATGACTCTTGAAGTTGAAAACAGAAAATAAAGCAGCTTATGGAATTGATTTAACTGACTAAATCAATAGCCAGCTGTTATCTGACTAATCATTAGCTCACTAATCTCTGCTTAGTGACACACAGATATTTTTAGAGAGAGGTTTGCCTCTTACTGTTGCTGCAATGATTTAAAATTTGACATGGATTTGCAAGGAGTTTAAATTGTTTATGACCAACTACATCACAGAGGTGTTTTAATTTCAGCAAAGAAAAGAAACAGGTTTTTTCCAAACCCCGGCATCCTTCAGTAGTATGAAATTATTTAAGAATTAATGTATCTTGCGAGTTTGCAGGCTCCAAAAAATAGCAAAAAAAAGGAGGTCACTGTGCGAGCAAGGATCATGGAGATTCATTCCTGCGGGGAAAGAAGCCTAACTAGGGCTTGCATCCCCATCTTGTGGCAGAAGGGGATGGGCGCAGGGAGAAAAGGAAAAGCACACCGTGGCCGAAGGTAACCCGCGGTTTCATGGCCAGCCGAGCAGCAGGGAATGCATAAGGAATGTCCTCGGCTCGGTAACTCCTGTCCTGCCGCTTCCAATCTCACGCCTCACCAATAAAAGAGACTCAAGGAAAATCCTGTCTTGGTACAAAAACCAAAGCAACACAAAACAAAACCAAAACAACACAAAACCCCACCCGAACCAACACCACCCCAAATACCAAAATACTTGCTTCTAAAATCTCAGTACAGCTGCATTCCGGAGACTTTCACTTGGTGTAGAAAGTGTCTCCATCCCAGCACTGTGCCAGCCAGAAATGTGCTTGCCATACTTTAGGAACAACATCCTCCTCTATTCCATCCCGTTTTTAGCAGGGAAAATCTGAAGTTAATTCCACTAATTTCATGGACTGCTGGTAAGTGTTGGTTCAGGTCTGTAAATAAAAATAAACACCCCCCCCCAAAAAAAAACCCAGACAAAATTACCACCCTCCCCCCAAACAAACAAATGAACAAACAAACCCCCCAAAACCAAACCAAAGCAAAAAACCAAACCAAACCAAACAAACAAACAAACCACAAAACCCCACCACTCTACACAAAAACAACAACAAAAAACCCAAAAAACCAACAAAAACAAGAACCCAAACAAACCCAGAAAGCACTGGCAGAAGAGCTTTTGGCACACTGCTGCCCTGGCAGTCCCAAAATGCTCATTCATTGCAGGTGCCTGATTTTTAGCTTGCACATTTTAATACACCCACTGCACAGGTTATTTCACCTCTGAGACAGACATATTTCAGTGTGGTTAGTACTTAGGCTGGGTGGTAGATGTGGTCCACAAGCTCAGAGCAGGGAAGAGCTGCACATTTTGTTCCAAAAATTATAGCTGTGTGTTTTACCCAACATCAGTGTCTGAGACATTTTATAAAGAACACAGAAACTCAGAAACCAGTTGAAATATGGAGACATGAGAAGACTAGAGTGCCAAAAATTGTAACAAGCCTACAGGAGAATAATAAATCTTCTCTAGAAACCTGTGAGAATAATGACAAGCTTTTCAAGCAGATAATAAATGTTTATCCCCTCTTTCTCTCTGCATCCAGCCCCTACCTCAAGTTGTGAGTCAACCTTAGCAATTAAACTGTTAAAGAACAATAGTTGGAAGAGAGAACACCATTTCTACCCTATCCCACAGTGAGCTACAGTTTCCTAAAAATTATGCATGCTGAAACCTCCATGCATTTTTAAAACCAGGCAGATCCAGGCAGCAGCTGACAGGACTGCAGCATGCTTAAAGATATGTGGGATATTCATGGACGAGATGAGTGCGGCAGCCTGTGCTGCTGTTCACACACAAATCTGGGAATATTAATCGGATGGCTACTCTGTTCAAAAACCCTCAAAAATTTCAGTCTCTGTTTCCTGGCCTTGAAAACCAACATCATGCAGCCTCTGTGCCTAGTGCAGTCCAGGAACCCTGATTTAGATGGATTGAGACCCCACTAGAATCTGGCTGTGTATGGGGCAATGTTGTGTGAGCTCACCTAACAGATGGTAATGAGACTGTCTTAGCCAGGAGTGAAGATTTAGGCATAAGTCAACTGAAAAGAGAATCTGAACTCTTGAATTTGGGCTTGACTTTGTGAAAATGTTTCAACACAGCCCACTGTGTTTGGGATGCTGCTATTTGTAGAGTTCCAGTCACTCTAGGCAACTGTCAGAAAGCAGGGGAGAGTTTCCAGCATTCCCCAGAGAAATAAATGAGGTAAGAGTAATAAAAAAGGGAGGACAATGAATGTGGGTTTCTTGCTATCATATTTTGGTAAAAGAAATCTCTCCAATATTACACATCAGAGAAGGTTCATCTTTCAGTGACCAGCTACACATAACAGCCTGGGTTAATTTTTTTTCCCTGAAATATAGTTTTTTATGTTTATGAGCTTAATTTTGCAGCCTATTTCAGGAAAACCTGGCAGCTGTGTCCCCACTGCTGCCTGCCCTGGGCATGGCTGGCAGCAAAAGCAACATAAGGCAGTAGGGGCCAGCTGCTCGAAGCAGTCAAGATTTTTTGCTCTTCAGTAACTCTGTTTCTCAGTGCCTCTCTGCACTACAGATGTAATAGCAATTTTCCAATGAGGAAAATATATCCACAAAACATAGACCTTTGCCCTGATGGTTGCAAGTTAACTTGGTGGCCTCAAAGATGAAGTACCAGCTGTCAAGGTTCAGTCAGAGTCATTCACCCCCTTTAAGGTGTAACCAGGAGGACGAAGTACTTGCACATATCTCCCAACTCAAAATAGTGTGAGGTCTTGCCCACAGTGGACCATGGCTATGAGCCTTGATTCTCTTGTCAGAAAACTTCATTTTTGTTGGCTTGGAACATTGCAAAAGGTGTCATATGAGTAGGAGTTGCCTCTGAAGAGCCAAGACAGAGAGGTAATTGAGATCACGTCCCTTATTGCAGGGTAAAATGAAGCATGATCAATAGCAAAATAGAGAATAGAGAATAGAGAAATGCGTAGGCTGGGACTAAATAAAACTTCCCTACATTTGGCATTTTGTTGCCTTGACAATACAAGTCTGTGTAAATAACAAAAAAAAAAGTCTCTCAGTACCAGACTGGATGGAGCCACAACTGATGCTGGGAAAGGATCCTGCCCATTAATTTGTATGAGCGGAGAAGACTACATGACAGGATTTGGGCATTGGAGACAAACCACTCAAGAGGGAATTTGCACTTAGACACCATGGTGGAAACATAAAACACTTGCATTAAATATGACCCTGCTTTAGGAATTTCTGCTTTGTGAAAATTTTGTCATTCCCCACAAGGAGGGCAAAAGTCATCCTTAATGGTTAAGCTCTGAGGCTGTATTGTGGCCACCTATCTGCTCTGCAGAGCATAAGAAGGAAGATCTGTAAGCTGCTATTACCCTACAAGTTTGTTCTAATCATATTTTTAATTTATCAGGCAGTTAAAGACATTTTACAATTTGATTTACTGCAAAAGTCAGCATCCCAGCTGAAGCCAGCACAAATGGCCTTCAGAAAGCAACCTGTAACAAAACCATGGGTTATGTGTTCTAGTTGGAAACTGTGCATCCTGGAGCCAAGAAAAAAAATCAGTCACTTCATATTTTCTGAATCTTATTTTTACCAGGTTTTACAGGACTACTTCACTGCCTGGAAAGCTAGTGCCAAGGACAGATCTAGAGTTCAGCAGGAAAAAAAAAAAAAAGAGTTCTCATCAGAAGGATTGTTTTTGGTTTTTTGTGACATGTTAGCACACATCATTTTGGCTGAAAATCTATCATTTCAAGTCTGAAACCGCCCCACCATAGCTCATGGACATTTCAGCCAGGCAGTCCCTGCTCCTATCCTTTTCTTTAGCTCAAACTCCAGGATCTGTTTTGGCTGCAGCATGATAGTGAACCCTGATGAAAATCCTAGGATCTTTGATTTGGTGTGCTTCCAGCTGAATCAAAGAAAAAATCCAGCTGAATCAAAATTTTGTTGTTTGAGGTATAGCCATAAGTTCACTCACAGTACTGAGTCCTGCTTCATGGAAGGTTAATCTACATGAAGACAAGTGCAAAAGGAACCAGTAGGACCAAACAGGGGGGAGAAAAATCAGTTTTATGCTGGAAAATGAAGACTGGAAACAAATATGATCATTTACTCTACAGTATAATAAACTCCAGACAGAGGAGAGAATTGTAATTTATGGAACAACATTAGCAAAAAGTCAAACTGGCCTATGTGGCTTGTGAATTTTAGGGTAGAATATATTAGGGTATTAGAAATATTAGGGTAGAATATATTAGGGTAATAGAAAATATTAGGGTAGAAATAAAAAAAAAAAATTAAAACCTAGCCAAGTTTTGAAGTAGCCTTTTATATGAAGGAATAAAGGTCAGAAACCTAACTATAGTTAGGTCAGAAACCTAACTATAATCCTGTGGATTATAAGATGGGAATGTTGCTGCAGTAGGAAGCAGTTCTGGAAACCCAGCAGATTTTTTCCCATCTGTGGTTCAAGGGGAGGCCTGACAGGGAAGACACATGACATGGCAAATTTGGGTCACACAGTTTTAAAGGAACTGAGTTTCCAAACTAATTTTTTTTTTTTTTTTTTTGCGTTTGGGACTTTCCCTTTTTCAGCAAAAGAAGACTTACTCATGGGAAGCAGACAAACTCCACAAACATGCTCATTTAGTCAAGAAGATGTTTCCCTCTGAGAAATCATTCATCTGGAAGTTTTCGAGTAGCCCCTGCTCTAACATCTGCTTGGATGTAACCCCTTGGGCAATGGCCTCCTCTCCTTGTTTTTTCAGTGTCGAACACCCTTGGCAAGGCAGACAAATAAAGAGGAGTGACCAGGTGAGGGAAGTGGAGAGTCCGTTCAGCTTCTGCCATCTCCCCTTTCCACGGGCTGTCGGTGAGAGGGGAGGGCAGGGAGTGACCCTGATGCACTCAGACAGCAGCTGGGCTGGAGCAGGGACTGCTGCAAAGATGGGAGCCACAGGATGAACCTGACCACAGAAAACTCAAACATGACTTTGCAATGTACAAGCTCTTTATGAAATAAAGCTGAATGAAAGGGAGAAATAATAAATAACGATGAACTATTGCTTTCAATTAACCAGCCAAGTGTTGTGTCAGGAGGCATCTCAGGAACCCAGACCATAATGAAAATCATGTAATTATTTGAAAAAATAATTATATTCCAAGAGGAGAAAAAATAGGATTGAAAACATTGGGCTTATTTTCAATGATTCCATTACAAAATTGTTGTACTTAAGAAGATTTCAGGTGTTATTCACTGCAGCAGAACCCTTCTGTCCTACCTGCCTGTTCTCTCATCCTGTGAGTCACAGAACTCTGTATATCTTATGCATGTGGAATAACAAATTTTCTTCCTGGAGAAGATGAATCCTTTGTCAGGTCTTTCACATTTTTGCCACCTACAAATCTTTTGGGAAATGCTGTTCAACAAGCTTTAGTTAGCAGAGAATTCAGGTCAGCTCTTTCACAAAGCTTTTTAAGAGCTTGATTATCAGCAAGATGTGCATGGGGTGCTCAGCCACATTCATTTCATGATCTCACACTACCCAGAGCTCAGGAGTTCTGAGTGCAGTGCATAATTTTGGTTTGTACCCCAGCTCCTTTGCAATGTCAGTTAGCCAGAAAAATAAAAGAATCATGCCCACATGCATTAACACACACACAGTGTGCCTCCTACTGCAGAAAGAAAGGATTCTCCAAGCCTGGAAGTTTCTGTGGGGAAGCAGTGGAGACAGCAGCTCTCCTCCTTGCTTGTCCTTGCTTGTCACAGCCTGGCCAAACAAAAAAAGAGCATGCACAGTGCTCACTCAGATGTGATTGATTGCTCTGATTTACCCTTGTGGGTTCTGTTGCGTTTTGGTTTGTTTGTTTGTTTGGGTTTTGCTTTATGGTTTTGGTTTTTTTCCCACAGCCTTCTTTATTCTGCTGCAGCTGCCAGTGGACCAGCTGATTTAGTGTCTTTGCTGGCTCAGAGGCTGTAAGGTCATTTTTACTGTACAGCTCCCACACAGTGCCTAATGATTTGGAGTCACAGCACCCTTGCCTATAAAAGGGAACATAAAGCAGTGGGAATTAGTGCCACTTGCTGTGCCTGTCCTGAGTGGAAACAGGATAGTCTCTATTAACAGATAATTGTGTTTATGTTTCACAGTCCATAAGGGTATTAAGGGGCATACAGGCACCAGACAAGGTCAACAAAAACAGCATAGTTTGGAGTAAATGAAACAATTATAAAGCCCGGGGTCCTTGCACAGTTGTACTGACTGACAGGAATGGAGCACAATCCCCGTTTCCCAGTGAGGTATATACAAATCCTGCAGTGCCCTTGCAGCAAGGCCTCCATATGCTTCTTTTGCAATTTTTGCTCCCAGAAGTGTTCATTCAAGTACCCTGTACATATAACACAGGAGTTCTGGCACAGGGAACATTAACACTGTTTTAACCAACAGTGAAAAGCCAACGTAGCACACAGAGGTACATAACAGCACAGGATCACAGCGATGATGTGCACTGCCCACTCCTGTGTAAGGGCTCCACTGCACACTCACCCTCTTGGGGTCTGCCTTCATGCATCCCCTTAGAGTAGGGTCAGGATTCATAAAAGGAGCAAGCAGCAAGGTGATTTTCATGGCCCTTCTGCTGTGAGTACTTGCTAATAATTGCTTTCATTACAGAACACAGCACACGATGGCACATCTCATCTATCCAGCCTCATGGGTTTGCCTAATCCATACTCTATTCTCTCCCTACCCAAACAACTTCTTCCTTTCCTGCTATTTAAAGTGGTGTGCAAAAAGTCACTCCCCACTATCAGCACAGAGGTCTCAGAGAAAATTTACAGGTCACTGCCAATAGACTGAAGACATTTTCACTTGTCAGAAGTACAAAGTAGAGGTTTTGAGTTTGCCTTGGAGCAACTAAGCTGATCTTTGCTCTCAATTGCTTTTTACAGAGGCTGGCAATGGACAGAAACAGGCGCCCATCAGGAACTGAAAGCAAGCCCTCTCCTGAGGGGAGCAGCACCAGGGCCTGCCTGCCACTTCAGGGCCACAGAGAGGAAATCCCCTTTGGCAAGCCATCCTGATTCATGGGCAGCCAAATGAATAATGAAAAGGCTAATGGGTCCCAAGATAATTCCAATTAAATACATTTGGGTTTAAGGACCTCACAAGACAGCAGCAGAGGGACTGAAGGAAGGTACTGAGCTGAAAAATAGGCTGTGTGTGCTGGTAGGGAGGAAAGGAAGGTGCAACATGGACAAGAAGGGAAAGTGTGGTCTTGCCAAGCCCAGGAGTTACTCAATGACATAATTTCCTCCTGTTGCCTACAGTGCATGTTCAAGTGCTTCAGCAGTACTGAAATACTTCACAAGTGCTTGTCAGGGGTTTAGACACATTGAATCATAGGTTAACCAATTAATTGATGAGAACAAGTAGGATCCCTGACCTTCCCAAGGACTAAGATGCCTGCTCACACTATCACTGCTGCCCCATCAGGCCATTGCTGTCTAATCTTAAAATCCAGACAGAACTGGTATGTTCTTTACCTGCTTGATGATTTTTCTTGGATTTTGCTTTTTCTTTTTTACTTTTCTGTTTAGCAGATCTTCAAACTGCTGTGACTTACTGACTTTCTTGTGGCATAAATTTATTCAACACCCCCAAACTCTGCAGCAAAAGAACTCTGTTTAATCTGCACCACTCAGAACTGAGGAGGAGCTATAACGAGGGCTGTCTGTATGGCTTTAACTTGACCCCAAATGCAGATGCATCATTATACAGTCCTTAATGACACAATTACACAGTATTTTTCTTCAGAGAACCCCTTGGCAATTTACCACATGAGGAGTGTTTTCATCTTTGCTGCTGAGTGTCTCATCCTGAGCCTTGTGCTGGACAGTCAGGCTGGCATATTTCCTGCAGAAGATTTAGTCAGAGGAGCAAAAGGGACCAACCCCTCTGTTCATCCCCTCCAGCCCTTGCCCTAACCAGAATCACTGCTGAATCCGGTAATTTGTTTCTGCCAGAGTCCAGAGAGCCTCAGAGACATTAAGTTCCTATGGTTGTTGGCTGAGGAAGGGAGAGAGGTAATTTTCATGTCCTCCTGCAGGGTTGATACGCCTGTAGGCTCACACCAGTCTCTTCCCCTTAAAATCCATGTCCATACCCCAGGTGTCCTTGGCTCTGCAGTATTGGAAACAACTGGAAACTGCTTTTTTCCTGGTACTCCTTCCTATGTTGATGTTGGCCACTTATAATTATTGTGTTTCCTTGCCTGTGATTTTTTAAAAAAAATATTTCAGTTCCCTGGGGCAGAGCAGTGGCTCTGTGAATGCTGGAGAGCAACTAGCAGCAGCATGAGAAATTTAATTTCTCTTAAAAAAAAAATTAGATTTCTAAGTGACACATCCTGTCCTGGAACAACAGGAAAAAAGAAAATAAAAGGAAAAAAAAAAAAGAAAAAGCCACACAGAGGAACAAGAAAAGCTTGTTCTTTTTAACAAGAGGGTAAAGATAGAGTGCATAATAAGGTGGTTCCTTTCCAAAATCAGGGATGGGGCTGGAGTATCCAGGGACCTTCAAAATACTCACTTTGGGATAAAACTCCCTTTTTGTGGACTAGAAAAGAGATTATGACCCTGCAGAGCCAAGAGGTCTAAAGTCTCATGGTATCTTGGGAGGGGAAAAGAAATTAAAGATTGCATTGTATGTAGATAGCCATTAATCTGACCTGTGCAAAGGACAGGGATCTTGTCATTCCCCAAAGTTCAGGCATCTCTTCCAACTGTGCACTGTTATAGTCTCCATTTTAAACCTGTAAATTGTATTGTTAGTAAAATGCACAAGGGCTTGGATCAGCTCATGATTATAGTTTGGGTTAGCTGATGAAGAGATTAAATGATCAAAGAGATCTATGTCTCTGTGTCTGTATTGCCTTGCCTGGCTTAGTATCCAGGAGCATCTACTGCTTGTACCTTGGGGATGTGAGAAAGGGAATGCCATGAAGGTTTTGCAGATAGGCTGGCACAGTGGATTGGCGGGGAGGATGAGAAAGTGGTACTGGCCCTCAAATTGGCTTAAGGTCTAACAAAGGTAAGTGGAGAGGACTCGACAAATTGCTGGAAGGAAGACTATTCCTGGTATTTGTTTCCAACTCAGATAGGATGCTTTGGTGGCACACATCTGAAAAGAGGGCCCCAGTGGCTTTGAAACAGATCTGTAGGGCACTGACAGGAGATTGGCCATGCAGGCTCCCAGCACCCTGCTTGCCTTGAGAACACAGGTGGATGCAGTGCCTCTCTAGCATCACTGCTGCCAGGAGAAGATGAGAAAAACCTCTTTAGGTGCCCTTTTCTCATTTTACTAGTTACCTTTGCTATAACAATGCACATCTTCTGTCCTGCTATCCTGAAGGCAGTAGATGGTGCTATTGAAAGCACTATTAATACATATGTTAATCAAGTAAAAATATCTCTAAAATGAACAATGTTAAATGTTTATGTTTTCCTCATATTCATCATATCAGGGAACCTAAAGGCATCTGCAAAATGTAAAACCTGCATTTTTATGTCAGTTCATGTTCAACCTCAGTGCAGCCACTCTTGTGTGAGCCCAGAGAGCTCCAGAGAGATAACAGAAGATAACAGACTGATGGTGAGTGGCAAAGAGCCTTGTTACTTCAAGTCCCACTGAGGCTTGAAAGATAATTTCAGGAAGAAGGATGCAAACAGCGAGGCTGGAATCTGGCAGGCCTAATATAAATCAAACTAATCTCTCAGTTTTACAAGAGAGCCCTTAACAACTTGAGGTCAGGCTGTCATCTCTATTATCTCTTGGGAAGAGCTGTTCTCAAAAGCCAGCACTGATTACCCTGTTGGCACACGGTAGCTACTCTGCTGCTTCTCAGGATGGGGACTTGTGATCTTGGTCCCATTACAATAATTGACTGTCATTAGTCTCTCAGATTAGGCAAAAGCCATGGTTCCCAGGGGGGAAAAGACGGTGCAGAGACACAGCTCTTGCCGGAAACAATTTATAAATGCAACTGCTCCGCCCTGAGAAGCTAAATTACATCAGCAGTATCACAAAGCTGACAACACTCATTTCTGACTCCAGATCAGTCATATTTCCAGGAACAAACTGAACTTCTTGTGTACCCTGTATGAAGTTGTCATTGCAGTCATAATCCATGCATCTGAACAGAGATGCTAACAAAGGCATGGGCCAAGATACGCAGCCAAGTGTCCCCAAGGATACTGAACTGGCTGTCTCAGCAGGACACTCCTCAGTGTGCTTTGTGTTACCAGTCTTTGTGGGAAACATCTGAGGCCTCATAAAACCAAGATTTCTATAGCTCATAGAAAAGGCAGCTCCTTATCTGAGAAAAGGAGGTGCTCAGAGTTAAAGTTTTTCTGCATATCTGAAGTCTTCTGTGTTTTAAAATCAATGTTTCAGGCTGTATACAGCCCTTTTCCAAATGCATCCAAACACACATCCAGCTCTGCAAAACACATACCAAACACAAGAACAGCAGTCTGGTACAGCTCCTGGTCCACCTTAAAATCTCCAGTATTTGCTATAATTTTCCTTTGTAAGCAGCAATTCTTTACATTGATCTCTGAACGTGTATAATTTTGTACTCTGTAGATGTCTCAGAGAAGATTTAAATAGTAGCAGATTGTGTTTGAAGCCTTCCATATTGATGGAAATCAAAGGTCCGTTTCCCAAAGCTTTTAAACCCTTGCTTAACTTTGGACATATGAGCCCAAATTACCTCTATTAGGCAAAGGGATAATTAATGTATTTGCTGTACTGCTGTACAACAGCTGGATGACAATACAAATTGCTCAAGTGATATTTAGGAGATTACATGTTTCCTTAAAAAAATAAGCTTACAAGAGGAATATTACTTGGCAACACATTTTAGGAAGGAAAGAGTACCTGGTGACAAAGAACACACAAGATCCTGAGGAAAAGAGTGTGTTTTTCTCACTCTTTACAGGTTACACCACCCTTAAGTAATCCAAGACCTGGAAAACTGAAGCAAGGAAGACTTAGCTGTGGTAGAATAAGATCAGGTTGGGGGATATTTAAACAGATTAGACATTGATGGGCTCTGATAGGATGTACCCACAAGTTCTGAATGCGCTAGCATGTAGTATGACAGTGGGGCCATTCTTGGTGATATCTGGAAGGTTGTGTTCCTTGGAGGAGGTTCCTGAGGATGGGAAGAAAGAAAATGTCTTCAAGAAGGGCAAGAAAGAGGATCTGGGGAAATACAAGCTAGTATCCCTCACTCTGATCCCTGGGAAAATGATGAAGAAATTTCTAAACACACAAAGGACAAGAAGATGGAGTAGTCAGCAAGAATTTCTGAAGGGACGAGCATGCCTGACCAGCCTGATAGTGAAGAGATGACTGGTCAGGGGAGAGCAGAGGATGTGGTTTATTTGTTTTGTGGACTGTAGTAAGCTTTCAATTATTTTCCCCACAACACCCTTGTAGACAAGCTGAAGAAGTAGAACTTAAGCAGTCAACTGTAATTGTTGTGAACTGCCAGGCTCAGAGTCATGATCACAAAATCCAGTTGTGGCATGAAGCCAGGCTGGAAGCCATTCACTTGTGGTGCACCCCAGCAAAGGCTGCTGAGGTCAGTACTGTTAAACATCTTCATTAATGATTCTGATGACAGGGTGGAGTCTACCCAGCAAGTTTGCTGATGACACAAAACTGAGAGGAGTGGCTGAAACTCCTTCAGGAAGGTTGTGCTGCCATCCAGAGGGACCTCAACAGGCAGGAGAAATGGACTGACCAAAACCTCATGCAGTTCAACAAGGCCCTGTGCAGACTCCTACATGTGGGGAGAAACAGCCATACACATCAGTACCTGGTGGAGGCCAAGTGTTTATAAAGCAGCTGCACAGCAAAGGGCATGGGGATCCTGGTGGACACCAAGCTGACCATGTGCCCTTGTGACAAGGAAGCCCACCAACTTTTAAGAGAAATTACAAGGAGCATTGTCAGCAGGATGTGATCTTTCCTCTACCACTGGTGAGACACATATGGAGTGCTGAGTCCAGTCCTGGGCTCCCCATACAAAGAACATATGGATTTACTGGAGTAAAACCAGAGGCTGGGCCGGAAGATGATGAAGGGAAAGGGCTGTCTGTCATACAAGGAGAAGATGAGAGCTAGGATTTTACAAACTCCAAAAGAGACTGAGGGAGGAGCTCATCAATGTGTAAAAATATCTGATATGGGGGGAAGGGATAGTGAAGATGGAGCCCAATTCTTCTCAGTGCTATCCAGTGACTGGACAAGAGGCAATGGGCACAAAGGGAATAAAATCCCATTCAGCCACACAATCAGACATACTTTTTTCCCCCCCCTTCCTGTGAGAGTGGTCAAACAGTGGCACAGGCTCCCCAGAGAGGTTGTGACCTCTCTGTCATTGCTGGTGCTCACAGCCCAACTGGACATGGCCTTGAGAAACCTGTTGTAGCTGACTCTGTGCTGAGGTTGGGGGTTGTTCTCAACAGATGGTCCAGCAGCAGCTGCCACAGCTCCCATGCTAAATTCAGATTTACATTAAGATTTTTCATCTTACTTTTCCCGGCGAGTAAAATATAACTTTTAAAAGTGTAGCAGTATAGCTGCCTTATTCAGCTCAATCATGAAATAATGATCATTACAATGCACTCAAGCTGAAGGCACT
Source organism: Petroica traversi (assembly GCA_025920805.1). NCBI lineage: Eukaryota > Metazoa > Chordata > Aves > Passeriformes > Petroicidae > Petroica > Petroica traversi. The sequence continues at coordinate 17,171,561 of JAHLSL010000020.1, read as the reverse complement.
AACAGCCAATTTATCCTACAAGTGGTGGTTTTTACAGAGCTAACCTTTTAGTCTTTCCTATGTCTTTTCCAATGCTACTAATGTGCTTACATTAGAATCTAAATGGACAGTATTGGTTCAAGTCTAAAATGTCTAAATAAAAGATACAACCTAGCACAATGGAGTTACATCCACTTTTTCTTTTTATCTTCTGCCTGCAAGGTTACAGGTACACTAAAAAGACCTTGCTCTCCTGCAAAAGTCCTTTCTGTTGCCAGCTGCACTAAGTTAGGGCTGCTCTGCAGTTTCCTCTTTTTTCACAAAAGCAGCAAATTCATTTTAAATTTGCAGCAAATGCCAGTGAAACTCCTGGAATACTTATGGCTCTTCTAATGCAGACTGAGTCATATTAGCGGGAAAGCCTGAAACACTCTTAGAAATGTTGACTCTGTCAGTGAATCAAAGACTGAGTTATCCAGGTCTAACTTATTGTCAGTCTTCTGCAGACCTCGGAGATTCACTGGCCTCCCTCACCATCCAGGGGAAGCATTAAAATGATCAAGTAACCCAGAAATGCCAGAAAGATAAAAAGAAAGGTTGCTGTGAAAAAGAACCAAGTATTATTTGACAGGCTTTAATGACTACCATCAAACTCATTTCAGCCATATGCCAGTCATGCCAGCTCTGTTCAGACCTTAAGTCTAACATCTTCCTGGTTTAGTGGTGGGCTTGGAAGTACCAGGTTTACAGTTGGACTCTATGATCTTAAGGGTCTTTTTCAGCCGAAATGACCCCATGATCTATAGTGTAATAAGTGCATACGCTGTTATTGTCAGTGCTAAAGTCTGCAGCAGCAGAAGCAGCAAACTAGTATCTGGGCAAGCCCTGCATTAGCAACAAATTACCTCAATCAATATTTACTTCTCCAGGAATCAAACCCAGGCACTTCTGCAGGCAAAAGGAAAACAAGAAATGTTAATGTGTACAGAAAAGCCAGTCATAAGGGAGCCATATGAACAGCTTCGTTTTCCCATTAGGAGCTGACACAGGAGTTGTCCACCACTAATTGCAGAGTTGCTCATGATTTTGCTATAGTACAACCACAGAAATCAGATACTGCAAACAGCAGCTCTCACTCTTACCCTATGTAGATGACCATTCTAAAAGGAGGAGACTTCATCTGGTACAGGCAACATTGGTTTCCTGTTTTGGACCTCAAGCACTGTTGAAAGTCAGTAAAATTGGTTTTCCCAGGCCTTGGAGCTTACAGGCCAAAATCTGAGTTGCTGTTTTAAGCTACCTTTCACTTTTGGAGGTATTTGTTGTTGTGAACACTGTCCTCATTTTCCACTCAAAAGAGAGGTGAAAATTTGGAAAAATTTCTGCCAGGTTTACCTTTCTTTTTTCTTCTGCATTTTCAGCGATAGAAACAAACCAGAACAAAAGGAAGGGCCAGGCTGAGCCCCACTCTTGCAACTGGCACACAAACGTGCTCATTAACCAAATGCATTGTGTCCTGACTCTGCTGACAGCACAGAGCAGGAGCTGAATCACAGCTGAGCAGGGCTAGACAGAGCCTGGGTTTGTTGTAGTAGACATTTGTGGAGTCAATCCAGCAACATAAACCCTGTTTTCTAACTCTGCATGTCAGGAGTTAACAATCTGAGAGAAGCAACCTGCCAGTACTAAATGAGAACACTACTGAAGTTCACAATAGGAAACCAACAAAACTTCTGGTCAGTTCAAAAATATCATCAGTGAGTTTTTTTCCCCCTTGTTGATTTGTCCTAGAAAGTTTTTACCTAATTTTCTATAGAAAGAAGGGTAGGACTGATGTTTCCTACAGTGAATAAAGGAGAATTTAGAGAAGCTTTACAGAGCCCATGTCATCCTTTCACAGAATACAAAACATGACTTGACAGTATTTGAAGTTTTCCAAGTGGCTTTGCTGTTACATGCAGTATTTTACCACATCCTAATTACAAGTTTCTGAATCACTTAGCTAGTTGCAAAAAATCCTTAGAGGCATAAAAATCAGAAAACAGAGATAAATAGTTTATATGTGTTGTCATGAAGATGATGGCATTTCTGATGATGTTTAAAATACTTCAGATAGGCAGTACTGACATGAAGTAACTCAATGGAAAACAAAATAGGAATAGCTCAGATTATTACTTTATATACCCATTGGACACACTTTCTACTGAACCATGAAGTTAATCTCTTATCAATGCTGATTTATTACCACTTTTGCCTGCAAGAGCACATGTATAAAACATTAAATCAGAATAATATTTGCTCTTTAACAGCCAAACCAAGGGGCAAAACACCAGGTTTGGATGATGCTGACCTCCCACAGCTGCTCTCCGGTACTGATATTATGTGAACAAAAAGGGAAAAAGTGGGGAATGAGCAGAGCCTCTATAACCTTGGAGAGCTTTTGCATCAATCACTCCAGACTTTTAAATGCCAAATGTTTAAAAAGCAGCCATGAAGGTGTTTACACTGCCAGCCCACTCTGTGGCACAGCGTCTCTGTGGCACAGTAACTAGGAAAAAGCTCAGTATAAAAGCACTTGGAATGGGCATGTAAAAAGTGACAGTATTTATTGAAGTCAAAAGGTTGCTTCAAAATGCTGCTGGAAGAGCACAGCTCTTATTTCAGGAATGGAGGAAATACTGAAGCACCACAAGATTGCACCTGTAGAAAATGTTAGCAGTTCTTGATATCTTGTTTGCATAACTCATTTACTCATGTCTAGAAAGAAGAGTTCTTAAACACCTGTTAGCTGTTCAACATTTTCCTGGGCCTCAAAGTTGGCATAAACTTGTTTTTGATGTTTTGTTTTTGTTTTTTGTTTTTTGTTTTTTTCTGCTGGGAGTTTAGATGGAAAGACAGCAAAGTCCTCAAGGAAAAAAATCTACTGGTATCAGTGGAAGTCTTGCCAGTGACTCCAAAAAGGCCAGGACTTTGCAGTGGTCTAAGGGTATAAATATAAATCCTGAGCAAAATGTTTGGGTCACCCCTTTTGTATCAATTTCTGGCCTTTCAAGGCCCTTCCTACCAAAAAGAATAGCATTACAAATTAATCTAAATGCAGTTGTCTGAGACGTCAGTGAGATGCTGCCTGGTGAAAATAATGGGCTTGCTATTACTTTTGCCCTCCTTAAAATTGCTACCTTCATAGTACAGTTTCACTGCAAGACATTTATTCTTTTTAAAGATTTGGCAAATAGGAACAAAACTAGGTATTAAAGCACACGGGTAACTTCATTAATTCACTGCAGGGAAGGTGCAGAGGAGACCCTCATATCTTATGCTTTAAATCCAACACTAAAAAGACAGTCTCAGCTTGTCCTTCAAAAAATAATAAAAAAGCTAATCCACCGTGACTTGTCAAGACTCGGTGGACTTCCTTTTGTTCTGCTCATATCCCTGAATCTAGGTACATCTGAGGAGGTAAAGATATGCTATTAAAGCCTTAAACCAGCATATGTTCACTCATCTAATTATTTCTACATGTAAAATAAGGTGCAGTTAACAGTGAATTTAAGGAGAATTAAGGATACTGCTTACAGCTAAGGCAGCAGTGCACTTTTTCCTTCTCATTGAAATGAGCTGCAAAAAAATGGACACTGATGGTCAAGCAATGTTTGGTGACCCAGTAATGCCCCTGCAGAGTGGCAGTATAGTTCAGCCATGAAATTCTCTTCCACATATCATCACAGATGACAGCCACTTCCCTTGCAACAAGCTGAAGACTGGCTGTAAAAGACAGGAAGCTTTAGAAATCAGAAGGCAGAAACAAGGAGCTGCTGAAAGAGCTGCCAAAGAAATGCTTGACCTTGAAACAAGGATGACTTCGCCTGATGAGGAGTTCTCTTGCTTCCACATGCACAATCCTCTAATTGCTCAGACATCCAGACCTTGAGCACTCCTCCCCTCAGGGCTTAGTTCTGCCAATAGAGCCCATTACTCCCCCTATCTCAAGTCGGGTGTAAAAAATATCCAGGAGATAAAATTGGAGCTTTAGGACCTCCCATCATGTTGCATTTTCAGAGACAAAAGACACACAGATATAAACGGAGTATTTGCCCCATTCCTCCTCCTGTTTCAAATGTCTATGCAGCCAATGCCAGCTCTGTCTCCACAACTGGGCTGTTTCTTATCAGTCCAGATGCCTCAAGCTGTTATTAGCTATTATGCTATTGATCATCATTATCTCTCAGACACATCTTCAGAGAGAGGCCTGAATTTGCAGTTGCTCTCTGCCTCCCAAATAATCTCTGCTTGGACAGACCCATGAAATCTGGAATGTGAAATGCCCATTACCATAGACTTTCACTACAATTAACCCCCTGATGGCACGTGGTGAGGGGAAGGGGCTGCCCTCAAAGCACTGCTGGAGATGCAATGTGCTCACCCAGAGCCACGGACTGCCTGCTGTAAAATTAACCTGATATACATTCATGGGAAGGAGATTAAAAGCTCATTTGATGGTGATTAGCAACACCCCAAGCCTTCTGTTCAGTGTTGTTAGCAACCCACCCATAGTAGCCATGGGGTGTTTCCTGTGCCTCCCTGGCAGAGACCACATTGCTGGACTGGTTTTACACGGGGAAGTGCACGTGTTAACCAGGCACAAAACTGCCATCAGGGCTGCATGTAAGAGCCTTTCCCAAAGCAGAGATAAAGCAGCAGCACCCCGTGGCACAGCAGTGTTTTTGGGCCCTGCATGAGCTGAGGAAAAAAACCCCCAAGAGACTCCGGGAACCAGAGGGAGCTCGGACGCCAGGCTCTGGCTCTGCCAGCTTGGGTTGTGAAGGTCACATCCAGATGTGGAAACAGCTACAGCAAATAAGAAACTCCCCCAGTCACTCCTGAATATAAACACTATGGCAAGCAAATGACTTACTAAACCAAGGGCACTTCAGTGGAGTGTGGCATTACCAGCTCTGCCAGCTTCTCACGACTGACTCTATGTTCAGGTAGCAGCAAGAGGGTCATTCAGGAGGCAAGAGCCTCTTTACACCAGGCACTGTACAGTCTGGGGTGGTTTCCCTACACCTCTCTGGATCTGCAGTCTCATGAAGACTGTAGCAAACCAGAACAGTGAAAAAAAACCAACTTGGGATGAAAAAATAGTCAATAAATTCAGCTCTGTTAATTCTGAACATGGAATTTCTGACAAAGGCTCAGTTAAATTCAGCCTCAAGATATAACAGTGTTGTATGTCTAACCTCCCCCAAAATGTGCAAAGCTCACTATCTTCAGGACAGTGGTCAAGATTCAGACCTTAGGTGTATGGAGTTATTCAAAGTTAATTCACCAGCAGCTGTAAAGCACTGATGGCTTTGGCAAAGTCAATAGCACTATATTCATTAACTCCAACTGATAATCTGGCCCCTAGGGTTTGATTCAGACACAAATCTTTAATCAACTCAATGCCAACATGAGAAGCTACAGATGCATTTGTGGACAGCCCATTGATTAGAACAGGAAGAAAGAGGTGATTTTTCCACGTATGTTTAACAGCTATGCTTTTTTATTGCTTTCAAATCTAACATCAGTCAGACACAATATGACTCTTCAGAGGAAGCTACATAAATCAGAGTCCCTGCCCTTTTATATAAAAGGACAATGCAGTGCAGCTGAGGAGTATGATGTGAATTATTATTCTCAGTACACTGCAGCCTCATTACATTCCAGGGCAGTCGCCCGAGTCGATTGCAATGCCCAGAGCGCTGGCAATTGCAGTCCAGGGACTGGCTGAACTAAAAGCCAAATAGGATGCTGAAGAATAGGTAAATGCAGATTCCTTCTGCCTTTCAGAGGGGAATTAAAGCTCTTAATTTTGTCTCCTGGTAGGAATCTCTCTGCTGAGCAATGCTGCTGTGCTCTGTTGGCCAAGGTTCTCCTGGCATCCCCACAGTTCAGGAATTTCTTTAGTCTGATCATCCCTTAAGGTTAAGGAGCAGAACTAAAGACTTCCAGAGGGAATTCTAACTGAAAAGGTAAAGTAGAGGCAGGATTAAGCCAAAGGAAATCCATTCTCTACAACCCCCACGTGATAGAGGCAGAGGACTGCATTAGCATAACTCCCTCCTGTCCAGGCCAGTTCACACCTGGCTTGGACAAAAAGGAGCTGTGGCTTCTCAGACAAGGTGAAGATCTGAGGCAGAGCTGGCTGCCAGGCTGTGTCCACCTTGCAGAGGGACAGCTTGGCCCAAAAGCTGACATGGAGGCAACGGGACATTTGCTCCAGCGGGCTTCTCACAACCCTGCCCTCTGTCAAGAAATGTCATGGCCACCCTTTCCTAGTGATCCAGGCAGGAATGTGAGCTGACATTGAAGAGTAACCTAAGCATGGACTGCTTGAGGGCATCCTGGGCTGTGCCTCAGTGGTCCTTGTGCAGAGGACATGCTGTGCAGTGTCCCCACACAGCATCAGGGATGGAGAGCTGCCACAGGCACCACTGGGATGTGTCACTGGGCTCTTGGTGATGCTGCTGCAGGTTTGTATGGAAGGTGCTTGGGCAAATGGAAAGACAAGCATTGATTTAAACATTTTTCCAAGGAAGCATAATTATTTAATGCATTTAATTACCAGAGATTCCCCATTCATTCATTTTGTCTACTTAGCAAAGGCTGTCAGCCTTTTGGAGACCAGCCTGAAGGCCTTTGCTCCCTGTTGAGCCCTGTGGGAGGTAAGCAAGCTCAGCTTCTGGAAGGAATTATTTTCTGCACGATTGTGTCCTTTGAGACAGGGAAAACCCCAGTGACAAGAAGGTCTTCTGCAGGTTTAATCATCAGAAGTCACTGTCCTAGTCACACGAACAGATTGTCTGTCTAAAATGTGCCAGATAAACATGTTAACTAATTTCTGCACGTGGCTGACTGGGCTGGAGCTTACTAGTCTTGTGTGAAACACTCCCAAATGATTGAGTTGAAGAACATCTCTAGACTCTGCCACTGACACAATTTGATATCTGGCAGCCAGCATTGCCTCATACACTGCACCTTGTGCAGGCCACGAGCTGATGAACAGCTAGTGGCTTTAAAGAACCCAAACCTGAGCACTTTCCACATTGAAGAGAATAGGGTTTTAGTGCTTAGGCTCAGTACAGAAGCTATAAAATGTCCTGCAGTGTGATTGCAGCATTTTCTGGCTCCTCTGCTGTCAGCACATCTGAGACAAAAATGCTCTCTTAGAATAGAGGAACAAATGCCTGCACCCTCTGTTACAAGTGACATGGAAGCAAATACTTTCTCTAAACTTGGCAGGTAATTAGAAGATGAAGAAGCCCCCCTCTCTCTCTCAGACATAAAGGGCAAGGCTTAGAATACCAGTGCTGGAATGCATGAGCTGAAACCTACCTACACCAGAGTCCCCAAGATTCCCTGATGTCCAATGGCTTTGGAATAGCCTACAATAAAAGAGAGAGTTAAAATTGCCCCCAGAATTGACAGATTTGCCATTTTGAGGGGAATGCACACAAAGTGACACAGTCCTGAGACTAACCCCTCCCTTGCTGGTTCAGTAGGCAGAGACAGCACTGCTCACTGGAATAAGACATGGGAGAACTAAACCTTGGGCCAACACAGTTGTCCTCTTTACTATAAATTGCAGTGCAATGCAAGAGTCCTGCCAAGATGAGCTGTTTCCTTTAGATTTCTGTCAGGCTTTGACAGCTCATTAAAAGTTAGGAGGGGAAAAGGGTTTGATTTGCTTCACTTAGAAGCAAAGCATAGAGGCTTACCCTTTTGCTCAAACAATGAAGAAAAAATGACCTTCACTCTTCCCAGCTTTTCTATGCTGCACCATAGCTAACAGCAGGGGAGGACCCAGTTCTGTGCACAATTATTGCCAAAAGTCTTTTAGAGCTTTAAAATTGATTCTCCAGTCAGATACTAATTTGCACTGCAAGAAAAGATTTACAGCTACCTGCAGGTTTAAGGCATACAGCCGCATCGATTATGCTGAAAGCACCATTTTAGGCAATCTTTGCAGCTTGGAGAGCCAAACCTCACATTTCTCCCCCACCCAAAAACAATCCCCCCACAGACCCTAACAAAACAACTGCAGGCCCTGCATGCCAAAGGCACAGTGTGAGAAGGGGTTAAATCTCCATGTGACACCATGGCTGGTGCTGCTGTTGCTACCAGGAGCTGTCATGGTGTTTGTGTGCAGTGTGTTAGTGTGACGTTAAAATCAATGTGTGCTCTGTGTACCTGCAGGCAGTGCTTCATCCCTGGTAAACAAGGCAGGCAGGGCTGGGATGAGAGCTGCAAGACAGAGAGCTCTGTAACTCTGCTCTGTTTAAAAGAGATCTCATTTAAAATACATGGCAATTCCATATAACTTGCCAAGAACATCCAAAATACCAGAGCGTATTTTTGTTCTTCTGTTGGAGCTCTAATGCTAAAAGAAGTGCTGACAATACCTTTTTGTACAGGAAAAAGCTTTTGTGTCACATTTCTCTAATACTCTAGGAAGTTACCCACTCAATCTGCACCTGCCTTTTCTATCTACCAAACCTGAGTCAAAACATTCTTCTCCCATTAAAACAATGCAAACAAGCTACCAGGGATTTCTTACTTCTTTTTGCACCTATGTGTCTCAAGGAAAAAAAAAGAAAAAAAAAAAAAGAAAAAGGAGAGGGAAACAGTAAAACTTCCAGGGGAAAGCATCTCTGGGTCCCTCCCCTCAACTCAGGCCCTCCATCCTCTCCACTTGACAAAGTTTCACAACACTTTGAACCAGCCTTGGATAAAGGCATCACATAAGCAGGAACTCCATGTTGCACCTTACCTGCAGTTTCCCCAAATACATCAGCTGTTCTGCAGCATAGACAATCTTGTTAAGCCATTATCACTGGTGGCTTTCCCATCTCTCCCGAGGGGCATCTTTAGCCCATTATTATACCTAGGTCTCTGCTACAACTCACTGCAACTTCACCAAATGCCTTTAGGCTCTTGGCTTCTATATCCTGCTGCTCACTGAGCTCGAGTAATGAAGATCACTTGTGTCCCTGGTGTCTTCCCACCTGTCAGAGCCTCTGCTGCCTCCTCAGCTTAATGCCCATCACCAATCCACCTGGTGTTTGCAAAGGTGAGGAAAGATGGGAGACTCCTTTCTCACTGTCCTTGCAAGGCCCAACCTGCCCAGACCACTGGTTAGAAACCAATCTTACAGGAAAGCTGCTCAGAGGCTTTTGATCTAAATGGGTATTTTTCTTTTAATGAGCTATAGCTCATTTTCATGCACACTGCAGCACTTTGGAAAACATGTCAACCACTTGATTTTTGAAAGCCAAACTGACGTGTTGTAACAGTGCTGAAATGCCTTTGCAAAAGAGAGCTCACTCTCTTGGGAATGTGTGGAGCATCCCAGGAAAAGGAGCATTTAAACCAGCCCAGCCCTTCCTCTACTGACCTTTCTCTTTACTATCAAAGCAAAGCTCAGCACTATGGTTTTCTTTCTAATTACACCTGTTTGTTGCACAGGCTGCATTCTCGGACAAGGACACTGAAGCCAAGCCTCTTTTTTCTCCTAGCATCAGGAAATATAGGATTTTTGGGGGTTGGTTGGGCAGATGACCTTTTAAGGAAACAGGTCACAGCACTGAAAGCTCAATTTATTCATGCAAAACTTGCCAAACAAGTTAAAGAAGTATGAAAGCTCTTACGAGGCTGGTATTGAATGCCTCACAATAATAGAAAAGTGTGTGATCAGAGCAGGCTGCCAGGGAAGGGCAGTATGTACATTGTGCCACTGTATATATGCTTGGACAAATAGAAGAGACAAGTGTGCCCCAGTAGATGGAGAATTCAGTGAAGGCATTTTTCCATTTTCTATTTTAGCCTGCACTGGAGACAGAAATGGCCAGCTGTGCTGAAGTTGGACACAACCTCAATATGTGTAGCTATTAAAAAAAGCTGTATCTATACCACACAGCTCTCCTTTTGTCATGGGTAGGTCCTACAAAAGCTCCAGCTTCTATTTCAGCAGAAATTAGGACCATTTAGGGACTGCCTTCAATTTTGTAGGCCCTCTCTACAGTGCCATCAATTAGCTTGCAGTAGTAGCTGTATGTGAGCCAGGCTAGAAAGAAAATATACAAATTAAATGGCACAGATTTTCTCTCTGCAAGCAAAGGAATGGACATTATGAGATGGTTACTGCAGCTCTGTGCCTTGGAAAGTGTGCCATCTCAGAGAAATATCCAGTGGAAAAAATAGGACTGCTTTCTGTTCCACCTGTGCTGCCAAAAGGGAGCAGGCCAGAGAATGTGGCTTTGCCTCTGCAAGGGCAGAGAGATGAGTGGCAGATGGGGAAGAGGCTACTTGTGCATATCCAGCCCAGGAAGGAGAAGCATGTACTGGCTGTGTAGTTTGTACTCACTTTAGTGATGCCAGGGAACATCCCCAAAGCACAGGAATGCGTGTTAGGAAATATACGTTAGGAAATGCAAGGCAGATGCCAGTATCACTCATGGCATGTCCAAAGAGTGAGGAGCAAATGAGACTGGAAAACCAACCACTTCCCTTTGCAGCTCTCCTTCATCATCAACTGAGCCAAGCTGGAGAGGTGGATGAGCTTGCGAGGAGAGAGCACTGTCAGCTCCCAGGATAATAAAGCCCAAGATGACAAAAGAGAGGACAGTACTTTCCAGAGAGCTTCAGCTATAGTGAGTGCATTATTCTTCTCTAAAATAAGATGCGTACGGGAAGGAGATATAGTCTGTCAGTGCACAAGCTGTACAGCAGGAAAGTTAGGGTGAATACCAGGAAGACTTTGCCAGCAGGGAAATATATAAGCATGCAGAACCATGTCAGTGAAGGCAGGGAGATAAACCTGTAATATAGGCTATTTCATGCAATGAACCAAAATTGGAGGGTAATTTGCATTTGCCTTATGTAGCTTGTAGGACTCATTACAAGGGCTTACTTCAACTGCTTTACAGCTCTTCACTTTCTCAGCCAGCGTTTCTCCTTTAAATTGCGGAGGAAGTCCCAGTGGATGCAGGGACATATTTGGATATGACTGAGCAAGTGCCAGCCCTATTTATTCCCCATTTATTCTCTCCTGCAGCCAGAAAAAAAAAGGAAAGCCTGCCCACCAGCCTCTGCCTACAGAGCAGGTGTTCAGAGTGTCCAAAACCTAAGGGGAGCTCAGGAGTTCCAGTAGGATGAGTAACCCAATGCATGGAGACAGTATCTCCCTAGAGGCTTCTCCCTAGCTTAAGACTTACTAAACCTAAGCAATTTCTCTCATTAATTGGCAGCTCAGTAACTGTTCTTGAAAAAGTAAGAGACACAAACATGAGGAAGAAATACGAGGAGCTCCCAAATCCCAGAAGGAGCAGCTTCACGGATGGCCTCACCTCTGCCGGTTCCCAGGCAGACCTTGTCTCTCTTCCTTCTCAAGGCCAGGATGACACAGTCCAGCAGCTCCTGGCTCAGCCCAGATGTGGGGGCTTTGCAGAACCCAGCAGACATTGCTGCACACCAGCCATTTCCCGAGGGAAAGGTGGGTGCCGAGTGGTTGTGCTCCAGCTGCCAGGGTGTTTTTCACCAGCCCGTGAGAAAAATGTCCTTAACTGCTCAGCTCACTTATGTCTTTCTGATGTTATGTAAGTGGATTGAGAGAAAAAACACTGCCATGAGCAGGTTTCTAATTAGGAAAAGAAATAAAAAGAATTATGGAATTAAGGCAAAACCTCAGCATGAATGACCCAAATCCCTTCCTTGTGCCGCAGTCCACAGCAGGCTATTAGAAACTTTTTTTTATAAAGAAAGTTAATTCATCACTAAGATGGCACAGCAAAAGCAAATTCTTTTGTAGGCTGGCACCTGCTCTCCCAAGCAGCTGATCCCACTTTATTTTTCTATTGTGAGTGCAAAGGATGCTTTAGAAAGAGATGTGCTTTGTGACACAGCACTCCTACAAACACTGCTGAAATCCGAGTAGCAGTGGGGCATACTAGTCTTAGAATCATCAAGGTTGGAAGAGGCCTTTAAGATCATTAAGTCCAACCATCTACCCAGCACTACCATGGTAACTGCTAAACCATCACCCAGCACCAGATCCAGATGCCTGATGTGCACTCTAAGGATGGTGACTCCATCACCTTCCTAGCCAACCTATTCCAATGCCTGACCACCCTAACAGTGGAAAGATTTTTTTGGAATATCTAATCTGAATCTCCTGTGCCTCAGCTCAGACCTTTTCCTCTGGTCCTCACACTGTAGGTGCAGCAGAAGAGACTGACCCCAGCCTGACTGCAGCCTCCTTTCAGGGAGTTGTAGAGAAGGATGAGGTGCCTCCTGACCCTCCTCTTCTCCAGACAAAACAACCCTCTCAGCTGCTCCCCATAAGATGCGTTCTCTAGACCTTTCACAAGCTTCCTTGCCTTTCTCTGGACATGTTTCAGCATGTCAATGGACATTTTAAAGTGAGTGGCCCAGAAATGAACGTATCACTCGAGGTGCAGCCTCACCAGCACTGAGCTTAGGGGAATGATGGCTTCCCTAGTCCTCCTAACCACCCATACAATCACCATTTCCTAATTTGCACTGGCAACTTTCTGTTTGTTGTCTGCAGACTGTCATTGCTACTGAGAGTTGCCTAGAATGAGCTACCTACTATCACACCGGATACAGGTGTCTCATCAACAGTGGCTTGCTTTGTGAAGATTTCAAGTATTCCCAGATCTTCCTGACCTGGCCTTAGCAGGAGATAAGGGCACCCTACACTTCTCACCAAAGAGGTCATATTTCTTTAAATACTCAGTTGCAGATGTGCCTCATTTGCCCATCTAAGTGCCTACATTTTAAAGTATTGCCTAGCCAAACTAGTAATTTTATGTTCTCATAGGAGCCAGGAATTTGAAAGTTGCTGAGAAAATCTTCTTTTCCCTCACAATACTGCCTATTGTGAGTGGAAACACCTACCACAGAGTGATTTTGATGCCATTTGATCCCTAAGGGCATGGTGGGTTATTTAGCAGATTTAGAAGTGAAGCAGATACCCCAGGATATAGTGTGGCCTTTTGGAAAGCTCATATCCTCAGTAAATCAGTTGTTGTTTGAACAGGAAGCCAGACTTATTCTCTGTGTGTGAAGGCACCATCTCCCTGAAACTGCCACGTTACAATGACAAAGTCTGCATCAGCCAGAAAATGTGCACTGGTCATCACTGGCTTGATAGGATGGTAGCTTATTTTCTGCACTGGTCCTTTTTCTGCTGGGTCAGTCCCCTCAGGGTGAGGGATCTTCAGGCTTTTTTCCTTACTGCAGCAAGGCTACAAGGATGAAGTACAAAAGGGAGACCTCAGCTTTCCTGCCTACTAAGAGACCTTGACAAATGCAGCACAGCTGAATGAACCAAGCTGCCACAGGGAAGCACCCCACTCTGGCAGCTTGGGGACTAATGTTTGGCAGTCACTGGCATGCAGGAACCTGAACCACATGACAAGGAATCCAGCAAAACTTATTAACAAATACCCTCTGCAACTGATTGAAGGACTGGGCATTTAGTTGTAGCATCCTGAAAACTACAAGGCACAAATAGAGAAACACAAACAACAATTTTTGGGAATAGACTCCAGGTTGGGGTGAGCAGACAAAAGATCACTGGCAGCAGAGGCACAATGCAACTGCATTATCTCACAGTCTGTTCTGTTCCTGTCCTCTCATCATAGGGAAGTGTGCGCCAAGGTGGGGCTCTCATGTGTATCTGTAACAAAACTGGGTCAAATACTTCACTGCCATTATCTTATGTTGTTTTGTGCTATAAGACAAAACTTCCGTTTTTGGGGTAAGAAAATGGTCACTGTGATGCTGATGCTGTCAGCTTGTGTGAGGTGTGCAGGCGTGCTGGTGGGCGGAGGTGACAGCAGTGACACTGCAGGGCTAAAATGCTGCCTTTTCAACCTGGGCTTGGGGCTGGCTGTGCTGGGTGAGTAAGGTGTTCTGGTGTGGCAGGGGGATGTAGAAAGGCTGAGTGAATTCCTGTGAAAGGACAGAGCAGCAGCTGGTGCAGAAGAGTCTGTGCTTGGGAGCAGCTGTGCAAAGGCAACTGCACTTACACAGAAGGAAGCAGACAGGTCTTCCCTTCGGCAGGGACAGCACATGGAAGCTCCCACCACGCTGAGCTTTGCAAGGTGCCAGGTCTCAGGCCTGAATCCAGAAAGCCCTTTGTGGCTGCTCTGACTTACACACATTCATAGATTCAGGCAGAATGTTCACCCTTAAAAGTTCTTTCTTTTCCCGTGTCAGCCTACAAACAAAGACCCAGAATAATTAAGACAGTACTCATTTTATTGTACTAAGCATGGAAACCAGTGTAAAACAGCAAAACATTAAATTCCTAAGGGACTCAGTCAGGTGGGTAACATTGCTTTAATATCACTTTAAGACTTTTCACATGCAAACTTCTGTTGGTATGTCTCAAGTGAATGCCATGGTACACCTGGTAGCCTAAGACTAGCTTTATTTTTTACAGTACATCACGTTCAATCAGTGTAACTATAAAATTAATAAAGCCACAATAATATTAGTTGTTGTTAGAAGCCTCCAAGTTTGTTTTCTTCTGCTGCTGGCTGATTCATGGCCACAGTTTTTTGAAATCGAAAGTACAGCTACACTCCCTGCCTCTAATTCTAGGCAGAAACTCCCAATAGTCTTCAGTGTCACTGAGACCTTCACAACTCGGACGTGACTTTATGTGCCACAAACACAAAAATGGTTCTCTTCCATTTTATGGAAATTCCTCAGGGCACTGTCTAAACTTGCTTTTGATGTACTTGAAACTATTGATTGTGAACTGAGCTAAGGGAAGTGTCAAGAGGACCCTTCAGCAGAAGGGTCACCTATTGTAACAGAGCTGCTGAGGAGTATCTGAGAGACTCATATTCTGCAGCAGACAACTGCTGGAGACTTTGCAGGCACATTTGTCATTTATTTCTACTCCAAAGAAAGTCAGCCTTAGCAGAAAGCTAACAAAAACTTGGTCTGATATTTCAAGTGGGGATTTGTTGATGTGATTCTGTTCCTAATGAGATCAATGCTTCCTATCACCCACAGTCTGCTTTTTAGAGACCAGAGAAGGAGAAAGATTTAAACTTGCCTCAAAGTTGTGGAAAATGCTAAGCCTCCAGCATTCAATCAGAAGGGCGAAGGGAAAAAAAACTCATATTAGAGCAGGAGTGATGCATGAGACATGTACTCGCCTTTTAAACAGGGACACACACACATAAGCTTACCTACAGCAGAAGTTTTCCTAGAGGAAAAAATATTTCCTCTCTGTGTGATTTGGCTCAGTAATAATATCACTTTTTCTTTAAAGAAGCCTGAATGATGAAAGGTAGGTTTCACTCTGCAAATTCTTCTTTGCCAGGATTTGATGCAAAATGCACATTATAAACTCTAGGAAGGAAGAGCTACTCATAAAAACACAAAGCAGAAAAAACAATAAATCTCAGAGTTTGAAAAAAAATCACTTTGGCTCAATTCAGCTGTAATACTTCATTCTTCCTTTTAAACATCTACAGTGACTCAAGTGGGATAATTTAGACCCTTAAGAGAATATTGGAGCAAGTTCAAGTTACAGAACTTGACCTTCAGTTCCATGGACCACCAGAGCATCCAATGACCCCAGAGATAATTGATAATTGATAGTGTGCAGTATTTGGATAAGGATCTACCTGCATGTCTTTGGGACAACTGCAAATACTGGCCACTCATGCAGGTATCACAGAGACACCAAAAAATATATCCGCAGAGACTGGTTACTGAAACAGGGAGTTGGGCAAAAGGAGGGAGGAGTTTTCCTCAGACCACAGCCCTTAACTTTCTAAGCCCACAGAGTCTGACAATCAGATGTCTCATCCCGAGCAGCTGCTCCTATGAGGTCTGTGCGACAGAGTTACTCTATTGTGGTAACATTTTGCGCTAATTTTTAAAATATGTAGAAGGATAGACAGAGAACAAGATAATGGAGCTACTAAGTTAATAAAATTTGTACTTTCATACAAACCTTGCATATACTGAGCTAACTAATGAAACACTGGTATGGTAGATTCCATGAAGTTTCCAAACTGAAAACCAGTGGCAGCCAATTTGAATTCTTCATCAACACTGATTTTCATTTGGATTTCTGACTTTAATTCAACATAGTAATCAAACTCAAGAGAAAAGCTAGTGCTATCTTTAGAGCATATATTCACCTTTTTGAATCCCTTCCATATACTTCTTCAAATGGTGCATTTTGCAAGCTCTTATGTTGTAGCACCAGCAATAAACTGAGGTTGACTGCTTAGAGGTTTTGTTGAATCCTATTTGGATGCATCTATAAATACTAGCAAAATATACAGCTTTTGGAAACATTCATTTTCTTAAAAGACATGGGGGAAGAACAAATGAAAAAATATGTGAGGTCAGAAAACAAGTGAGCAAAACAGATACAGGAATGGAAATTTATTGTGAAACACCTACACCAACTTTATTTTACTTCTCTTTTGGCCCTTCCCTCCCCATGTTTCTCAGCAATATCTTCTTCCATATTCAAAAGACTGTTTTCCCCTCCTGAAATGAAGAAACAGATATTTCCATTCTTGTCCCTTCAGCTTTTCCCCCACTCTCTTTTTCCAAACCAAGACAGAGCAGAAATGAGGCAGAACTTCAACACCTGTGTCCAAATAACACAAAGCTGGCAGATCCCAACCAAGTGCACATGGATGTCACAGCCTCACATGAAATCCAGGACTATATTGCAAATTATATATACTTTATTATATATACTGCACTGAGGTGCTCCTTCAACTCAGGTATTGTACTGGCAACACTGAAACGTGCTTATTCTCATCTTTCCTAGTGGAAAGCCCCCTAAGTGAAACTAGAAGTAAACCTTCCATTCTTATTCACTGCTTTTAGCAATGGCTCTTGCTACATCAGCCTTCCTAGAAGGTGTGACTGACAGGGAAGGGTTTCCAGACAATTAGCTTGTTTCCCAAAATCTCTCATCTTGAAAAAACAAACAACAACAACAAAAAAAAAAACCAATATTAAGAGTTATTTCAACTGGCTAGGCTGCAACACAGGTGTTTTTCTTTATTTTTCCTATAGATTTACTCTTGGGAGCGACAAAGTATTTTCTGTTCTGAACCCTCTTTTTATCAGCCCAAATGGGTTTCCTTGGTTGTTACCCATCCAACTACAATTAGCATTAGCCATTGGGCAGAGAAAAAGAATGGGGTGGTAGCATATGGATCATATCTCCCTACTCTCAGCCATATCACTACTCCAAGCAAGTTTTCATTTTTGAGACTGACATGACAGTGAGAACTGCCTTTCTTGGCTGCTACAAGCCCACTCACATGCATAATATTTGCTAATTGCTACCCCCAACATGGTTGTTTTGCTGTTGGTGAAAGATGTGTTGTGACTGAGGATTCACACTGTCATCCAGACATTGTATGCAGGAGAAAGCACTAATCACCAGTGTTAAACTAGCAGGTTCCCTACACTCTGCCCTAGCAAGGCACAGTCAAAACATAAAATATTTTCCATGAGATGTGCTGGTGATTATAGATCCATTTTTATGTGTTGACTTTTGGCACCTTATTGCTTGGTTTCCAACATACATCTGCAGGACTTCTGCACCCACCAGACAAGTGCCATGGACAATTTGCATCTTTGCACTCATATTGGCCCGGACCACAGGCTGAGTACTATATTTTTTTTTTCAGTCATGCCCATGCATCTCTGTATCCACTCAGGAACTTGTCCATCGGCGCTTTGTGGTATGAATGCACTGGTGAAATTTTCCTAGAATAAAGTTCATTTGGTGTGGGGAAGGGAGGGTGGACCAGCTACTGAAGACTCACAGCTGAAAGCAGCTGCAAGGAACCAGGGGAGACTTCTCATTCCTTGCAAAGAAGCAGTAATTACAGTGTTGTCCCAGCATCCTGCTCGTTCACTGCAAACCCCAGTTTAATCTCACCAAGGCGACTCATATCCAGATGCTAGAAATATTTTCAGAGCTGAAGCTAAAGGATAAAATTAATGGAAATCAGTGAATGAGCAATAGCCATTTATTCTACTCTGGAAAAAAATAAAAGGACAATCCATTTGTATATTCAGACTGAGCATATTTGTAAAGGGACAGTTCAGAGTAAGCCGGCTCACAGCTACAGCAAGAGCAACGCAGAGGGGGACGCGAGCTGAGCCAAGGGACACGGCTTCACAGTAAGATAGGCTGGGCTACAGCTAGCAAGGAAAGGGGCAGAAGGGAGGAAAAAAGGAGCAGCACAGAGCCTTGGACCTGGACAGGACACAGCAAAAACTGCAGACAGCTCGGGGAACCTCGCCAGGGCTGACACAGACACCACGCGGGAAGAGACACTTGTTGACTAACCTGACCTAATGATACTGTCAATATTAATCCCACACAAAATTTCACGTGAAACTCACATCTCAGACACTGCTAGGAAGTAGGTGGAAACAGCAGTACTAACTGAAAAAAGGTTGGAGACTTTCCTCCTGCTTGGCTGAGGTGGGAAGACGCTCTCTAATGTGGTGTTTTAGAATTAAAAATTCAGCACCACAAGTAGGAGAGGACTTGAAATAACATACAGAAATTGAACAAGAACATGACATAAAGCCCCCTGGTATATACCTGTGGAAAACTAGGAGTCAATTCAGTACCATGCTTAGGGGCAACACTTTTCATTGCACTGCGTTAAAATGTTGTATCTTACAGTATTTTACTTTTCTGATGGGGAAAAATTGCCCCCAAACAGCTACTATGAAGGACAATTGATATACTCAAGAAATCTGGCCTCCTAAATAACTGGGGACCACTTTAGGATTGCTTCACAGGAGAAAAAGAAGAAAGATACTAATACTAATTTACATGGTGTAAACATGTAAGATTTAAAGTTGTAAGAGTAAGATCTACAGAGTAAGTCAGATGTGTGGTACTAGAAACAGAAATAAATTATCATCATGATTAATGAAAAATCTTTAATGGACTAAAAGTATCTCCTATTTAACTCTAGTGCTCTGCAGGATTACAATATCCAAATCATCAGTGCTTTTCAGGATTGATAACTAAATTTTCTACAAACTGCAGGTGTTCCCCAGCTTCCCATAATGAACTCTAGTGGACAAAATACAAAGCTACTAGGAAACACATTTTCCAAGTTGAAAAATATTATTGAGAAATGTGACCAACATATATTTGAGACATTATTTTATATCATACTTTTGGAGAAACAGTCACTAAGCTACCTTTTATTAGCAGTTTCTACAACTAAGTTCAGAAATACAGCAAAGATTGTCTCAAGGTTTCAGTACTGCTGCAAATTTTTCAAGTTAACAGTATAATGGTTGATAATATAGAGTGCAAGGTAAAACAAAATACACATAGGCTAAATAAATGGTATTCGGGTTATGAAAGGCAGCAAGAAAAGTACCAAAATACTGAAAAAAACAGTAGAGCTGGCTAAGGACTTAAAAGGGAAAAAAACCCCAGTGTAACACACTAGACAGGTGGCTCATGGACCCAAATGCACGGGAAAGCCTGCTGCTATGGGAAAACATTACTGTGCATCTCTGGAGAGAGAAGAAAGATCCACATCACTATAAAGAGTGATTTAGAAGAGAGGTGCTCAGTGCCACGGGAGGCTGGGAGCAGGGGCTGCCCACACCGCCTGAGGAGGCAGAATGGCTCCCTGCTTTTTTAAAGACTTGGCAGGAGCACCAGAGTGAGGGTGGGCACCATCCTGCAGGATGCAGGTCCATTACAGATGCACTCTCCTGTGCCTCGCCGGTTTTAAGAGCGGCCGCTGCAGGGGACAAAACGCATCTCTCTCACCTCCCCTTCTGGCCATCAGCATCCCACTGACTTAGCTTCTCCCAAAGAGAGAATCCTTCAGTCTTGATCCTCATTCTCTGCCTCGTTCTGCATTTCAACAGGAAGGGAAGACCGGCTCCCTGGGGTTCACCTGAGAACAGTGGCCCACAGTACCAAGAGAAGTGAGGCTGCTCAGTGATCAGTGTCCATAACCTGTTCATGGACTTGCCTCAGCATGGGTAACTTATGAACCAGGAAAGTTGTCTTGTTACAGCTGTGGAACCTTAATTCCAGCTCCCTCAGCTTCCCCCAGTCTATCCCTTTGAGTAAGACCTCATAATGCACACAAATAAATTCCCATAATTCTGACAATCCCTTTGCTTCCTGCTTTATCAGAAGGTGCTGCTCTCCCAACAGCAAGGTGGCAATTGAAATTTGTGCTTTTGCTAAGTGCCTAGCTTTTCATCTGACAGCAGTCAGGGTTGGGCCATAATGTGGAAATACACCAGCTGTGACAATAATAATGGCAGGATGGAGCACGTGGCTGGTCAGAAAACAAAAGGGAATCATTTTCCACTGTTGCTGCATCACAACCCCAATTACACAACCAAACAGCAGGACTTGAGAGGAGGGATTCTCTCCACCACTGCAGGTATTTAGGCACCCCTGCAAACCATGTCAGTCTAACACAGAAGAGGGAGCAGGTCGGACGCAGCAATTAGGACGCCTAAAATTCTGCAGCATGGACTGGAACATGTTGTGCTGCCTCCCTTTCAGTTTTTTATTTGAGGATGTATCTGAGGAAATGGATTTCCGGGTCTGACTGTTCTGGGCCTGGATCAATTTCTCGTGTTCCCGTATTTGTCTCTGTAAGTGGTTCTGGATTGCAATTCCCAGGGATTCTGGATCGAGGGAAGCACCATAAACCTCCCATGTCATTCCTTGCTCGTCCCAAACAACATCCCTGACGTGTTTGGACTGCTTCACCTGTACTTTGGCCTCCATAGCTGGGGTGGAGTGCTTCTTGTTCTCCCCCAGGCTTGGCACAGCCTGAGAGGAAGCAGGAATCGCTGCAGTGCGGAGCTCATGCCTGGACTCCCTGGCCTGGGGGCCCTGCTGCTGGGGAGCTGCCGATGCTGCCACAGGAGGGGCAAGACCTTCAGAACTCACACCCATCAGTCCTGCCTGCAGGCTCTGGCCACCAGCCATCTGAGACTGACCTGTGCTCTCCTTCCCACCTGCATCCTCTGAGCACGCCTTTGCACGGACCGTGGCAGGCTGGCTGCTGACCTTCACCCCTCCTTTAGGACCAAGCCCCACTAAGTTTTCTTCCTTTGGTTTTACCACAGATTGATTAGGACTGGCGTCCCCTTGACCCGCACCCTTGCTTTGCACAGGCTTTTGCTCAGAGCTGCCCAGGTTCTCCTTCTGCTTCACTTCACTGTCTGTGCCACAGAGTAAAGGTGAGCGGCTGCTTCCCGAATGAGGGGTGAGATCTCCCACCTTGTTCTGGGTTCCTGGGACAGCATCAGTGGGAGTGGTGCTTGGCTCACCAGTGCCAGTCCCAGACTGTGATGGAGTTTGATTACTGGAGTCAACACCAAGCTGCTCAACTGGGATGGACTTTGGTGGGACTGGAGCATCCTTTAGCAGCTGAGCGGCATCCTTGACATCATGGGCTGCACTGGCAATTTCAGCATTACCCACAGATGTTCCTTGGGAGGTAACAGCTGCAGGGCAGCAAGGGAGAGCAGGTTTTGCATTATCTGCTGATACTGTAGACACCACATCAGAGGGGACCCCAGGTGGTTGGACAGGCTGGGTTTGGGCTGAAGCAGTCACAGCCACAACAGTTGATTTTGATGTGATACCAGGAGAACATGAAAACTTTTGTTGTGAGGATAAATTGTCAGTAAGTGCAGCCTGGCTCAGCCCCATACGTCCTTGGTAAATTATGTGCAGTTCTTCCTTCTCCTCTGCAGGAGGATTCCCTTTTAAGAAGGCAGCTAAGATGCTGGGACTGGTGGAAGCTGATTTGTTCTCCACAATAGCCACGGCCTGAACCTCAGCATCCCGCCATGTCCTGCTCACAGCTTCCTGAGTAGAAGGGCTGCTCTCTGGCTGCGCCGTCATTGTAGCTGTTTCTCTGAATTTGGAGAGCTGGCTGGGGTTTGGGCTCCCGGGCGTGGGGTCCAGGTTGTGTACAGGATGTGGACTCCTGTGGCCAGACTGGGCTGGTGCCTCGCTGCTCTGCCCCGCTTCAGTTTTATCTGAGGGATGCATCTGCACTGTGCCTGCAGTCCCACTCTGTGCCTCCAGACTGGTCTGTGGGTCTCTCCCCAGGTCACCTTCCTGGGCTGACTGACACACAGCAGAACCATTTTTTTCTGCCACCCTGTCTTTCTCCCCTCTTTGCAGGTTTGCCTGAGAAGTATTACAGAATTGATTAACCCCGACAGGATCACCCGGGGAGGAATAATTTAACACTTTAAGTGCTGGCTGATCATCAGTCCCCTGAGGTTTCAAGGCAGAGTCATCTAGCTGTGTCAGGGAGCTTGTTTTGGCCTGGCTGCCTTGCACGAACTGCCGGGAATTCTGTGGGGCTGGCATCATCTCTGGCCCTTGTCCCACCAAGAGGGCTCCTGCTGCAGCAAGGGCTGGCGCTGCTGGTGCCTGGATGCCCGCTGGCTGGGAACACCCAGCAGGCTTTACATCTGCAGGATGCCCCTCTGCAGTTGTGCTGGCCAGCCCGGAAGAAAAGCCTTCCTGCTGGCTGTCATAGTCTGTGTGGCCCTGCTCACAGCCCTGGGTGCTGGCAGCACCTGTGTGGTTCAGGGGGAACAAGCAGACCCCAGCTGAGCTGGACGGAGCGCACGGGAATCCATTGCTGGCCCTCTCACCACTGGGGGCTTGGGGCTGGTGCTTAGAAGGCTGCAGGTCTCCCAAGTGCTCCTCCTCTGCAGAAGTTGAGACCAGGGAAAGTTTGGCAGATATCAGAGGATCTGGTACAGTCCCCATGGACTGTCTTCAAGATGCTGTTTGTCCTCAGCTTCTCCTTGGAGTTTTCTTGCTGGGCAGGCTGTCGGCGACAGGTTTCCTGTGAAGCTAATCTGTTAATGAAATAAACACACTGTTAGCAGCAGTCAGATTTAAGAAAAAGTACCCAGAACTAATTGATTTTACAGCGTGAAGAGAAATACTTGCAGGCAAAGGGGAAAGTGAAGCACCCAGTTCTGCCTGACAGTCACAAAAAAGACCCAGATTTCAAGGATCTCCTGATTCTTGATGAAGAAACAATACTAGGGACAAAGCAACAACAGCTCCTCTGTTGTCAATACATTAATGAAAACTTTGACATGCCAAGAGGGAAAGAAAAAAAAAGGAAGTGGTAAATGAAAGAAAAGGTACAGACTTTACGTGGAAGTTTAAGTCACAAAAAAACTCCCACTGTGATAATGTAATAATATTCCACCTGTGGAAGGAAATGCCTATGTGAAGAACAAATCCCTAGGTTTGAGTGGATTCCACATCTTCAGTCAGCACAAGCTCCCCTTTCTTCTCAAGGACAGCCTTTCTAGCTCCACTGCCAACAAGGACACAGTCACAAGGGACTACATGTCAATTTAGACTAATGTGGATGAACTCAAACATCACTGGTAAAAGGAATATGGAGGGATCACAACCTGCTGGATAATGCAGATAGAATCCAAGAGAAGGTACTGCACACCAGGGCTGTGCACATACTTACTGCTGTCACATTTAGATCCTTTGAAATAATTACAGGGAAGCCAGCTTGATTAATAAATGGGGGTACAGATGACCTAGAAATCAACTTAGAAGTAGGTGGTATGAAATTGAAAGGGGAACACTGCAGCACTGCAGAACAGGAGGGGCTCATGCCATAGCCAGGGAAACGTGGGGGAGGGATTTTCAGCAGGTAGAACAGTTATCCAGAGCTGGAATCATGCCAGGACTGCAGAGAAACCCCTGCTTCAAACAGGAGGTGATCTCCAAATGTGCTTGTAGGCTTTTGAAAGGGCTTAGCACTGCCCAACCTGGATGCCAGGTCAAGAATGGGATCCATGTCAGCAGAGTGGTGGTGGCCAGTGATAAAATCCCACCCCACTCTTCTTTTAAACTGCAGGCTATCTGTATTTGTTAAAAAAGCTTTCACTGGCTTATCCTACCAGCAAAACACAGGTATGAGACCTGGGAGACACCCAAGTTTTGTTAACCTGATGATGAGAACATTGCTGTACCTGTTTGTGTGCCCCGTCTCTGCAGGCACACAGTAGGATCTCCTTTGCTTCATTACTGGAGAGATGCTGCTGGAAGCAGTGGAGCAGCTGTTCCCACCTCCCTACCCACCAGCAAAATCAACAAAAGCTCTCTCTACTTTCCTTTTCTCAGCCTGGATGGCAGTGGTATAACTTCCTTAGTTTCTGTAAAATCAGTCCCAAATTTCAGCACCTTAGGATACTTTAAAAGTGCAACAGGAGAAAAATGCTCAATGAAGGAAAATTAAAAAAAAATACAGTCAGTCTACTTTTTCTAAGAAAAGTGCTGCAACTTATTACTTATTCATTAAGCTTTCTGTCTTCCAGATATTAAAAATTTATTATTTTTATACTGCCTCTTTGGGGTCTGTCCAAGCACAGAGATATAGTCTGCTGGGTTGAGCCAGCCCTGAGAAACTGTAATCCTGCTCCTGAAGGATCCCAAGTTCCTTAGCTGCACTATGTGACAGCTCAGCACCACCCCACAATGGCTTTCCAGGAGGGCTAAGGGTTGCCAAGCTTTTTGAGAGGTACTGACAGTATGTAAACCAGGCTGCAAATCAGTGGAAGTTTGTGGCTGCCTACACCATGTCTTGCCTTCATGTTATTCTCACTTTAAGGACAGCCAATGCAGTCCTGAAAGAAGGGCATACATTCCAAGTTCACCCTGTTGTGCTATAAACATCTAATGGCCATGAGGAGAGGAGCAGATGGCTTTGGGTATCCACTGGACTGAATTCTCTTACTCTCTTCTTTCCTTTTCCAAATAGCGATGCAAACCAAAACAATATACAAAACTGCTCAGGTCACACATCTTTTTTCCTTATTTTTTAGATCCAGAGTTTAAGAAAAATCAGGGAAATAATGGAACAAAACCAATCCCCATTTTGAGGATGAGATGTACTCCTCAGCAAACAGTGTCAGAAGAAATAAAGATTTCAGAGAAAATCTGTTTGGTTCTTCACTATAAAAAACCTGGGCAAGGCACTCTACACCCTTGAGCATTATCTTTTAACTCATACCCACTCAACAGGGCAGTAATTCCTAATTTTTCAATCAAATTACTTAGTTCTGGTCTGAACCCCTGCATGATATTCTCCCCATCTCTTTAGTGGCTCTTCATCAGAATCACCTGAAACACGCAGTTAAATGTCTGCCACATATGGTAATTAAAAGAGATTTTGCTACCAGTCCTTGACATACAACATCAACAGAAGAAATTCTGCCCCAGAAAACCCACCTGGACCTATTTTCTGACATGGGACAACTGAACATAGTCCAGACATTTTGCTTGACCCCTGAATATGGGTTGGAGGGTCGATCATTCTTCTGCCTGGAATGACTCTGCAAATGAGTTAGTACATGAGAACGAGGTTTTCTATAAAGACTTTGTTGTCAAAGTCACGGGAGCTATTTTCTAGACTGTCACTTAGCCATCCTAATGACAGGAGCCAAAGGCACTGGAGGAGTTTAAATAAGCATGGTAATTTAAGAAAATGTAACTTAAGAATTAATAAAAATCAGAAAAAAAAGCTAAGTCTTGTGAAAGAGAGCAGCAAGGGAGACCTACAGATTATAAAATTGGGAATGCATTTTTAGTATTGGAATCTCACTTAAGATTATTCTCTCATTTTAATTATTTGAGTCCTGTTATATAGGAACAAAGAACAATGTTGGGACCTGTGGGCAACACTACTCGACTGCCAAGACCATGAGGACTCAAACAAACAAAGAACACTGCCTGCAAGCAAATACTTAGGAAAAACAGAAATATGAAACTCAGTAGAAGGCAAAAAAACATGT
Source organism: Petroica traversi (assembly GCA_025920805.1). NCBI lineage: Eukaryota > Metazoa > Chordata > Aves > Passeriformes > Petroicidae > Petroica > Petroica traversi. The sequence goes on along the minus strand of JAHLSL010000020.1, from coordinate 17,145,641 downwards.
CAAAACAGATCAAGATTGCTGATGAATTTTTCAAGTGTTGTATGCCAGACCTGGAGCAATCACCCAAAGTTTTCTTTTAACAGGAGGTGAAATTAATATCTCTACAAAGGTCAAAATCAATTTCTAGTAATAAGAAGAGATTTGCTACACCAACAGAGTTCTCCTTGCCCTTATTCTTGCAGATCAAATTAGCCTGCCTGATTGCATCAATCTCTTCTCAGCAAAGAATTATTCTGGACCTTTAGCAACAAGAGGTTTCTAACTTTGGCAAAGTCTATGTTTGGCTTAAATGGTCTGGGAGGGTCCCTGCATGGCCAGCAGATCTTCATGAACTCGTAACTGGTTTTTTTTATGTGCTGTTAAAAAAATCCAAAAAATCTCCAAATCCCAAGAAGTTTCCAGGCAACTCAATGCTGACAGTGTAAAGAAATTCCTATTTATTTCAGTAACACCCAACCCCCAATAAAATAACTTTTATACATTTTACTCTTGCTGCTTATGAGACCATCAACAAAACCAGAAAGTCTGCATGTTTCATAATAAAAAACAATAAATTTTCAGGAAATTCCTATGTAAGATTCTGCCTTCCATTCCTTTGGCAAGGAATGTGAAAATCTGCAAAAGCACAAATAGGACTGCCAGCATCTCCACCTACTCTCAACCGTAAAAACAACTAAAAAGCAGCTCCAAAATGAATCAAGGCTCCATTGCCCAGTTCTGGATTCTTATCATCTTTCCATTCCTTGAGTCCTACTCTTTGAGCCCTCTCTTCAACCTTGTCTCTGCAAATGGAAGAGCTGAATAGTTGCTCTTAATAGTTCTAATCTTACAAGATCTCTCAGATCATCACAATAATCATTATACAACCATATCGGTTAAGAACAGAGATAAACATCTGCTGAAGTGGGAATTCAGTCTCTGTTCTCATTTCCTGGTCAGAGGCAAAAGACAATGGCTTCACCTGAACTCATATTAGACCACTAAATAGATAGACAATAAAACACATTTCTTTAAATTTTAAACATACAAATGCACTTGCATCCTTCTAATTCTGCAGCCAGCAGGGGTTTTTCCCCCGCTCTTTTCAATGTCAAAGAGTGTTTGTGATTCCATTTTCTGTCAAAAATTTGCTTAATGGGTTGTTTCTTCTAATTATCTGTGGGATCAAAAAGACTGGCACTACAAATGAAAGCACAAAACAAGGACAGATTCATTAAAATATCTAAGTTTGCCTGCAGAGGTGAGATAAAATGCAGAGCTTCCATCTTTCACTGTGTTTTGGGATGCTGACAGGAGACAAATTACTGGGAAGGAAGAGGTGGTGGGGATGCCCACAGAAACCTTGCACACTTGTGATTACCTCCAGCGACAGGGCTGGCATTTCAGACAGAGGGTGCCCCAAGCCCCAGTTCCCCTTTTACACCTCAGGAATGCACTTGTTAATGCAGGTCAGACCTGCAGACAAAGCAGGAACCTGTGCCAGAGACATGCAGAGAGCAGAACAGCAGCACCACAGGGCTGCAGCACCCACTGTGCAGACACGAAGCAAAGTAGGTGATGGTATGCATGCCACAGCATTAAAACAGCTGGAATTACCAACTGAAAAAGCTCTCAGGAGAAACCTGATCCAGCCAAGGTTCTCAGGGTCCAGAGCCTGGCTTTTCATCAGACCTCAGAGCTCTTCCTCCCGGATGCTGACACACAACAAGAAATGTCTATCAGGTCTGCTGAGAAAGGTGTCATGACACAATGAAAAAAGGAAATGGGAAATAAGTCTAACACAAAAACAGAGACTAAGTGCTTGTCTTTGCTTTGAAATGGTAGTAAACTGAGGAAAATAATGTGAAAAATCAAGGGCAAGAGGCACTACCATTTTCAGCCAAAAAGAGATGGCTGCCAATCAGCCTGACACCTACTGAAGATTTATCTAGCAATATTTTGTACATGCTGAAGAAAAACATTTTTGTGGTTGTTGACTCCTCATCTTCCATCTCTCTGCCATGTATAGGCTTTAACTCTGCAGAGTGCAGAGCATGGAAACTCCCCTTGGGAAGGACAAAGCTCAGCTTAACCTGCTGCCCACAACCTACAGATGAGCAAATATGTAAAGCCAGTCCTACAAATGGTACAGTGGCCTCTGGGACTGATACAAAGCAAAGCGCTTTGCATCTTCCTTAATTTCTCTCAGCTGGCAAACCTTAAGTATATCCTGCCAGGAGCCCTAAGTAGGATCTTGCCCAAACACTTCAGAGCAGTCCAGGGACACCTGAGTACCTCAGCAGTCACTCAGGGACAGATGTGTGAGAATATCTGCAACTGGCTTTTAATAGGCAGGCACAGAGAATAAAAACTGTGTGGTGATCAAGAATGATTCAGCTCTACTGTCCTGCTGGCAGTTACCCTACAATTAGAAAGATGTCCATCTAAAAGGAAATACAGCTCTGCTCCGAGACAGGATGTTCCAGCCTGGGTCCCATCTGTTCCCTGTGGGCAGCACCCATGTTGCCCTGGCCAGGAGACAAGTGACAACCCCCACATCCAGCTCTGGCACCTGCTGACGAGGCCCTGGAGGGAGCCTGTGCTCTGTTAGCAATGCCACGATGCAACTCCACCCCAAAAGCTGGGCTGCCTCTGCTGAAAATGTCACTGTCCTCTGGCCATGGCCGAAGGCAATAGGCTGGCATACCCTGTGAATGTGCTGCAAGAGCAATTTGTTTGTGTGGGAGTAAGGATCAAGTGGTCATGGATTTATCGGGTGCACCATGGTTTACCAAAACTCTTCCATATTTCCAGAAAGAAAATGGGTTTGCCTTTCACTCCAACACTTTAAACCAAGAAAAACCAGTATTTAGAAGTGATAGAAAGTACAGTGTCAAGAAGATTGCTAGAATACAAGAATTGGCAAGGAGATTGAAAATTCTAATTTAAATTAAGAATTGTGGCATCATCTGCTGCCATTGACATTTTGAGCATTCAAAGTTCACTCCTTTCTCAGAGATTAAAAGCCTTTTCCAGAAGAAGCGAAGATCCTCATGTAATCACAGCCTCTAGAATCCCTCCAAAGAGCCCCACACGTGGTCAGAGGAGGGTGGCAAGGGAAGGAACCACAGGAGAGCTGGATAACAGCCTGAACATGCATCACCTCCACGCTCTTGTCCTGTATCATCCTGCCCCTCTACTTCCCCACTCAGCCCTCACTCCCAGCTCTCTCCCTGCACACCCCCTCCCAGGGCTGCAGCACCAGATAAAAAGGCTTTCTCTGGTGAGGCATGTAAGCATGCAAAAGTCCCTGCTGAACACCAGGCTTGCTGCAGAGCACTGCAAAGAGCCCATCAGCCTTCCTCCTCCAAGGTGAAAGGGAAGGATAAATGGCTTTATGAAAACAGCTAAATCAAACAACAACTTCACCGACTGGCAGCCAGCTGTAACAGTTGCATAAGCTACACAGATATTCCTACCTCATATCCTAGGCCATCCTGGAGGGGAGGCAACATGTGGGTAAAACCCACGAGGATACACCATTTAAAAAAAATTATGTTATTATGTTTGGTCTCATGATTTATCAGCAGTTTTTTCTTACTCCAGTGTCTGGCCCTGTAAAAAATTTTTAAGGAAATGCAGCCTGACTTCAAGGGTAAGCCATGTTTGAGGAGGAAGTCAGCGTGCACTCTCCTGCACAAGCATGTGAGAGGAAACCAGCAACCTGCAGTCCACATCAGGCAGGTGACTCTACTTCACATAGCTCATTGCCACTGCTTGTTTTTCTTCAGCTTACCATTGCATAAAAAACTTGGTGTTTGAGGAATGTGAACTGGAGGGTCATATGGACCTCTCAAACACCACTTTTGTGTTTGGTGTCGAAAGCAACAGAATTTCTATTTGGCCAATGGGAATTTCACTCCTTACCTATTCTGCTATCTTTCTGATAAAAGCATGGTGAAATCTAACCCCTCATTGATGCATTTGAGTGTTGACAGCTGACAAACAAAAGCCCTTCATGAGCTTTCTGTGAGAGCAGCTTAGCAGTAGCCAACAATAAATACCTTTTTCCTATACAGCAATGCCAACATGACTTCATTCTAAAGCAGAGTGATCATCTTTAGGGATGAAAGCATAATACTGGCTTATTGCCCATGCAATTCTTGCTTGTTGTCCAGACAACTTGCAACAACCTGGATGATGTGGTTTACATGGATATCCATCCATTAGAAGCTGGACTAAGACCAAAATCACATTTGTGTGGTCAGGAAAACATAACCACTGCTGACTAGATGTGTCTTGGAAAGGGTGGCTCTAGGGACAAAGGCTGTTATGTACTTCTAACATGTTTTCAGATCCTCAAAAGGAAGTCTCCTGAATTTCATCACGACTTCCTTAAGAGCATTCCCCCCCAGTACACTGAATACAAACATCCATGGCTGAAGCACCCCCAGGAGCAGAGTTACCACCCTAGACAATTAGGCCTGGTTTGCTGCTGAATAACCATATTATCAGCATCCAGAGAAATGTACTGTAACAGCAGTTCTTTTAAAACCAACCTTGCAAGTAAGGAAATTCTGCCTTGGAAGAGCTGACAGCAGGATCAATGTCTTTTGCATAAGGTAAAACCCAAGAATGATAATGTTTAACTCCCATGCACCATCTAAAAAAATTAAGTTCTCCTCATATATCATATTATTTTAATGAATATACTAGGCTCAGTATTAGAGAAGGGAATAGATCTTTACATAACAGGCACCTGGCAAGGGACGTATCCATTGTCATTTACAGGCATTATCCTAACGGAAAAGAACTTCTCCAAATTGCATGTAATTAGAGAAGAAGGATGCAGTGCCTACCCAGTCATTACTGTAACAGAAATTTGCTGTACCGTGTGATTAACCTAAGAAAGGCATGATGATGATCTCACCATGTCTGCTCTTGCCTCCTGGCTATCACAAAACACAACTCATGTGAATGGAGAGGCTGGCAGCTGAAACAGCTATCACCGTGGCTGTTTTTTTTTTTAAAAAAACCTCCGATAGTTAAAAATATCTTGCCTTCTTCCTGCTGCCACCTCAGCAGTTGCTTCCTGTTTTTTCACGTTGTTACTTTGCTCTGCTGCTGGCTGTCATTGACAGTAAGAGCAGCAAAAAGAACAAAATAATCTCCTTAGTAAACTGCCTCCTGCTAAACACCTTCTCAAAAAACCCATGAGAGGAAGCGCCATGTGCTGGGCCACTTTTTGCCTGATGTATTGAGGCTCTGCAGGAAACCAAATGGCTGCAGGTTGGAGACCTTCAGTGTTCAGGGATAAAATCCAAGCAATTCTCAATCCATGCCCTCAAAAGAGCATTTACTGGTATCTTTACAATGCCAGTAAATGCTCTTTTGAGGGCAATGACTCAAACCTGTGAGTCCAGCTAAGGACTCTAAGGTGCTCACCTCAGTCACTCAAGCTTATAATGTGTCTTCAGTGAGACCATTACATGAAAAGTTGTCATGTCAGCCTCTTTTTTTTTTTTCTTTACTTGAGGCTGTAGGATTTATTTTGTTGAACACTGACTCTAGTGGAACTGGACAAAACCAGCACCTCATCCATTATTTGTTAAACTGATGAAGACCTGTGTGTGGGATGTGGGGAAACCAGCACTTGTCATGCACTGCAGACAATCAGTGAGACAACTGTTCTTTATTTCCAGCCTAAAGGTGTACAAAGCACTCTAGGTGAGTGGGGACTTCCAGTCTCTCTAATGAAGGTCAATGCCAGATGGGAAAATGGTGGTAAAATATCACAGCTATAAACCACACCAGGTTTCCTTTGGTCTCCAGCCAGACCTGACAGAAGGTGTTGAAAGACACATCTGAGTAACCTCCCAAATGGCAGCAACTGCCACTATGGCAGATGGGATCAGGTAAAATTGAGAGAAACTTACTGTTCTGGCTCCTGGCTTGAGCAAAGGGTGGTACTGGCACTGGCACCTACCAGCATTGCTGAAACTCAACTCCCAAACCTTGCATCACTAACTTTGGGTCCTGAAATTCACTACATAGCCAGAGAGTTCTTCAGGACAAAGAGAGGCTCTTAAGTCTTCTCCATCCAGCACTTAGATGTGCTTGAACAAAGAGACTGCAATGCTTCCTCTGGGTGAAGCAGCCAACTCAGTCCCCAAGTCATTCTTTCAACACCTCCATCTTCCTACAGCAAAGAAAAACACCAACAGCTGTGCTGTATGATGGCTTATTTTAGGAACAACTCATTATTTGCAGTCTATCCCACAGGTGTTTGATGGCAATAGCTTTTTTAAGTCGCCCTTGCAGGGAGCCCAGAGGTGTAAAAATCTCTCACACTAACAATTGCAGGAACTAACCTCATTTCTGTTCAAAATGTTTCCTAACAATGGCTTATTCAAAACATGTATTTTTATCCCTTCATTCAATGTACTTCTATCCTTCCAGCCCCAAGAAGGGGGGCTAAGGTACCCAACTGTCTGCAGCATTTTATACTGCAATTCAAACACGATTTTCACAGGCTTAAGAATAATTACATTCTCTGCTTCTGAATTCTTAAAAAACTCAGTGCTCTTAAAACAAATCCTTATTTAGTGTCTGACCTGGGAAGTCCCATCTGTGTTGGAACCAAACTAAGCCCAGGATCACTTCTTCAAGACAGACAATATTTAAGAGATCGCAATGCAAAATCTGGAAACCAGTTCAATAAAACAGGCTGGAAACAGAGACACAGCAGGTCTTGCAAGCCAAAGCTTTGCCCACTGCAGTAGGACACAGCCGTATCCACACCACAGAGCTCTGCCTTATCCATACAGGAGTATTGCCCAGTCCACACCCTGAACTCTGCAAGGCTTACACCAGACTGATGTGACATCCCCACTCCTGCCAAAGGCTGGAATCTGCCAAGTTAGAGTTTCCAAGCTGGGCCTACTGCTGGGCACACCACTTCTCATTTCTTCTGCATTTATGACAGGGGGATTCACATTTACAGTTATTGGGTGATTGAAGCAACACATGCAGTCATGAAGGCACTGGTAAAAAACATTAACTCTGACTTGAATCTCTGTCCCTCAGGATGATTGCCAAATTGGTTAATGAGAATAATTAGCATTAATTAAAATGACAGCTCAAAGGAGCTCTATCACATCTGAGTTCAACTGAGTCTCAGGTTTACAGGAGCTGGCTGCCTCAACCACCTGGCCAAGCCCAAAGCAGACACCCCCAAGGACAGCATGACTGGCACTCACCTAGCAGCTATCCGTCCAGCTCACCTTCCAGTTTCTCACACTACACACTGCAAGCAAATCATGCCTCCAAGCATTCAAAAAAAAAAAAAAAGTGTGGCACCCCAAGCAATTATCACCTAATGCCCAGCACCTCCCATCAGGTTGCACTGCTTTTTACTCCTTTTTGGAGCAGTTTTAGCTGTCCTTGCTCAAGCTGCCAACATATCTCGCCTGCAGATCTTAGAAGTGATCTAAGGTCAAGCTGTACCTTGCTAGAGCACAGCTGTGAGGGAGCAGGGCTGTGGGATAGCTTTGTCCTTGTTTCTAAGTCAGCTGGAGTGGAAGCTGGCAGGGCATGAAAAAGGATCATTCACGGCTTAGGGTTTAATTACTGGTCTCACATTGAACATCAATGCCCCATGCGCAGAGGCAGACTTGAAAGAGTGAGAAAACACATGGCAACCTTAGAGCCAGTATGAAAATCCAGACAAGATGCTTTATTTCCACATAGGACTTTCCTGAAGATAAGTACTAGATACTTTAACCAGTTATCTGACAGCTGTGAATGCACAGCAGTCTTCCGACCACAATTTATTTTTATTGACATCCTGCTTATGGATACAATTTGAATTACTACAAACTATGCATACTTACGTGATTGAAGACAGACATACACATACATATAAATCTATATGCTAACAAAGATAGTCATCTAGCCTAATCTGGGTGATTAAAGCTGGGCATTGAAACAAAAAAAAGTCTGATGCTCAAAAGTGCTGAATAATCAGAAATACCAGTAAAGCCAGTAGAATTCAAAAGTTGCTCAATTTGTTTGAAAATATAAATTTTTTATTCCTATTCTTATCCAAGAAATGCCAGAAGGTTCCAACACACTCTGCCATTGTGCTGGATGCTACATGTGAGCATAAAGGTACTAAATATTCATCACTTAAGCAGGCAGGATACAGAGCAAAGGCAGGAACCTCTATTTTTTCTGCCTCTTCAACACAGAGGCAACCTAACACAGATGAAGATCACACAGAAAGCTATGCAACAGCCAGTTTTACGCCAGTGATTTAACTACAGAACAGCTCTCTTCTACATCTCATCATCTACTACTAAAAGCTGAGCGAGCAATCATGAGCCCAGCAATTCTGGCTTTAGTGATCCACCTCTGCAACATTACCAAAAAAAATTCAAATGAGTTGCTTCGCTTCCTAGATTAAAGTAATGAATCTATAAAGAAGGAAAAAGTCCTGCTAAATGAAAGCCAGAAACCAAAACAAATGTACAGAATACGCTGCTGCTAGCATTTGCAAAGAAAAGAAACCAAACTCCACAAAACCATCACCTTAAAGCTGAATAAGCAAAGGATGTTACAGACCCAAGAATAGTACTTGCACATACTCCACCCAAGAAAAGTGCTTGCAACCACTGCAGATTCAAAGTGTTCATACAAAGGTGTAAGCACTTTTGGAAAGAGCTCTATTATTCCTCTTGCTCTTCAGAAAGCTCAGGCAGGGCAGGGGATCAGATGGGATATGAACATATGACAAGAGAGAACAGGACATCCAGTGTAAACAGGGCAGCAGTCAATGAGCTACTGAGCCAGCAACTCAATTATCTTTTCATCTTCTTACAGATGAGCTGCTTCTCTTGCAGAGAGCAAGGCTGGCAATTTGTTCTGAAACACCTCTCCTATAAACCTGTACCCTGTGTGCCAGAGCAAGTGAACTCAGAGCAGACCAAGAACAAATGGAAGCAGTACACAGACAGAGGTAGATGGTGTCAGAGGCTAAGTAAGTCCAGGCCACAGAGCTGGGAAACTAAGAGCCATTTATTAGATATTCATTATATAACCATATTATCAAACATCCAGGCAACACTCCAAGAAACTTGGCTGTCACTAAGGTGGGAAGCCTTGCCCTCCATCCCTGCTCAGCTGCTGGTCAGCACAGTCCAGGTAATTACTGTAGCTTGATTTTCATTATCTCAGCTCTCTTCACTCTGATCCCTCATGTATTTATTAAAAATCCTAAGCCACAGGTGTGGGCAGCCACAGGAAAACTGTTGGGTTTGTTCTACTCCAAGTCAACAGGAGAAAAATATTTTTACAAATGCAGACTGCCATATGAGGTGGTTAGAGAGAGACAGATGCCTGGCTAGCACTACAGATGGCCTGAAAAATCCCCCATCACCACTTCAAAACTCTCACTCTTTTCCCTGTCCCAGAAGGACAGAAAATGTGCTCTTTTCCCCCTCATGTGTGGGGGTTTTGCCTTTATTCTAAGGGAAAAACTGCAACACCTAGAAATTCATTGGGCCCCTGGCCTTCTCTCTGGGCAGCAACTAAATGAAATGGCTCAGCTGTTGAATTTCAGGGTTAGCATGCCTCAGTCCTAAGTTTCTCCCACCAAACCAGAGTGTCAATGCGGACCTTGGGAACACCAGCTCTCTCCCATATGAATTCAGAGACTTCATTCCACTTATGAGGCTGACACGCCTCTACAATTGCTGAGTGAATTCTTTCTGGCTAAGAAGGCAGGAGGAGATAAAGGGTGAAGGGGAAATGTACCTTTTAAGAAAAAAAATGAGGATGTACAGAGGAAAGTAGAGTTGGTTGGTCCATGTGATAAAAGAAATGTTTTGGCCCTCTGCCTCCTGGACCTAGGCTTGAATGCTCTTCCAGCACTGATTCCCCATCTGTCTCTTACTGTGTGCTCCTTGCCAGACCATTTCACAGCTTCATATCGCTCAAGGCCAGGAAACTGTTCATAAATGGGTGTTTTAAAATTGTCTTTTGCACCATGCTATAGCATCATTTTTAAAAGACAGTTTTAAGTATTTGTGATGTTGACAATGTTCCTATCTCTTGCTGCCTCATGTTGCATGTTCAAGTTGAAAAGTGCTTTGCCTTTCTAAGCCTCTGATGAGCCCTTTTCCCTGTTTCCTGTCGGTCTTTTTGGTAAAGTATTAGGTCTCTTTTAATGGTTGACCAACACACCAAATACTATTCAAAAGGTTGCTCGCTCATCATACAGAAAGTATTTTTCTGTATTATGGACATAAAAAGAAAAGAAAAAAAAAACTAAACCAAAAACCAAACCAAAAAATCCACACCAAAAACCTTCAGACAAACAAAAAATCCCAGATAGACTTAACTGAAAAAAAAAAAAAAGAGTATATGCATAAGGGGGGAAAGCCCCTTTTCCCAAAGACTGCCCTCTTTTCAGTCACAAACAGAAAATCCTCTCTCAGGACAGAACTGGTCATTAAGTGTATATAACCAATAAACAGTAACAAGTGTCAACAGTGAAGAATTTAAGATCAAGACTCAGATATTTATCCCAGCTAAATTCTGGTCATGAAGATCAGCTCAGAAGTCCATGAATTAAATTCCACATGCAACACACAAATGTTGATCCAGCATTGATTCAAATGGCAACATATATTTTTTATATGCGTTTCTTCTTCAAAATGCTCTCCAAAATGCTCTCCAAAACAGTTAGATGGGTTTTGGGGTTTACCCCAAAACCCATCTAACTGTGTCTTTAACTCCTCAGTGCAGAAGAGTCCTCATATGGTCTGCTAGAAAACCAACACTTTTCATTCATCTCTACCTCCTCTGCCCTATATTCATTATGAATCAGCCGTCTAAGACAGGATGACTGAAAGGATGATGTGGTTTGGCTTCCTGTCAGAATGGCAACTATGGTGTTTGGAACAATTTCATCTCAATTTAATATCTCTGGTTAGATACCTCTGGTAAAAGGCCAAATTTATACCTCATGTAAACTACAGCAGCTCCATTAATGAGGTTTGCATCAAACGAATTACAGCCTTTAACTGCAAGGTCAAATTTCACCCATCTAATTAAGTTTCCTGCTCTGAGCAGCATGTTAGCTACTGTCTCCGATATGATTTTTACAATAACAGGTGTGGCTCTGATTTCCAACCAGCTGAACTCATGTGGCCATTAAAGACTAATTTTGATTACTGAAGTGGAGATTATAGATCACATTGAAAAAGAAGAAGGGTTTCAACAGACAAATATGAGACAAACGGAGGCTGAGTAGGTGGCATTCATTAGTCACTAGTAGGCTCCTGGAGGAACACCACCACATGAGTTGTCCTGGAGCATCCACACAGACAGAACAGATGAGTAACAGCAAATAACACTTCTTACAGACCTCCCTTCTTGGGATCATAGTATTAGAGGCATAATGTAATTGAAGCTCGCTTTCCTAGTACATACTTAACAAAACTATTATTAGCTTTGCTGCCCTTTTACTTAATTTTCTTCTCCTAAGGCTTTTTGAGGAGTGGCTCAGACATTGTGTGGGTTCTGTCCTTGTCATCTGCATGTTTGAGCTGGCTGCTGGTAGGAAGGTCTGCTCACACTCCTGCAGGCATGCCAATCTGGACACAGCAGACACATACAAACAGCCTGCACACAGGAATCTAGCAAAAAAAAAAAAATTAAGAAAAAACCAAACCAAAACACAACCCCAAACGAACAACAAAAAAAACCACACCATAACCCCAGGGTACTATCTCATGAACACATTCAATCCACTCACCTTCTCATTAGGGAGCAAGTGTGAGTGTGCTTTGTCCATCTCTTTGGCAAGCATCCTGCTACCTTCCTGTCCCCTCCAGCATGGAAAACTGTAATTCTAAAATAGGTCATTTTATTATGAAAATTTGTTTTCCGAGCAATATTCCCTTGAGGCCTTTCATGTTAAGACCGTCTTTTGAACTGGATAAATACTGGGCTGCTATTTCCCAATATCAACTCACATGTTTATGTGATAATGGCCAAGCATGGTCCAGCTGGAAGCAATTCTCAAATAGACCATTTAATAGAAGAGTATTTCTGAGGGAAAGCTCCCAGGCTTTATGATAGGATATTATCTGTTTTTATTGCACTGTGGCCCCATGACTTGAGTTTGAATTGTTCCTTTTCAGTTGATGTGTACCCTGAACCCAGAGAGGAAGTAAAAACCCCTTTTGTCACCAAAGGAATCTCTGAGTTTCCATGCCCGCTCTATGCAGGAGGAAACTGCTTGTCCCTTCCCCTTCCTAGGCATCAAGCTCATTGAGACTCAAAACAATCAATAAAGGCTGGATTAATTCCTGAGTGCCCCAAGCACAAGCAGCTAAATTAATGAAGCTAATCCTTTTGTAATACCCATTTGTTAAAACATCTCTGCAGCTCCTGATGCAGGTTGCTTGACTTCTCAGGGAATGAATGAACCGCTTTTATTCCTCAGTTGTAGTTTGCAGTGCATCCTCATGCGTTTTTAGCACCACTAGCACATGGCCAAAACTACAGCTGAATTCAGCTGATGAACCCCATGGTCCCAGGCATGAGATAACTGCACAGATTCTGCACAGTCCTGACCTGAAGTCATCACATGCAGGTATGGTCCTCCAAATCTAATCATCTCTTGGCTGAGGTAGGTGAAAGTAACATTTGCAGTTACTGATGCTCCGCTTACGGCATGAATAGGCTCATTTGAAGAATGGGGCAGCAGATATGGACCTGAAAGCCTGGCCAAGTTATTCTGCCATACCATGCACTTGAGGTGGCTCTTTGAAACACCTTTTACCCTTTCTGTGAAAATGCCTTTGGTGCTGCAATAAGAATTAACAAATGTTACCACAGCTGATTTGTAGCTGGAATACCTGTCCCTATGGACAGATGGAAGCTGATGTTATCTTATGGAGTACTGAAACAATAGATCTTGTAAAGCTACTGCTTAGCTTGAGCAGAAATCTGGGTCCTAAAACTCATGCAAAGCTTCATAGTCTCTTTAATGTCTTTTAACAGATACTCCCTAACTATTAACCTCAAGGGCAAGATTAACATTTTTTTTTAATTAACATGGAGAGGCTGTGGTGTGCAGTTCTGAAATGCCAGCCTTTCAGAATGGAATAATTCTGTCATCTTGTTTCCATACAGCTCTTCTCAAGACTATCATCTTTCTGACAAGTATTTTATCACTATTACTTCTACCCCTTACTACACTCCCCAGCATGCTTTTTATATTTTATAACTTTCTTAACGAGTCATCACAACCTTAATCTTTCAGTTGTGTGAAGTTTTTCAGGAAACTGATGCTTCAGAGGAAGGAGAGTGACTTTAATGAAAGTTTGTTAAATACTAAAGTGTGATTATCCTTCAGCATTTTCTAGCTAAAGGGCTAGCTAAGTTCTCAGCAGCCACGTTCTCAGCTTCTAGGGGTGCTGAGATGGGAAGAGTCAGATGACTTTTGCACCTCCACTTCCTGCAGTTGGGACCTGGTGAAATCTAATCCATTTTTCAGTGCCCAAAAGCCCTCTTAAAATCTACTGGAGCTGCAATTCAGAGCAGTCTAAGAAAACAGGGACTTGCTCAAATGCAACAATGCCCTGTCCACATCACCTTCTTTGCTGGAAGATGTCTTACCTGCTCTGTTACACCAACTATACAAACTTAATCTGTTGTTTGACCCTGTTTTTGGCAAAACTCCTGGGGCCCTATGGAAGGGCATGGACTGTTCCCTGAGCACTCAGCAGACAAAATACTTTCTGGATTAAGATCTCACTAGCAATACACCGAAGGTAAAGCACAAGTCCTTAGACTTCGAAACATTTTACAGTTTCTTTACTAAGACAAAATGACTGCCCACAAGTAGAAAATAAATTTCAGTCAGCCTGGCTTTAGTTTAAGAGATGCTGCTCATCCCAAAGCTGGCAGACACCATATTTCCCTGATCAGAGAAATCATGTGCCAGCTCTACCTTCTTGCAACAGGAACAGTCATTTCTTCCCAAAACCATGTAAAATCAGCTTAGTAACAGTCTACTGTTCTTTTCCTTCTCTGTTTCACCCTGGAAAGGAAAAATCCATCCATCTGAAAATTATGCCTTACTGCATAATGTTATTTTCCCCACATAAATGTCAATGAATTGACTCCCATTTATGCAAATTTAAGGTAAACATCAGATCCTTGGTTATCCTGTGTGGGAAATTCCCACTGTTTCCATGATAACATCTTGACTGATTTTCTCAGCTTTCTAGTGATTGTTTCAAGCATGTAAAGAGGGGTCCTGGAGTTACCAGAAAATTCCTGAATTAATTCGTCCCTGGCTTCACGGTCATCATTTGAGATAAGCCATTGCTTTTTATAGTATCCTTCCAAGATTAGTCATAATGTAGCATAGTATTCATGCCCTCTGTTTGAATCTGTTGGGTTTTTGCATGAATATTAAAAGTAATTACACATCTTGTTTCATTTTACCTTTTTTTCTTGTTTGACTCCCCTTTTAAAAACTGAACTTGGTTTGTTTGCACATTAGCATCACTGGGAAAGATATTTTCACCATTAGAACGAGGTCTGGGATTTCAACTGCAGTAGCCAATATTTGTTCAACTTTCTCCAAAAGAAGTAGGAAGGCACATGTGCCATCCTGTTCCTCAGGATAAAAATGCCAACTGGTGATAATTGCATGATGACTTTGAAGAGCTGACAATATTAATTAACATCACTGAGCTACAGGAGAATCTCAACATAGAGGTGTCACCATGAGAATTCAAGCAAACATTGATTATCTCTCAATATTTTTAGAAATACCTTGTCCATTTACCAGGGGGGAAAAAAAAAGTCAGAAAAAGGGAAAAAAGATCTGGCTTTCCAAAGCTGAGTGTTTGATCACTATGTTCTGCTTATGTTTGGTATACGTTTTCTTCAGAAAATGACAATACTCCCAGTTGCTATCTCTCTAGGCAACCTTTCCTACACTAGTCACTTCAGTCCTGACCTGTGCTTTAGTTCATAGCTGTAGCTAACTGAAGCACTAAAAGCACTTTTTTAGCTCTTGCCAGAATCATGCAGACTACTAAAGCTTAAGGGAACACTGCTCTTCCCCCACTTGTGTGTGTGCATTAATGCACAGGCACACAAATGAGAGGGATGTGTGTTGTTATTATGCAACCACGATCAATCCACAGACAATATGAATGATTTTAAACTTAGCAATGCTGCAGCTTCCTGGATCAGGAGGTCACCAGACCGCAGGCAAGATTCCTGTCTAGCAATATGCTTCATATCTGTTTTATCATAGTTGAGTTTGACTGTGAGGGTTGCCTGAGAGTGAGATGATAAATTCCTCAGAACACATACTTTTTATGATCCTCTTCTAAAAATCTTCTTCTCGCCTCCCTCAGCATAATATTTCTTCTCGAAAGCCAGACAACACTGATATAACTAAGACTGGAAAATGAATTGTTACCACTTGCCAAGTGATACAAGCTTTCAGCCTCAGCTCGAGCAAGTCTCCATTATGTTAGACACAAACACCAGTAGTATGTAGTGATGCTGATAGCACAGATATTCACAGTTTAACACAGCACTGGGGTGTCTGTGTCCCCCTTGATTAACTCCTTGTCCTTCTGAAAAAATTACTGTCAGAAGGAGGAAACAAGCAAACTCAATTGGTGCTACCACATTTTACTAATGTATAATAAGTACAGTAAAACAAATAGTAGAAGTAATGTGTTACTAACAATTACGCTCAGAGATATAATAGATAGAGGCACTTCTTCTTGGATAATTTAATAGATACTGTATCTTCCTGGACATCTGGCAGATATTGGCTGTGGCAATAGCTTCCATGCCTGCCTCCAAGCTTTGTTGCTTAGGATCGGGGATTTAGAGACATGGGGGAGATGTGGGGAAAGAGCTGAAGCTGCTCCTGTGGACACACCTGTAGCACTCGTACCACAAAGCATTTCAATATTTGTCATTGTTGCCATTCTTCCCTCCACTTAATTATCTTCATTAAGTGCATGTGTCATATGAGGACAAAGAGGTGCAAAATGGTATTATGCTGGTTCCCAGTCATTCCTGCCTTGGCGCCCACCTTCTCTTTTGCCTTTCTGCCCCACAGCCTGCACGGAGTTGCAAGTGTTGGCTCTGCATTTTCTTCCCTGTGTACTCAGCAGCATGCTGTCACCTCAATCCTCTAGGATCTGCTGGCAATTTACAAATGTGAGCTCTTAGCCACAGACTCCCAAGAGACAAATAACTCAGTGTTAATAAGTAACTGATCATGTGTGATTAAATTTTTAATCGCTACCAGTCTTTGTTTCTATAGAACTGTTACCAAGTTCAAAGTCCATATATATAACAAAACATATATGTAGACCTTTTCTATTTCTACTATTTGCACAAGTAAACTGTATTTAGATATGCTTTCAAAAATTTTCCCATTGGACACTAACTTAATTTCATTCAGAACATGTCCAGAACTTGTTTTCCCCCAGTAAAATGATCCATCTTCTTTTTTTTTGTTTTGACTCTCAAGAAGATGATGTTTACCTATACTAGGTAATATCAGGTCTTAATCCAAGATTGCTCATAAATCCACGAAGGCAGCAGATTCAGCCTATATCCTAAGTCTGCCTTCAGTGTGGGAGTAATAAATTAAGAAGTGATGTGCGGCTAGGAGCAAAATTCTAAGTTATGAAATTTTATTCTGTCTGTAGCTGTGAGACTATGAGCAGATTGCTTGTACTGCTACAGTAGTGAGGATTTCACACACTGGAGGCAGGATGTTGTTCCCCTCAGTTGTGGCTGAGTCTGACAGAGGGAGTTTATGTTCTTAAAAATAACTGTGTCAGTAAGAGTTGCAGGACCCAAATCTGACAAATTTTACCACTGCCAATGGAATCTGTCTAACCTAGCACTCGCTGGACAGTCTTCTGCAAGTTTGAGACTTAAAAATTCTGTTTGTCCTGGCCCTGTAGAATTAATTAACAGCCACTGTTCTTAATGCTGGGCTGACACTGGATGGGCTTCAGAATAATTCAGAAATGGGTAACTTTTGTGACCAACCAGCCTAAGGAAACACACATATTTTTCTGATTTCAGAAGGAGTTGAGAAAAAGGTGCAACCATGACAAGGGAAACCATATATTGAAAAAACTCAGATATTAGCCCAGTTTGGGGGATGGAGGCTGAGTTTGAACAGCTGAGAGAAGGATACCTGTCAGGTAGTAATACTTCAAAATTTCATATGGGGAGGATATACAAGTGGACAAACAATTGAGAAACACTTCCTTAGATGCTGACACCAGCCTGTAGAAAATTCAGCAGAATTCTAGAGCTCACTGTTACTCTGTTTAATCAGATGTGATATCCAAGCTCTGTGATGATTTTTCAGACCTTTTAAGGGTCCGTCACTGCTTATATTTAGTGTACCACTGTCTATACTTCATGAAACCTTATGAATAGACATTTTCTGGGGCTTGTAATAAAAAATCTTCATGAATTTCAAGAACACCCTTTGTCCTGACATTTAAGTCATTACACAATCAGAATGTACTTTTCTTAGTTTTAACACTTGGAAGGCAACTAGGTCATTCTAAAGGCTGAAACCTGCTACCTTTATTCCTGCAAACAAATCTTACTGACAGGCATCATCATATCACTTACTCCATGGGATGGTCTGCATGGAAAGGCCTTGAAATTTCCAGACCTCTTACATCACCTTCCCTCACTGTGGATAAAGCCTGTGGACAGGGCAAGTCAAGGTGGTTACAAACACACAACCCCCAAAAGAGAAAAACCCCAACCCAAACAAAAACCCAGTTAATTTCAAAGAACTTTGTTTTGTACCATCTCCCACAGAAGGTGCCTTCAGGATACTCAATCTCATCATTTTCTTGAGATTCAAGATGCTACATGCTGCTGGGAAAATTGACAATATTCTGGCAAAGTCTCATATCTTGTGCTTTCTAGAGAGCTACAAATCCAGGCTGAAGCACTCTTCAGAGCAAGAAAAACTAGCAACCTTCAAGTTAAAGACTCGCAAAATGATAACACTGTGTACGTCAGCCTGGACATCATAGACAGTGCTGGGATTTACAGCTCTTTAAGACAGGAAAGCAATTCTCTCTCTCTCACCAACACTTGGAGGCACAGCTGAACAAAAGCAGTTACAAGAGCCATTCACTGTAATGGGCACTTTCAGTTTGCAGTTTGTATATTACTCAGCATAACTTCTTGGTACCATTTACTCCAGGTGAGCTTAAACTTATTTGAAGTTGGCTGGCAGAGAAGTCAGAGCTTTTAGGATAGAGGTCCTGGGAAAAGAAACGCTTCTGACTTCTAGAGGACACCAGAGGTCTATTGTGATTCCTGAACTGCAGACTCCACAAAAGTGAGGTGATCTGAGGATGGAAAAAGCTCTAATATAGGCAGATCCAAAGTTATACACGTAGACATATTTAATTCAAATGCTCCTTACAGGACAGGGAACCAGCTTCTGAGAAAATCTTGGCTTGCAAAGAAATGCAGGGATCACTGCCTGTAACTCATGGAACAGAAGTTCCCACCGTGTAGTCGTGGGAAAGAAAAGTTTGTACCGCTGGGTGAATAGACAGGGGAATACTGAGCACGAGGTTATTATCTCCACACGTGACATTAACAAGGGCCTTCCTGGAACCCACTGTGCAGCACCGGTGGCCAGCAAGGACGCTGGTGGAGGCTCAGAGAAGGGCAGCCCAGACATTCCTCCTGGGGAGCGTCAGCATTCCAGGGAGAGACCAAGAGAGTCAGGTCTATTTATCTCATCAGAGGCAACGTTAAGTGGCTATTTAATTACTGCCCTTAAATACTCAAGCAGAGAGAGATGATGTGAAACTAGATAGCTATTTAATCTGACAGACAAAACATTACAAGATCCAGTAGCTAGAAGATGAAGTCAGAAAAGTTCAAAGTGGAAAAGAGATGCAAACGTTTAACAAAGCGATTAAAAATTGGAACCAGGAATGTAGTCAATTCCCATCGTTGGAAGTCATTAAATCAAGACTGTTTGAAGAGGCTGGTGGGTCAGACCTCGGAATCACTGGGGAACAGTCTCTGCTTTACATTATGGAAGAGGTTAGACTACGGGATCATAATAATGCCTTATGACTCTAATAAATCCACCAGCAGCATTGCTATCTTCCTTGCAAGTACGAAGGAATAAAGCATTAATGAAACCAAGGCCTGTGTGGGGCACAGAACACAAGCTGGATGTAGACAACACAAGCCACAACCAGGAGCTGACATCATCAGTAGTTTTGTCACCAACTACAGCAAGAGAAGGAAAAGGCAGGGAGGGATTCGTGCCCAGCCCCAAGCCCTGATCCAGCCAAGGGACATCACCTGGCCAACCCTCACGGCGCGATGCTCCTTGACCGTGACCCCCCAGCTTGCAACCTCACGGACCCTCCCTCTCTCGGCCCAGAGCCGCCACACCACGCTCTGGGGACACACAACCACCGGTGGTACCCCAGCTCACCCTTCCCGCTGTGTCCGCCCGGTTTCGGCCACGATCCCCGCTCTGGGCGGAGGAAGGCGGCGGCC
>JAHLSL010000020.1:16969024-17125627 GCA_025920805.1 Petroica traversi | reverse complement strand
GCGCTCGGCCCCGCAGCCCGCCCCGAGCCCTCCCAAAGGCGCGGGGCGCGGACACGTACCTGCTGCCAGGGAGACATTTCCCGCTGACGCCAGCCCCACCCCGCGCCGCTCCTGGCTTTTATAGCGCGGGAGCTGGCGGCTCCTCTCCTCCATCAGGCGCATGGGGCTGAGCAGGAGACCCTTGGCTCGCTCTGTGTTGCCGGCTGCTCTCCAGCTCCTAACCCCAAACTAGACGCTGAGCTGCTTCACGGCACCAGAGCTAGAACCTCACACCCGAATCGGCCGGTTCCATCCATCTGGGCTAGCCCTGTGTGTGTGCGCGGAGGAAGCGTTCTGCCGGCGAGGCACGTCCTGAGCCCTCTGCTTGCAGGGTGGTACAGGTTTGCGCGGGGAGTTGCAGTGGATGTAAATGCGGTTCGGCTCTTGTCACGCTTTCAATTTGGATTGTTGCTTTTGATAGGCAAATTTGGCTTCCTGTGTGAAGCACTGCCTTGTTTGCTTGGTGAAAAAAAAAAAAAAGATTCAAGCAAAAAGCAGCAAAAGAGATTTTGGTTTAGAGCTCTTAATTATCCGGAAATCTTTGATCTAATTTCGGTTTATTCCCACCACAGTGGAATTTTATCTCTCTCTGCTGCAATCACAGGAAATGTTTCTGCAGTGCCCGGAGACTCAAGTCAAGTACAGGTTTTCAATCGGGAAGATTTTAACTGTTCTGCAATCCTTTAGGGATGAATAAGAGCAGGATTTAAGAAAAAAACAAACTGTAGGACAAGCTGTGAGGAGAACTCTGTTGCAATACGGAAAAAAGATCAAGTGACCAGGGTATAATGTTTACCCCTAAACGTTGTAGGCATCAGTGAATCACATTCCCTTGATTCTTATGAACGGACCCATATTTTATTTACTACTTTACCATATACCCTCCAGCTCAGTTATTGATCCTAAGTATCTTGATTCAAGGGTTAAGTGATCATGAAAAACACCTTACATTTCCTACCACAGCAAGTGTAATTTCTTCCCCAACAGCTGCCATTAAGATCAGCCCTTATTTGTGTAGTATCCGTTTCTGAATGTGGCTTTCTGACAGTTATTTAAGCATGGAAAATTTAAGATATGTTTTCAACGTTCATTTACAATAACCGCTTTTTCACATATGCCAAAGTCAAACCAGCAGTACTCTTAAGAGCCTGAACATCCCAAGCATCCATCACTAGAAGAAAATTGGAGAGAGCATTAGACTTTATCAGGAAAAGATTTATGTGCACTAGCACGTCCAGAGGTTCCAAGTAGCTCTTTTTTATTTCATTCTGTTCACAATCTTGCTACTTTTTTTGGTCCTCTGGTGGGCTGAACAAAGTCTGGTCCTCCCCCTGCCCATGTCTGAACCAGGAATACAAGGTCAACTTGGTAAATTGAGTCAGTGTTCAATTCCTCTTCATTATTCTGCTAAATGACCTATTTTTAAAGAAATGTTGCCAAACTTCCTAGGATTAATCCTCCTGCCATTAACATTACTACAGTAGAACTTCCCTTTTTTTGATAAAGAAGGAAAAAGGCTGGATGATGCAATTTCCTTTTGTCAGCAGTTGTGCTTTCATGAAGAGGTAGCTGTCAGCACTTACAGACCTTGCAGCTGCAAGGACTTTGTGGGACCTCACGGGCAATTACAATTAGTGTTGTTTTGATAAACCTTCCTAACCATGAGACTTATTTGGATTCTTAAGAGAGACCTTTCTGTTGACAATCCAGCCTTGAAAGTCACAGCAATAAGGGTGAATACACATTCAGCTAGAAAGCCTGGGAAGCTTTTCTATGGGCTACCGTGTCCTTCCTATTTTAGGGTCGTTAAGTGCTTTCGGAGCATGTAGAGGTCTCAGTCCAAGAATTTGTGAGAAATTGACATTCTGAGGCAAAAAAGAGAGGAATCTGTTTTACTCCAAGTCCCTGAATGCTCATGCACCTCATAACTAGTGTCCACACATTTTCCTGCTGAGTTCAGATGAACATTTCTTCTGTCTGTACAGCATTGCTGAGAATCCCCATGCTGCTCTCAATCAGTCGTATCTGAGCACTTGGTCCACTATTATTATGTCTGATGGAATTCCAAGAGAATAGAAGACAGTAATATGACTAAAATACTGCTCAAAGCTAAAGCCTATAATCTCTTTTCCATGCTCAGTAGGGCATGGATGCTCTAGCCTCCAAATGCAGTGAGGATCTGGGAAAGCTGAGAAGAGACATTAAAGAGGCTCAGGTCCTTGCAGCAGCTGGTTCAGATGATGCACTCAGGGCCTGGCCACTTTGTTTATGAACTCTTCTCACATACTTGTTTTTTCCCCAATGTCCTTTACTCTTCCCTGAACCACAGTCTACCATTTGGTACATTTGGCAATATTGGTTTTAAAAACCTCTAAATGATTTTCTAAACCCTGTTATGAGCTCTGAAGTCTGCTAGTCACTGTTCTGAGAGTCAAGACAAGTCATCACATCTCAACACATCAATGTGTCACCATATCAATGCAAACTAGGGATGTAGATAATTCTGATTTATCTATCTGAAAGTTTAACTCCCTTAATCACCTGTGAGTCATGGCCAATTTGCTACTACTTATCCATCCTATTTTCTGCTTCAACCTCCAAACCTATATGCATTTGATTTATGTTGACTTTTAGTGGGTCTCAATGCAGAAAGTATTCATACTGAGGGCAGCACATAGATGGTTGCTTGGCTTTAGGCACTGTACTTAGCACTTTAAATAAAGTCAACAGAACATGCTTAAAATTGTGTGCATACGTCTCAATAATATTGAGAGTAATAAAGGATCCAGCCTCTTTAACTTGCTAGTATTGTCTGAGGTGAAAGCATAAATGTAGCTGCAGAGGGTTTATCTTTTGATATGCATTAGACCAGAGCTCAGGGAAACAGGAGCCTGGGTTTTTAGGAGCTGTCCAAGTCCACATAGCCATCAGAATGACACCCACACTTCTGCAGTGCCCTTGACTCTGGCAGAGTATTTTAAAATCTCATCTTCGAACTGTATCACTATCTGGCTAAAAGAAATTCCGTACTGTAGCTGAAAAAAAATCCTTACCTTAGCGGAAAAAAAATAGATTTGATGATTTATCAAAATGAACATGTTGAGAAGATGTGCAGTTGGCCTAAACTAGTGTGATTTCATTTACTTCAGTAGTGCTAGGGAAATCCACATTGGTGTGGATTAGGCCTTCTGTTATTGCACTGCTTCAACCATATTTCTTAACATATTTTGATGAGTTTTGATGACGTTAATACAAAATTTAAGTTGTGTGGAAGTAGTTGGTTTTGGTTTTTTGTTTTTTTGTTTTTTTGTTTTTTCTTTTAATGCAACATCTTTCATGTCTTCCTTCAAAAAGTAATAGAAGCATAACTTTTCCTCAGCAAATATTCAGTTCAAGATTGAGCTGAAAAGGGCAATGAAGAGCAAATTTGTGAATTCAGTCATTTAACATTTATGCTTTTGTGAAGGCACTTCTAACTTTACTTTCCATTAGTGTGAAAAACAAGCTGAATGACTGGATGAATGTATTTATTTGGGACCAGGAGCTGGGCCAGAAAAGGTGCAGGTCCTCTGGTATGACAGCTGCAGTTGGCAGCTGTATCATGAGAGACAAATGTAGCAAGGAAGAAAACTGTACCACACACAAGGTGATGTGGCACAAGGTGATGTGGTGCGTGTGCTTTGTGATCATGTGCTTTCTGTGTGACCAGCAGAGCAGAGTAAATACTCATTCCACATGTTACACAGCATCTCCCTCTCTCTCTGGCTCTCACATACCTAATGGGCTGTACCAGGCATCTCACAAATGGATGCACTGCTCAGCCACGGTAATAACTCCCCTGGATCATTAGACTGGCACTGATGTCACAGTTTATGGCTAGAAATAATGGGTTTTGATGGTCATATTTAAGATTAAACGTTTTTGTCTTTATAAAAATAATAATAAAAGGGATATAAAGAAACCTGCATGGAAGAAACAGTATGCCATTGTGAGTGAACACAATATTTGAGGGGTGTTTCATGGTGGTCCTAAAACCCTATGGATCCATGATCTGCCTGCTGTACCTCTGGCATTTATGTCAAATTTCATTTTAAAATATGTAAGGACGTGAATCTTTACACACTGTGAGAATGTTTTTGCAGCTCACCATGCACCTCTTGTCAGCTTTTGCTTCCATCTGAGCTGCTAAGGTCCTCATGGGGAACTTCAACCACCCCAGCATGCACAGAAGGGACAGCACAGTAATGCATAGGCAGTCCTGGAGGTCCTTGTAGTGCATCAGCTTCTTCACCCAAGTGACAGAGGAGCAGAGCAGAGGTGATCACTGGACCTCATACTCGCCAACAAGGAGGGGCTCACTGGAGATGTGAGGGTCAAGGCAGCCGTGACAATGAGATGGTGGAGTTTGGGGTCCTGAAAAGAGGTAGGAGGGTAAAAAGCAAGCTCACAACCAGTTTTGGCCTTTCCAAAGGGTAGAGTCCCATAGAATAAAGCACTAAAGGAAAGAGTAGCCCAAAAAAGCTGTTTAATATTCAAGCATCACCTCCTCCAAGCTCAGGAGCAATCTATCCCAATGAGGAGGAAGCCAGGCAAAATTTCTGCATGAATGAACAGTGAGAGTGTCCCAGACAGTCTCAGAGACAAAAAGGAAGCATACAGGGAGATGAAGCAAGGACAAGTAGCCTGAGAGGAATAGTGATACATCATCAGAGCATCCAGGAGTTAAGAAAGATAAAGCCCAGCTGTCATTTAATCTGTCTAGTAATGTCAAAGACAACAAGAAGGGCTTCTGTGGGTACATAGGTAACAAAAAGAAGATGTGGAAATGTGGATGCATTCATTGTTGAATGATACTGGAGACTTCATTACACAGGATGTGGAAAAGGCTGTAAGAATGGCTTCTCACCTCAGTCTTTACTAGAAAGACTGACCTTCATGAATCCCAGGTCCCTGAAACCAAGGGGTCTCTCTATCAGAGAAGACAAGCATTGGTGGACAAGGATCAGGTTGACAATACTTAAGCAGACTGGGCATGCACAAGAAAGTCAGGAAGAAGGACCCAGGCTAGTCGGCCACACTTCATTCTTTGGAAGGTGATGAAGTAGCTAAACTTGGAATCTGTTTCCAGGCACATGAAGTTGTAGGGCATTTGTCAGGGCAGTTGTCAGGAAAAGCCAACATGGTTTCACCAAGGGGAAGATGTGCTTGACCAGCTTGATAAACTCCTGGTGAAATGACCGGCTTTGTAGATGAAAACAAAGATTGTTGTCTACCCACAACTCAAGAAGGATTTTGGCACTGACTCCTCTAAGATTGTCATAGTGAACATGCAGTATGGGCTCAATGAACAGTGAGCTGGATTGAATATTTACTGAACAAATGTGTTTGGAGCGTGGTGATGAGTGGCAAGAAATGTAATTGTAGGCCAGTCACTAGTGTTACATCCCAAGGGTGAAGAATGGGTTAATACATTAATAGGACTAAATAATATTAAATAATAATATATTAAACATCCTCATTCATGACCTGGATGATGGTGCAAAGTGCACACTCAGCAACTTTGCTTATGGCACAGATGTGGTTGGGTTGTGCTGCCATCCACAGACACCTCAGGAGGCTGGAGATATGGGCTGACAGAAACCCGAGGCATTTCAGCAGGGAGGAGTAACCCCAAACATTGGTACAAGCTGGGGCTGCCCATCTGCAAGGCTGTGAGGGTGGCCAAGGTCTGACACACTTGCCCAGAGAAGCTGTGCAGTCTCCATCCTTGGAGGTATTCCAAAGCCATCTTGGATGTGGTCTCAGCTTGAACAGGGGTGTTGGAACAGATGACCTCCAGAGATCCCTCCCAGCCTGCAGCAATCTGTGATTCTGGGATTCCTTTTGTCTGATGGGAACCTTTGGCCAATGTGCTGTGACACGGCTGTTTTCACCCTTAGACTCTGAGGAGGACAATTGGGTATGATTCATTCCACATTTTGCTATTCCCATTTAACACATTCTGTGTGTTCATTACTGTGTTGCTACATGTGAAGCAGGCCACACACACAAAAAAAATAACCTTCTTCCTTCTCAACAAATTAAAACAAACTATTTGATGAGTCAGTAATTTATACTGTTTACCTCCTTTTATGTCAACAATCCTGAGACCTGGAACAACACATAATCATAATGATTATAGACATAATGAGCTGATTTATTACGTAGTCACCACATGGTATTCTGGTGCGTATTCAGCTGTAATGATGTCAAACAATATGACTGGAAAATCTATCTGCTCAGAAAACTGCTGCCTACTGGGAACAATAAATTAAGCTAATGTAATACCAGACACATGGGTTCTCTGGATTGAGGGCTCCAAATCATCTTCAACTAAGTATATATCAAAAGCCTCTGACATTTTTAGAATTTCAGGAAAAAAGAAAATCAGTCAGGGATCCTTTTGAGTAGTGGTTGTGAGTGCTGAAGGTAAATATGAATTAAATACTCTCCCAACACAGTTCTATGATACAGAATCAATCTTACAGTTGTATATTTTCACTGAGTTTAAGAAACAGTTTGTTCTGATGGCAGGTTAGTTCTTCCTACTTCCTTGTCTGTGTAAAGTGTTATTCCAGAGGGGAACATCCTTTGACAGAGCTATCACAACTACTTTCATATCTTTGCATTTCATTGCACAAGACAGAGACTTCTCCTTATACTACCAAAAGAACCATTCCCTTGGACCACTGCAAAAGATGTCTATGACTTTCAGTTGCCCCCTACAACATGGATTTTTATGCTGATTCATATAACAGGTGAGATGAAAAACAAATATAATAGCTGCTGCAAGGTGAGTAGATAAATTATGGCTACGTGCAAGCATGGAGGACAAGTACCACAAACAGTAGAGATAAAAAGAACGGAAGAGGAGCAGAGGCTCCTGTTTAAAAATAAAGAATGTCAAACCCCCAAGAATAACTATATATCTCAAAATTTAGTGTAGAACCATATGTCCAAAAAGAAAAAAAATCTGGATTGAAATCACTTGTTCATATGATCTCGAAACATGTCAATGCTCCATTGGGATAGAAGCCTTACAGGAATTCCAGGCAGCTGACAAAATAAAAAATCAGGTGTTTTTGTTTCCTGCATTATTCACTAATTTTCACTAGAATCTGTCTGATAGATGGTCTCAACTGTCTATGATGCAGCTGTGCCTTGTGAAACAACATTCCTTGTTATCCTCTTTAAATTTGTCTGTGCCTACATTTTTCCTGTGTTCTGTATAAAAATGTCTGATTTACTTTCTTTTTGCCATTCTTCATGTTGTATGTGTCATCATCATGTATCTATTAGTTATCTATCTATTATTTTTTAAAATCTAAAATAAGATTGTTGCCTTTTCATGTATCTATTGCATCTCTTGCCCAGCCATGATTCTAATAACATTTCTGGTATCACAAACAGGTAATAGCTGCTCTATTTATCTGAATACATAGAAATTATGTCTTTTGCTGAAAGAGCTTAGCCATAGCTCAGTTGTACTCAGTCTAGTTGTTTCTAGAGGCAGAGCTTGATTTTTTTTTAAAGCCTGTTTTATCTTCTTTTCTTTTCTTACCATAGAAGTAATTATCTCCAGTTGATCGAAGCAACTGATTTTACAGTTTCTCAATTTAAAGTAGGTCAGGCCCTGTCTTCTGTTTATCTGGATTATTTTCTGTTTGGGCTTTCATGCGTGTTGTAAACAGCTCAGCTGGTAACACTGGACAGCCTCATCTGCAGACTCAGCCAGCCCCACGCAAATGGACACAAATGTGCCCAAATGGACACACTGCACCTTCCACATGGGCTCCTCTGGACCAGGCTTCACCACGGGGATTGCGCTGGTTTAATTTCACTTGAATGGACAAGTGAGAGTTGTTGCCTGAGTTCTCCCTCCCTTTTTGTCCTTGTAGCTCTTTCTGCTAGGCTGATTTTCCACTCTACCTTGTTTATGCTCCCTTTACTGTACTTCCTCGCTGCAGGGATCATCCAGATGCTGTTCCTAGCACCAAGAACATGAATCATTCAATCCAGGACTGAACTGATCCACTGGGATATGTGCCGGGCCCATTCTATGTGATTTCAGCATTTTTTATGACCTGTGAACCTAAGGAAAGCGTTTTGAGACAGGCTTTTGCAGCACAGACCCTCACTGTTTCCCTCTCCAGGTCTAACAAAACACATGTCCATTTTGGTTTTGGGGTAGAAGCATGATTATCCAAAGGTGTTTTTTCTGATTATTGTTTAAAGAAGGTTTTTCCTCTGGAGTTGGAGACCTCCTTCCAGAACTAGTCAAGGTTCAGTGATTCACAGGGAGATTGGGAAGATTCCTGTCTCACAGCTGCAGAGCAAGAAGACATTTTTCTGACAGTGCTAAGGAAATGTACTGTCAAAAAATTGTCTCTGAGCTCAACACAACTGACACTGAAGTTTCTAGGTGACTTCTGATCTCAGTGGACAAGCCAAAAATCATGGAATAAGCCACAGATGGCAGATGAACAAATGTTTTACTATCCCTTTAAAGTCAACAAAACTTAATATAATTTCAGGAGAACCTGACCTTTTCTTTGAGCTAAAAATCTTCAGACTCCTGTTAACCAAGGAAAAGGGTAGGGAGAAATAGCTGAAACTAATTCTAATAATTTTATATTATCTTGCCTACTGATAAGATATTTGAATAGCACTCAGCATAGAAAACAAAGGTAAATTTTCCATCTACATCTAATGTCACATTGTTTTATGACAGAAACTTTGATTAATTAGCAGCTTTCTAAACTCAGAAACTAATGGTCGGTGAGTTTAGCTTTTCTGTAGAAGATGATTAACTTAAAAACCACTAAGACTTGATATTTATTCTTAGAATCATAGACTTATTTAGGTTGGAAAAGACATTTAAAATCATGGAGGCCAAGCATTAACCCAACACCGAATCACATTACCCCAACTCCCTCTGTCCTTTCCCTCTAGATTTGGTAGAATGATATCCTTCTACTAGTGCAGATGTTCTTCTGAAAACAGTATAAAAATTTTTCTCAACTGATATTAATCTTCTCACCTGGCCATGAATACAAACAAATGCACTTAACAGTGTAGCTTGCCTGATGGAGTAAGAACCACAATATCTCTCTACTTCAGATAAAAGGGGAAAGACTATTTTTGTGGCTGTTCTGCTGAGTGTTTCAGGTAATATTTCATGTAATGGCACAAGAAGAAAAAGTGTTTTACTATTGGCTTTGTGAATTAAAGTTAGACAGTATAGCTGACCAAATGACTTCGTGGTTTTGGTCCCTCCTGTGGTAGTAAGGCAAAAAAATATTAATTCTTATGACATTCCTGACAAAAAATATCTCCACCATGTGTAAATTTTATTATATTGGTTTCAGGAAGCATTGTAGAGGTATTGTGGTGAAAACTCCCCAGATTCCAGAAAGATATGAAATTTTAGAAAATACACTGTCTGGAATACACAAGCCTGGCTCTGTCTTTCATTTAATCTCTTATTATTATTATTTGCCCTTCTTCTTAGCTGAATATAAACTGCTACTCTGTGTAGCTAAAGAGTGTTAAGATCAATGCTGTGTGTGTAGCCAGAGATATTAAAAGGCACTTCCTGACACCCTCAACAGCACTGAACCTCCACCACACTAAAGAGCAATCCCCTGCCCCAAAAAATGTTAAGTAGAAACAAATTACCTAGATGATCATCTGAGAGGCTGAACATTTTAGAAGAAATTCGTTAAAGGTGCACTCATGGGCTTCACTACAGTTTACAGATTAGTCACCAGGACATTCCCAATTAGCACAGAAATGTGCATGTTTTGGAGCTGGAGGACTTCACATGTCTCATGTGTTTTTGGGTATGAATATTTTCTAGGCTAACAGATCACCAAGGCTGGCTCAAGTACTTTGGGAAAGAATTTTTTTTGTTGTTTTTGTTGTTGTTGTTGTTGTTGTTGTTTGGTTGGTTGGGTTTTTTTTTACAATTATGAGAAATAAATAGTTCGGTGGTTGGAGCACTGGATTCTTACATGATTTTATAAGCATTTGAGCACCATCTCCTTCATGGTGCTAGTCAAACACTTAGGGCTTCGGTTCTCTCTGCTTTACAGGACAGTTGCTCAAGAATAGCACTGCTGAAGAATAATAGAATTGGGAGCTATTTGGAGCAAAGGAGATTGCTCTCTGTAAAACAGGGCTGCCAGGCTTTTAGAGTTCTTTTTCTTCTTTTCTGAGCTTGCAGTGGAGTAGGACATACCTGAGTACTGTGAATACCAGAGCTGACAGGGAAGACTTGGTCTAAGTTTTCTTTTTCTGAGCCACTATTATGTGAAACAGGAAGAGACAGAAAAATCAGTGGTAGCCAATCAACAGTTTACAAAACCTGCAGATTTGATATTTGGGAAATGCAACTGCCTGAAACCTGTATCATATACAAAATGGATAATAACGTTTGACATATTCTCCTGAGCACTGACATTTCTTCTCACAAGGCACATAAGAAAGAAACCAGGCAACTCAGGTTGAGGATCTCACACATCTCTGTCCCACCACAGCAGGTTTTTCCCCCCCCATTCTTCCTGTGGAACGTTGACTGATCTCCTTACCTGTGAGCCTGAAGGTGTTCCCAGGAAATAAATAATCTACTGTCTAGCCAGAAATAAAAATATTAAAAGCAAATAATTACAAGAGTGGAACTGTCTGGGTTTTATATTGATAAAATCTTTTTCAGATTTGTTTGCCCTGTTGGCAGCCTGATGCTCTGGGGCTTTGCAGAAGGAAATCACCATTTGCCAATACAACAGAGCAAGCATGAC
Organism: Petroica traversi; assembly: GCA_025920805.1. Classification (NCBI taxonomy): domain Eukaryota; kingdom Metazoa; phylum Chordata; class Aves; order Passeriformes; family Petroicidae; genus Petroica; species Petroica traversi. The sequence goes on along the minus strand of JAHLSL010000020.1, from coordinate 17,114,750 downwards.
AAAATCTGTCCTGCTGTGCTGGACATATTGACATGATGTTCCCTTGTCAAATAGCATAGAACAGTTTCCTGGCTGACAAAGTGCTCTGGACAGCCTAGTGGCTTTTCCCAGTGCAGCTGCTAATTCCTGCAGTCTCCCACCCCTAGAATGGCCACAAAATCCTCTTTTCTGACACCACTGTTAAACACAAAGACACTCTCACCCTTATGAGTCTCCATCAGATCACATTTCCCCAGAGTCCCCTTGGGAATGACCTCGGCCCTTATGTGATGTCACCTTTCACCCTCCCATCTTTTTCCTATTTGTGATAAATGGTTATGAGTCAGTTGCCATTTTTTCCCTCCTGTGATGGCATCCTGATGGGATGACTGCAAAATCAGAGGCTTGGGACTAGTCCTGCCTTCCTGCTCATCAGATTCAGCTGCCGTGAGATCCTGGATGTGGTCACTGAACAGGATGCCAAAGCAGTGACAGTATAATGCAAATAAAAAACTTCTTTCCTCTGTTGCTTCTATATAATGGATGAAAAACTGCAAAATTCTCAGCCATTATGACCAATGCTTTCTGTGGTTATATACACAAACACTCATACAGAGAAATACATACTCCAGGATAAGGTTTTCCATGCCTACATCCTCATGCTATATAATTGGTTGCTTCAAAGAACTGGAGCTCTCAATTTTTTAAAATTCTTAGTCCCCTAGATATACCCACATTGGATTTAAATGAGCAAACTGTACCTGTTTTTCTTGCCAGGGTGCTCTGAGCCAGCATCTTGATCAAAGTGAGGCCAACTGGAAACACTGTAAGGAGCAATCATTATCAGTAATCTGAAATCAATGAATCTCTGGCAATTTGTAACAGGTAAGAATCGGCCTTTAGCAATTGGGAAAGCCTTGAAGCTTCTCTGAGAGGCATGGTAAGACAGAACAATCCTCATCAGCCATAAATCTGTTGTAATGAGCTGAAGCTAAAAGCTCTGGGTTAAGTGGACATTCTGGGACTCACAGAATGGCACTTCCAGACACAGCAACCCCCTGGTTGATGCAAAAGCCCTGAGAAATGAAATAGGTGGCTGCCACAAAGTAGCTGTGAAACTTCTTTTGCTGGGACTTGAGAGCTGTGAAGAACAGGGGAACGAGGTGTGGCATGAGCCAGGCTGGATCCTGGGAACACACATGGAAGTTCAGTCAGAAAAATTCCTCAGCTTTCAAAAACAATTGAAAATTAATAAACTTCCACTGTGTGTCACCTTTTTGTAATACTCAGAGAGGGCATGTTTCTTACTTCCAGCAAAATACCATGTTTCTATGTCACTAGAATAACAAACATTTTGAATTTATAGGAGTCTTCTTAGATCAGCTCTTTTCCTAAATATAAATCACTTTTCCTCGTTACAGGGGAAAAAAGGCATAAATATGACTTGACATTCTTATCACCTATCCATTCCCCAACTAAAAGATTTACTATGTTGCTCTCTGGGAAACATTCCTGTAGTTGAGGGACTCAACTGGGTAGAAAACCTTAGCTATGAGGCAACCTTATGTATCTGGGAGATGTAAGTTAAACTGTAGCAATCTCCATGAATCTGTAGTACATTAGCTGCCAGATTGCAAAGGATGAATAAGACTCCATTATTTTTCACTTGACTTTGGCATAACTACCATAAAAGCTGTATACTCTGCAGAACTTTGTGATGTATGAGAGGCTCGTGGCTTTTAAAATTTTCTAGATTATGGCTTACTGTTCATACCAGAATATCTTAAGGCAGTGAATCCCTTGCTAATACCTTCAGTTTAATTGAAAAATTTATTTGAATATGGTGAATGTTATTTGAAGCTGTAGTCATTGCAGATTTGTTCTAATTCCTTTTAAGCTGAATGTACATGTAGAAGTATCCTGCTTCCAGGCAAAACCAATACCTCCTTTCAGGAGTTACCACAGAGATTTTGTTTTCACAGTGATATCCCCATATTCTAAAAGTATATGATTGCTTCACGTGTTTCTGCTCTGCTAGAAAGGGTCACTTTGCTCATTAACATAGCAGCCTGAGAACTCTCTTCAGCACAGAAAATTTGGTTGTGACTGGTCTTTAAGTGGCTTGTAGCAGTTGACACAAGGGCAGCAGCCTGTTATAGATGTTTTACAGCTATGTTGATAACACAGCTGGTAACGAAACTTCATCCTTGGCAGAAGAAACTCTGTCCCTGTGTAACTCCTGAGTTCTGCCCAGGATCTAACTTAACCACAGACAAAAATAAACAGGAACTTCAGTAACTGATTAAGACAGTTAGTCTGCTTTTTATAATTTCCACTATAGCAAATGGATTTGCTATTGATACTAATGGCTGTAGGATTATCTTCCTGTACAATTTAACAGTTGTCTATTACATGCATATTCCTATAACAAATTCATACTTTATATTAAAAAGGGAAAAAAAGTTAAAAATCTGTTTATCTTAGCTGAAGAGCAGTATCAGCTAGTCACACATGAAGAAAACTCCCTTCAGATTCTGTTCAACTGATTCAGCCCATCTTTTTTTATCTTGACTGAGCTAAACCCTTTGCACTAGAATAAATGGCAGACTGCTGGGAGATTTTTTAAATGAGCACTGGAAATCCTCGCTGAGTGATTGAACGCTACTTCTTCCTGTGATCCATCCTTCTCTGCAGGAATTGCCATCCTCAGGTCTGAGAGAGCAAAGTATGTGATGCTTAAAGCCATCTTTATTGTGATTTTAATAAAAATCCTTGGAGCCTCAGGCTCTCAAGGAAACCTTTCTCTGTGTTGACTTCATTCTACGTACAGTAAGCTGTTGCAAGAGTGGAATAGGCAGAGAAGGAAGTGGAAAAAAAAAAAAAACCAGAGAGGTTAATTCCTGCTTTACTTGCACCAGAAAGAGCTGCAAGTCCATTTTTGAGTTCCTTGAAAACATTTGTTGGGACTCCTCATGGGATCATGCTAAGAGCCCTTGTGCAGATGTTAAAGTGGCTCTTTTCTGCTAGTGATAAATCTATGCCATGAACTTCTTAATTCATCCCTGTCAAACTCAGACATGCATTTGTCTATGCTAGTTTTAATGCAGGAAGAGTGATCTTCTTGCTTATCTTTGAAATTTGTCCCTGTCTTGAGTGCTGAGGTTTTTTTCTTACTGGTTCCCTTTGGTAGTTCCCTTTTCTCCTCCTGTACCAATTCACTGCATTTACTTTTAGTTATGCCCATTATGTGTATGTGAACACTGAATTTATCATCATTGCCCAATACTTCCAAGGAAGTCTTGGGTTGCCAAGGTTTCTATCAAAGGTCACAGTGCAATCTACGCCATTTGCAGATCTTCTCCCTGTGGTGCCATGCCAGGTTTTGAGCATAGAGCCCACTGCTGTCCCTTCCTTTCTCAGCTTAGGTTTTCCTTTTGCTGTCCCAGTGTATTCTCATCAGATGATTTTGGCAAATCTTTTGACCCACAAACAGGTATGACTGTCACAGAAAGGTGGTGCTGACAAGAACTTCCTATGCTCTGTTTTTCCCAGGAGTGTGGCCTTCAGAAGCGTCTCAACCAACACATAAGCAGAGCACATCCTGTACTTTCCCTTATCCACTGGTGACTCTTCAGCATCACTGCCCATGAGCTTGCACACATCCACCAGCAGCTAAATAATTCAATGGCTGCTGAGGGATATATTGGAAAAATTCAATTGGTCTTCTAAAAAGTGTATATTAATGAAGTATGTCTATTTATGAAACCATTTTAATAGGCAGCAGGAGAATTGTTGAGAATTCTGCCAAGGGCAATGGGTACAATTTATACTGCTAACAGAGGATATTACTCACATCTAGAAGAATAAATTGGATATCACCAATGCACTGAATTACTCTCTTGAAATAGAGGTGGGAACTAGAGGAAAAAATAATATCCCAAAAGCATTAAAGAATCCATCAAAGAGTTTAGAGTTTTTATTAAAAACTGTAATCAAAGCTGGATCCCATTGTGCTCTCACTCTAGCTTAATGGCTGGCAATGCTCCTCTGATCTCAGTGACATTGCTAAGAAGGGAGTCAGCACAGTCAGAAGCAGATTCTTTTTAGTCTCATTTTCTTAAGTTAAAAGTGAACTGAAGATAAAAAAAACCTATTTATTTACCAAGATTGATGAGAAGAGGCTAGAGAAATGAAAGCACTATTCCCTCCTGTGCTCAGCTGTATTCTGGAACTGCAGAGATTAACCATGCCATCTCCAGGGACAGTCCCCTTCTCGTCACAGATGTGAGCCCTTCTGGCAGCAAGGCACAGGAGAATTTGCACACTCTCTACCTGCCTGTCTGCCCCATGCTACTGTGTGGTTCCCATTTAGAGGCACCAGAGTGTTTATCAGGACTCATCTTAGATGACAAGTATAAGTTCAAATTTTTTTTGTAAGTTCAAAAGTTTTTTGAAGTGCTTGGCACAGGCTAGTGATGTGTAAAGGGAGAGTATGCAAGAAAAAAGAAGGTGTAAGATGCATAAGACAAAGTCAGCTCCTTTTCTGAAACTCACCGGGAGTTTTGTAGTATCCCAGAAAGAGCAGAACTGAGTCCCTAATGAAAAACATCAGCACCCCAACCTCTGAAAAAACCTCAGCCATTAGAAATGTCTCACAACAATGTTAAAGCACCTATCTTTTTCGAATGTTTAAACTTCTGGAAAATACAGCATAGCCTCTCCCATGTGCTGAGCACTGATGTGCCAGCTTTAATTTACTGGCTCCTCAGAAGTTAAAGAAATTGGTGTAGGGAATGGACACAAACGAGTTAATTTCAAGTCTCTCACACAGAAGAGATGTGATTTGTTTGTACAGTAACCAACATGTTGCTTTTCTGTATAAGTCAGCAGTGTGTGGATTTTTCTCTTGTGCTGCATGTGCTGTTTTACTGACTCATTTTAATTGTCTTTCCACAGAGGATAACAATGTGCTTGCTATCTGTGGCCATTGAACTCAGACCTAGCCTTGTCTCCTCCAGGACTTTTCCTGAAGCAAGGATAGCCATTTTGGACACATGAAATAAAGGTGCAAAGGGGGGTTCAACAGGGACAAAAAGACAGCCACATGAGATGGTTTTCTCCCCTTATATGGATTTTCTGATCCTCATGCACCCCAGAGGGCTCATACAATATAGGGTATGCAGCTGGACAAAGTTTTTTTCTGGAGAACTAATGCTGAACAAAGTTCAAGCTCCTGGAGGGTCCAGGGGGATGATGTAAGCTGCTAGACCAGAGCATCATGCCTTCATGATTTCATCACTTTACCAGGGCCAGCCAGCACTCTGCTGAGAAATTCCTGGGCTTGGCTGGCTGGCAAGTAGGATACTCCAGGTTCACACCCAATCACCTCGTTGTGGAGGACACAAAAGTTTACAAAACTTTTTGAAGTTTTCTCCATGATATTTGGCTTCATCCTGCAGCAGAGGGGCCACAGACACAGTATTTGCTTGAGGACTGCCAGAAGGATGTGGGGGAATGAAGTTTAAGGGCAGTTTTCACAGGGTTCAGTCCTGCCTGCCTCCTCCTCACAGCTGCAACTTCCTGGCCCTCCTCAGACCTGCATAAACACTCCCTTGCCTCCATGGTGTGCTGGAACAGAGGGCTAATGAAGGCAAAAAGTATCACTCTCCAAATTATCAATTTTATCTATACCAACTCTCCAAACCATCTTAACCCCAAGTGTACAGGGATCTCCGGCCACCTCAAGTGAGGGGTGGGAAGTGGAGTGAAACCTCCAGATCACAGTCTTGGCCTAAGCTGTTGAGGAACTGTACTTAAGCTGTGGATAAGGTCCCAGCACTCCTCTACCACTTATCTTTACAATGCTGATAAGAAACACAATTGTTTCTTAGTTCTGCTTCAGAAACAAGAAGTTGGCCTTTCAGTTTCTATAAATAAAAACCTGCCCTTCTTACAATAAGCTGTCATACCCCGTGGTTTAATTCAACATGAAGAGTGGCTTTTTCAAGGTTTGAAAGATTAAAAAAAACCAAACTTTAATGGATCTGATGACATAGTGGTCATTAATGAAGCAAAGAACTTATGAAAAACTGTGGACATAGAAACACAGTTTGTCCTGGACAGGCTGAGTGGTCCCATTTGAGTGAATAACTTGAGATAGGTACTGTAAACTCAATTGGTGTACTACATTCCTCATTGCATATTTGCACAAGCCATTACCAAGGAAACCTCATTCTCTATTGCTGCATAAGTAATACCCTACTATGACACAGAGCAGCTGAACAGGAAAAGTGAGCAAGTTTCCTGAAGAAATCAGACAGATGGATCCAGGGCCCTGCCTACTCTTCATTGGACTGCCACTGGAAGCAAGTGTCTGTACAGAATTCACCAAAGCTTTTCCAGCTGAGAACTTCAAGTGGGTCAGGCATCCCTGCAGGACAGCTTGATAAGATGAACATACCATTCAAATTTTACCCACACAAGTAAAAGCTTTCAGATTCTTCCCTTGAGAGGAACTTCAGGTGATGACTGGTTGGCAGCCCTCTAGACATTAACCTTAGAAGCCCTAAAATCTCCAATTCCACAAGCAGTACATCTGTAAAGCATGCCTATTATTCACTGCTGTGCTACTCCAGCTGAATTCCAAAGCAGCTCTGTAACTGGTGCAAAATCTGACTAATGAAGTGCTAAATCAAGCCCAGCAAGTAGAAGGGTTCAATTCTTTTTTAGTTCAAAGCTTTTGCAATTAAGGATAATTATGATCCAATATTTAAACTGCTTCTGTTTCAGTTTTTCTGCAGACGAGATTTGGGTTTTGCACACATAATACTGTTCCATTTCAGTAAATATTTCAGTAATAGTATAAGTGGTCTATTATCATGTAGTAAAAATCTGTTGCAGCATTTATTTACTGATAGCTGTGAACTATTCAGAAATGGCCAAAAAAAAAAAAAAAAAGGAAAGAAACCAGCAGCCCAGTCTGGAAATGCATGAATGAGTTTGCAAGAGCACTGTTTGCTTTTTCCCTGTAGGCTTCTATTGCTGCAGGGAAATTTGATTTATGAAGCCCTGAACCCATGTCTGCCTCAGACGCTGGCCTGTTGCTTAATTTAGCAACAAGGCACGGGCTGTGGATTGGCTGCCTTGGAGCAGCACAGCAGTTGGGCTCACTCTCGCTTTCCCCTGTGTAAGGTCACTTTCTCCACCAGCTTGAACGTGTGATGTGCTGCATACAAATAGACAGCAAAAGGCAAAAGCCTGTTGTGAAAACTGTCTGGCTCACTGGTACTCATCAACAACACTCAGCCTGTTGCAGCTGAAATGACACTGCCTTTCTTCTCCCACCTTATACCTTAAGCATCCCTTTAGCCCTTCTCTGTTTCTGCAAGAGTTTTCTTCCAACCCCCCGTGTTTCTTGTTTGCTTTATTATTTTCTAGCACCTTTATCCAAGAGGCTTTATTTTGCAGACATTTTGGAGTGGTGACAGACCATCTGAGCTCCAGACTGTTCAGTTCAATAGACCAAAAGGAAGGTGACATGACAGCTGGAGTAAGTATCATACCATTTAACACACGTAGTGGGAGGTGAGGGACTCTTCAGTCTTACAAGTTCACATGCTGACTGGCTGCAAGATGGAGGTGTAATAGGTAAAAAACAACTAACAGGAGTCCTAAAGGGTACAGCACCTAAATTTTAGCTTTATTTTTTTTCCAGGCATGTCTCTGTGTTTTCAGAACAAGAAGTAAAGTTCCTTCCTATTTTTACCTTCTAGCCCCTTAAGTGTATATTGTTTATAACCCAGTTTAGGTCTGGAAGAGGTGCAGTCACTCCTGCAGGAATCAAATGGAGGATGTGGCCCATTGTAAAAATTTGCATTTATCAGACGTCAAAGAACAGAGCTAAAGCAATTTTTAACGTCCTTTCCCAGCAAGTGCAGAGCTTGTATCTCTAAAAGTTACTGCCCACTTTTGCTGGATTAACCCTTCAGTTATTGACTTCAGGAGGTATTCTACCTGACTCTATACCATGTACCTTTTTGGATATACGTATTCCCATGGGTGAAAGCTGTACAGAGCTTCATAGGAAAAGCAGAGAAATTCTACCACCATGGCACCTTCTGCCAAGCACCAGGCTTATTCAAGCAAAGAATAAGTCTCAAGACCCCTTTCTAATGAAATTTTTTCTCAGAATCTAAATACAGACATTTCTGTCAATTTCCTCATTAATAAATCACAAAGAAGGAAACACACTTGCTGTTTACATAGGAGACAAACTAAATAATCTAACCTTTATTTAGCATTGGGTTTTGCTATGACTTTTTTCATAGTTGACCTTTTCTACTTCAAGAGAGATCTTTATAAAGAATAAGCAGGGATGGCAGGGGGAGGAGGAAGAAATGAAATTATCTTGCTGAAGTAATAATTAAGCAAGACAAGGGCCATGAAAATAATACCTTTTCAAAGGTCTAGACACACTCAGTCGCCTTGGGTAACGGGACAACATAAGTGACGCTCTGCCCCTCCTACAGCCCTTCCTGTCCCTGACATCAGCACATCACTGTCATTAAAACTGTCATAAAAAATAGACAGGGCTGATGGGCTGGCTGAGAAAAGCTGTGACAGCTGCTCCGTGTGTGTCACTGGGTTTTATCACTCCATTACAGGATAATGATAATGATTAGCCTTGCCTTGCTCTCAGAATGGAAAGAGGTATTTTTGATGAAAGGAACTAAAAACTTGGTTTAGGCATCATGGCAAGATTTCAAGAATCAACAGCATCTGTCAGCCCAACTCTGAGTAGTTATTCTAATCTGCATTCCACTGACACCCTGATGGCAAGTGTGTGAGACAACCCCTGACCTGAAGGGCTCATAGGTTTAAAGAAAAAAGGGACATGGTTTGGAAGAGGAGGCCATTTTTGGGTCTGTAATTTTATGGTACTGACTGAAATACATGTATATATGCATGGACATTTTGTATACAAATACAGGGCAAGCTGGTTTCTAGCACTGCCTGTCAAGCAGCTCTTGCCTGTGGGACACTGAGCTACCTTGTTCTCATGCTAGGGTGGTTTCCCACTCAGCAAGTGATGTGACAACTCATGCAGGTTCTCTGAACTGTACAACAGGCAGCAAGCTCTTCCTGTTACCTGTTTGTGAAACCAGGATATCCTGATTTAGCTCCTCTGATTTGGTCTGTACTCTTCGCAAAGACAAGGTTTTGTTCTGGGCTGAAGGCATAAAAAAATGAGTCAAAGGTTCTGGGTTAGTTGCAGACATCAGTGTTGATGCTGAGGATTTAACACAGCACAGATAATCTCAATTCCTGTATTTTCTGAGAACTAAACATTTCAGTCCTCATGCACATTTACAGAGTGTTTTAAACTCTCAAACAAATGTGAAATGTTCCAGGTAGTTGTAACTGGTAACCATACATACTGGTAAGTATTCCCACAGTTTCTAGCATTCCTCTCTTCACTCTTCCTCTTACAAAGGAAGTAGAAATCTGACTGCAAACACACCAACACTAAATGACCTGAAAGTATATCTGGTACACTGACAAGTATTTTGTGGCTCATCTTGGACCAGGGTCTACCATCTTTATTTAATTCTGAGTATTTCTTGCTCAGCAGACAGTCCAAACATAACTGGTTTTTCCTCTGATTTAAGCATAGGGGAAACAGACTCATGTCTTTAATGAAGTGTCCATTTCTATAAAGATTAAAATGGAAGTTTTCAGCAAAGCAAAAACATTAAACTGTATCGTGGGACCAAGGGTTCTGAAAATTGTTCAAATCACAGTCTCAGCTTTCCTCACAGGGGAACAGTGTAGGCTACTTTTTCAACAATTCAATACTTCTTTGAGCAACCTTTCATTTTTCCTACTTTAGAATTTTGTTTCTTATTTCAGTGGGAGGTTCCGATTTTTCTTGTTTTTTGAATCTTCAGGAGTCCTCTCTGTTGCATGTGCAACAAAGCCTGGGCTTTTAATGACTATTTGGAACAAAACAAAGCCATTAAAAAAAGCAGACAGAAACACAGACCTCTTTCCCTTTAATCAAATGGGCCCCAAATCTGAGATTGCTCTGTGGTGCAAGAGTCCCAGCTGTGCCACTGCCGGATGAAAATACGACTTGACATTTGTTCACCTCCCTTCCCATTTGTAGTTGGTCTGTTCTGCTCCTCAGCTGGAGCTCTGTCGTGCTGGGTCAGCCAACACTTCACTGACCACAGGGATCATGGGCAGGATGGACCCTGCACCCTGTGGCTCTATCACTTGCTGGCATGCAGGCCACCAGAACCTCCAGCTCTTACCTGGCCACATTCAAATCAGGTGTCAGTGATGACTGAACCACCAGTCGGTCTTGGGACAAGGGATATTGTACCTCAGTGTGTCCAAATGGAGTTTTCTTTATTTTGTATACTAAGTTATTACTGCAGAGGAACTTTAATCTCTGTCTCCCAGACTCCTACACATATTCCAGGGTTGATATGTTATACTGACCCCATATATAGGCCATAGCCAGGGAAGTCTAAGGTATCTTCTCTCCTGAAAGGTTCATTTCCTAGCAAAGCTGACCCACACCTTTCCAGCCAACAGAGAACTGTGGGTGGACTAAGCATAAAGCAGTAACTTGTGAGGAGTACTACAACTTCAGAATACACTAGCAACACAAGATCCTAGAAAAACCCATCTGTGATCCACGTGGTGAGTGTAGGATCTGGCTGCATGCTGCTGTTATCAGTGGAAGCAGAAGCACTCATTCCTCTGTGGGTGTGTAGAGAAGTCAAATATAGTTTGGGAGTAATCCAAAGATATCAAGTTAATTGCTCGGTACTACGTCTGCATGCTGTGCAGAGGAAGGAAATGGCAATTTCATTAAGCTTTTAGTGCAAACAATACACCTCTTTGTCTTGCTTAGTTCCTACATATTACTCAAGATTTGTTGCCTTCATCGTATTTCATTTGTATAAACTGACCTGTTGTTTTGCAAAGGGGATACTGGCCTTGGATTTACAATCAGTAACATTATTTAGTACATTCTGGGCTTATTCATAATGAGACAAAATATATGTGGTCCTCATAAGTGGCCTTTGGCTTACAAGGTAAAGGTATGAAGTGCAAAAATATGGTAGTTTATGAGTTCTGGATTGTAGTAGTCTTCAAAAAAGCATCAACAAAAAAAAAAAAAACCACAATATTCTGACCTTTAATTACTTGAACAACATAATTTGTGGTAAAACGCAGAATATTTTGCAACACTGTGACATTTAAACACCTGCAGATAAATTCCTTAAGGTGCTCTTTGAGAAGCATCATTTTTAACAGCCAGACTCTCCCACTGGCAGAGAAGGAAGATGGATCTGTCCCATGGAGACTTGGAGGAGGAGTCACAGCAGGCAGCAGAGGGACAGCCTGCACATTTGGACAGTTTGCTTGGTTCAAGAGAGATGTAAACACCTCCACTCTTTCATCCCCTCCCTGCCACCCTCACTTAAAGGAATGCAGCTCTGGTTTAAGTTGATGATGGTATTTGAAAGCCCAGTGGAATATTTTTAATCTTTAGATACACAGGCACCAGGAATGACCCAGCTCCTTCTTGCCTGTGGTCTTTCTCTACAGCACCAGATCCTTTGCTATCCCTTCCTGGTTGGTTATCCCAAGGTGTCCCTTCCTGTCCAAACTCTTCTCCCCCTCCCCTCTGTGCTGCACACCTGCAGTTATTCCAAGTCTTTGCTGTCTCCATCAAGTGGCCCCTTCATCCCTTTGCTTGGTAACTCCTGTCAAAGCACCAAAGGGCTTCAAGTTCACCTTAACTTTTGACCAACGCTGACACTCCATGTTTGGCATTTGCTTCATCTTCTGCAAATGCCCCACTGCATTTGTTTAGAGAGGCAGTGAAAAGCAAAACTGTCAAAGCTGCCTCAGGGATTCCCAGTGCCTGGTAAAGTGGGTGGAACCAGGCAGAGCTATCTCCTAGACATTTCACCAACCTGCTAAAGTGCCCAATCTGTCACGATTTCATGCATTTACGCTGTCAAGAAGAGCATTAGGAGAGAAAATTGAAATGAATTTCTAACCTGAGAGTATTTTTAGTTTCCAATCGAAGCATTTTGGCATTCAGAACTGTAACTGCATGGGACGGGCTGTAATTTCCCTCCTCCCTGTACTAATGTGACTTCTTGTTCCTTAAATCTTCCTAACAATTTTGAATGGAAACCTCACACTTTCCATGCTCTTGAGCAGTTTTCTTCATTCATATAAAGGGGAATCTGTTGATGCTTTGTAAGAGCGGTCAAAAATTTTAAATATTGCATGTTAATGGAATTTGTTTTTGAAATTGTGAATTTTAGTGAGAAGAAGACCTTTGCAAAAAGCTTTTTAAAATTAAAACTCTTCAATTACCTACAGAGATAGTTAGTGTTTCAATGTTCAAAGAATGATGAAAAGAGAAAAGAAAATAATATGCATTCTATGGTTATCTGTATTGCTTCCTGTAGGAAATCTTTAGTGATGAGTACATGAACTTTGCCTTGGAAAACAAAATGTCCCTACATGCTTTACCTATGCAGTTAGCACCATATCAGTGCTGGGGCTTGGCTGGCTGATTTCAAAACTAGCCTCTTGGCTGGCAATTTGAATTTTAACGAAATACCTTAGAAGGCAATTTTGATAAAAAGACCTAAATTGATTTGTTTGGGTGTTTTTTGTTTTAATTTTTCCTCAAATTGATTCCTGGGCTGTGGTTCCACAATCCTTGATACCGTTCCTGTATAAATAGGAGCCAGCTAAATGAACTTAAGCCAGATTGAGAGTTTACATGTGGTTGTGGCACTTTAAATCTGATTTACAACTGACAGTGTTTTCAAAATTAGACTTAATTAATTCCAGCCAGACTTGTTTAAAACTAAACAATCTCATAGCGAGACACAGCTGCTTAACCAAATGAGGAAAATTAACCAGGCTGTTGGTCCATGGTAGTTTTTCCTAGATACCAAGCACAGGTAGAGAGAATCTTAGAAAAGCTGGTTATGCAAATCATAAGGTACCTGGATTGTTCTTTGGTGCAGCTGGGGCAGAGCCAGGTGTCCACATTTTGACCAAGTGTAATTACAGCTGATGGGTCTTCAGGGGCACTGGGGAAAGGAACTAAATTGTGTGATTTTTTGTGTTGTATCTGTTGTATTTCAGTTCCTTTAGCCCAAAGAATGGGAAGATGTTTTGTGATGTCCTACATCACTGTGGGCAAATGAAATAGAAACAACAAGGATGTGTCTGACTGCGAGTTCTAAAGGAAACTGTGGAATGTTTCCAGTCGCATTAGATTTAATCTAATCTAGCTTTTCCCTTTTCTTTCTTCTTTTTTTTTTTTTTTTTGCTGCAAGTAGCAGTCAGTATTCCTTTTTCATACTTTAAAGTGAAAATAAATCACTGCTGAAATACATTACACTTGCTAACATTCACCTGCAGGAAGTCCATAACCGTGGCAGTGACAAGCAAAGCATGATGTTGAAGATGAAAATAAGGCAATGGATGCTAAATAATCACAGGTGCAATCTGCAAGAGGGGCTCCAGTCTTTATGTATGAACACCCTGTTGTCAGCCTCCCATCTCTAAAATAAAAAGGGACACAAAAAGGACATATTAATTTTTTTTTAATTTTTTTTTACTTTGTCAAGTACAAGGCTTTAACTTTTGCTGCACATCAGTGGCCTGTTATTTTTTTGACTTTGCACCAGATTCTGTTAAAACCGAAGAAGAAAAACCTTTCAATCCTAAAGGACCACAGGGAAGAAGATCTTAGTTTGATCCCATTTTCCTTTTAACATTTATTGCATGTTTAGTTTTTATAGGCAGAGGGCCAAAAAGCAAAATAACAGCTTCCACCATGAGCATGACTAGGGCCAAGCAGCAGAATTTAAGGCCACCTTGTTCTTAATGTTTCTGGCACTGAAAATCCCTGACTCTGGCTCAGTCCTTCTCTTACCATCTTGGATATGTTACAGAATAACCCTGTGCATCTCAAAGTGCAGAATGAAACAAGAGTGTAGGTGTCTGCAGAGCTTGAGATTATCTACACAAACATAGCAGTTTGTAAATACTGCAGTGCACCCTCACTGCTCTTCTGTTGTCTCTTCCCCTTAACTCTTAAGCTGCCCCTGCCTCAATTTCTGATTAAGAAATGGCAGTGAAAACTCGATACACTTATTTTTTTAATCTGAAATTCTTACCCTTTGCATGTTCCAGCAAATATAACCACTCCTCTCAAAAAGACAGCAAGTCATTTTAAAGAGAACATGCAGGAAAATGAAGTATATTTTTATTTGGTTAGCTCTCAGCGCAAAAGGGATTTGGTTTCCACCAGTGCTACAATACAAACTGAGCCAAATAATCAGTTCTTCACACTTCAGGAGCTGGGCTTAGGTTCATAACTTGATGTGATCCCAGTTAGAGAGAGATATCCTGATACAAGACAGTCCAGAACAGCAGACCATGAGGGTTGTAGGCTGGAAAGAGAATAAAAAGTATCAATGGAATAAAATGGCTATGGTTCCTTCTCCCCAAAACTAACCTGAGAATCCCAGAGTCTGTGGTGATTGCTCTCAAGGCCTTGATGAGAACAAGAAGATGCCCTGTCATTGCCCTGCTCATGCTGGAGATATCTGCTCACAAATCAGCCCACCACAATGCCAAGGCAGGTCTGGAGGACTCTATGCCTCAACCTGTGCTTTCAAAACAGGACAGAACTGGACCATTTTCAGAAGTCCTGAGCTCACCTTGGTGTGCCACAACCACAGCTTCTAACGCAAGCAGGAACAAGCTCATTCACAACTGTGGGTTTTTTTCTGAGCATATTCTGGGTATATTTATTACAGGATAAGCTCTTTTTGCTGCCATAAGCATTATAATAATTTAATCAGCTGTCATCTACTGAATTATTTCCTTCCTTCTACCAACACTATCATTCTTAGGTCCAAATTCGTTAGAAAAGCAATTAACCACAAACTTCATTTAGCTAAATGAGATGAGATGAGATCTTTTTATTTGCTTGTATTTGTTACTGCAATAGTAGCACCAATTTTGCCAGTTTGTTTTTGCAACGGCTTAAGGGGAAGCAAACAAATTATTTTAAACATGTAATAAATACCTAGAGAAAAATAGCAATAATTACACTTTCAATTTCAAATAAGTTTTACCTACCCTTATCCTGTGTTTCACAATTTTATGGTGTTTCTATTTTTAAAGACTGCTTTTAAAATAAATGTCAGTATGTGTTCCCGAGAAAATAACGTGTTTGACAGCATTTCTTTTCTTCTGTTCATGAGCGGCTTAGGGACAACTGTTCAGTTTTCAGCTATAAATGCAAATGTAAACCTAACCCAGTTTACAGTTTGAATGTGCATTATTTGCTCCAGCTGTTTTGTATTTGCAAGGAGGTCTTATTAAATCCCCTCTATCAAGTGATACTGTTTAAATTCTCTGGTTGTCTGGAAAAAAACACTGAAAGGTGAAGAAAAGAAAGCAATTTCAAGATAGACAAATACTATTTTTCTGGTTAGATATGTAGGGAAACCATTTCCTGTCCAAAATTTTCATAGGGGTTTTGAACACCACATTTAGAGAACAGAAAGAAAACAGAACAGGATTCTTGATCCCAGTGAGACATCTGTCACCTGTGGGAGAGTGGACAGGGGACGTTTGGGGGTCTGCTTTTATAAATTCTGTGGAGCTACTGGCCTCTGGTTTTTCCTGGCCACTCCAACAGGGAGAAGTACATTTTATTTTCATGCCAGGAGTATGATTGCTCAGCCAGTAGCCTGAGCTCCCATGCTGCTTGCTGTACACACTCAGGGACTGAAGGCATTCCCTGTGAGAATGGGGATCTCAGCATACTTATATTTTGCAAGCTGAGAAATCCTGGTAGCAGAGAGGGCCGGAATGGTGAAAAATCAGTTCTGGGCTGGTGAGGCACTGACATGCTGGAGACAGGAATGTAGAGGCAAGCTTTAAAGGAAAATAATGAACTGCATGATCTTTTGGGGAGGGACCAGTGTTCTTCCTGGCTGTGCCTGTGTGTCATCCACCACTTGTCAGATGATCTGTAATGTCACAATATGGCTCTGTGGGAGCAGCGCCAAGGCTGGCAGAAGGGGTCTGACACACAGAGCATGGATCCTCCTCTGAACCTGCCCCAGGTTCCCTGAGGTTTTGATTAATGCTCATCCCAAAGTGTTTCATCATTTTGTTTACCTTTTCGGCTTGGAGCCGCTAATTTTATTGCCACAGCACTGCATATCTTGAGCTGAACACTCCTCCAGTTCTCCTGGCATATCAGCTGAATTATGTAGGTCTTGGTCACTGTGGAGAATTTGGCTTGGGGCAGAGAGCCTGTTTATTTGAAATGCTGCTGCATCTGTGCTCAGTCCACATTAGGGTTGTGCAGCCAACAACAACAACAACAAAAAAAATACATGCAGATACATGCTCCAAGTGCCAGTTTGGAAGAATAAACGAAATATGGTTACATGCATTGTCAGACTGATAGGCTCTGCTGCAGGAAAGAATAACTTTCATTTTATGGCAGTATTGGCTTATGAATCTACTGGGAGACCATTTCTCTGTCGCACAGCTTTTGCCAGCAGCCTTGTGAAGCTTTGGCATTCCCAAAGTTCTTCATCTTTCTGCTCAAGCACTGTGACCAGCCAGGACTTGGGAGTGTGACTTTCTAGCTCTGCACAGGCTACAGAGGCACGTCACCCAACTGCAGCCATATCAGCTGCAGAAGTGGGTAAATTCCCTTCCTCTTCTTTTTGTCTGATGAGACTTTTAGAGTTTGGAGTTAGGAGCAGCCTCCAAAGGTACATCCCTACTGCACCTCTGCAGGGGAGAGGGGAAGGAGATATACTCAGCCCAGTCAGTGCCAGGCCCCACACCCTGCCTGGCACCATGTAGCCAGAAGCACAGAGCTTCTACAGCTCAGGCATTGCCAGAAAATATCTCCTCTAGTTCAGTTATCTCTACATTCTGCAGTGTGCACACACCTTTCCTACATTTCTGCAGCCCGGTGACACAAAGGGTTGATGTTTTACAGTGGCTTTGTCATGTGGGGATCAAGCTCCTACAGGATTCCATAGTCTGCTTTAATGTAATTGAGGTCACTTTCAAGCAATGTGACGAGCTACAGTTTGTCTCATCAATACAGGCTTTGAAGGCTGAACAAAGGCTGTAGAATCAGTTTCTCTTTTTTTTTGGCAGCTGCTCTAATAGACGGTAAAAAAATGACTGTTCTTGCAAGCCCCTTTCCTACCACTCAGAAACATGCCCCAACCTCAAAGTAGCCCATAATAAAATAAAAAGAGCAACCAAAAGAACCCCATTTTCAGTAACCAGCCCTTCCTTCATAAAGCCCTTGCTTCAACAACAGCCAGCATTAAGGCAAGGAAGGCAATGGGATGAAGAGCAGTAAAAATTGTCTGCAGGAAGCCAGCCCATCATCTGAAAGGGTGCTCTCCACAGCTTGTGTCTCCTTACAGTGTACCGTATGGCTTAGCAGCTCTGCAAATGCTGAGACAAGTGTGCTGGGGAGCAAAGAAATGTTTCCTTATAGCCATGCCAGGCTGTCACTCCTCTGCCTCCCCCACTGTTAGGAGCTGCTAGACTCTCTCAGCCATCTGGTGCAGGATTTGAAATTTCCTGCTGCTAACCCTGGCCAGTCCTGGCATTGCTGTGCACTTGGTGTATGGAGCTGAGACAGGTTTTGAAGTGTTTCTACAAAGCTGAAAAAGCAGTGGAAAGGCTGGAGGAAAATCAGTGGGAAGGTGTGAGCTGGAAACAAGACACACTGGTGATGGAGGCCTCAGTACACATTTCCCTTTTGTGGGGGATAAAGGAAAGGGCTTTGCACTTAGATTTAAGTGGTCATGGAAAACAGTCATGGGAGAATAAAATGTAGATGACATGCTCTTCTTTATTCCCTACTGGGAGATGGAAATGCAGACAGATTTCCAGAGAAGCACAAGGACTTCAAGCCCTTTGGATGAGGAAGGGTCTGAGAAGCCATCTGCCTCAGTTTCCTCTGCCAGCTCCTCACTGTGGGATGCCACTCACATGTGACAGTTGGGAAGCTAAAGAAATCCTTATGAGGTGTATTTAGAACAGCGTGCCAGCAACTGGGATCAGGACCAAGCTGTGCCTGCATAGTCTGCATGGACAAGAGAGGAAGTCATTGCTGCTCTTGGGGCTCTCCCTGCTGGAATCTGCTCTGACCCCAAGTTTCTCTGGTTTGCAAACACAAAGAGCTGTAAGGCAGGTGCCAGACTGCTTTGTTTATGTACTTTTGTTTACGTACTTTTTTCCCACTGTCATTCAGAAACCTATCACACTGAATGCATGATTTATTTGGCCGTGTTAGGTGTAGTTGTTTCCATAGACTCAATTCTAGCAGTGAACAGCCCTTTCCCTGACAGATAAGGGACAACCAGAGCTGTCCCAAATCAGGCTCTGTGATCCCAAACTGCTTATTCATCATTGTGCACATGTCCCTTGTCGTCTCTGGGATGAGTTTTAAGCTGGTCCTAGAAAGCCCTGCAGATTCCCAGAAATTCACACAAGTATTTTTAAAGTATTGAAGAAGTGCTACAACTTCAATACGTGTTTTACCTGGGCAAGAGTCTCACAAGGATGTAGCCCCTTGTTGGGTGCAGTGGGTGTGTTAAGCTTATCCTTATACCCTAAATAGATACTGCCTTGAGTGAAATACGGGCTGGGTTTTCCTCTGAACATTATTACACAGCAGATACAGTTTCCATGCAAAGAAACTTGACTTTTCCCCTGTAAGAATGATAGGATGTCAAACAGTTATTTAGTTATCAGTATCCAGTTTTAAATTACTCTCTCAAATATGTACTCTAATATTTGCAGTGTTTATGGTGGGTGTAACAGTACTAGTGCAGGACCTCAAAGAAAAATATTCCATCTTTCCACAGGCCAGCATGCAACTGCTTGAAAAGAATGAGCTGGACATATTATTTTCTCTTTCCCAGTGAATAGTTGTTGAAATTATTTACAGTCTTCGCACAGTTCCAATTAGTTTGCTGTGTGTCCTCACAGGCTCTCTCTATGTGCAAGGCATTTTATTCCTGTATCTCCACACAGAGAAGAGAATTTATTGGCACAAGCTGGCACAGCCAAATTGACTTGAGCTACCTGCAGGGATTTTAAGTCACAATAACTGAGGATGTTTCTCACACTACATGCACCACCCAACTGTGTGCCCTGAAATTCAACTAAAGGGTGCCCATTAATTTGAATACTGTTTTGGTGAGGCTCTAACAAACAAACTACCTTAGTCTCATTCAGGGCAACATTGCATGGACTTCAACATGAATTCACTTTCTGAATGAGGAACAGATAGATAACATCTGCCCCATTAAAGATGCAGCTACACTGCAATGGGGAAGGTAAATGGAGGTGGTGATGAAGATGATAGTGATGGTGATGACCATGGTGGTGTGCTCCCCAGATGTCACTCAGTGCCTTTATCTCATTACTTAGGGTGTCTTCCATTCTGCAGGCTAAATGCTGAACACAGCACTCTACACTGCTATGTTCTTCAGACTGCCCTTAAGCTTACAGGCTTTGGAGAAGAGGAAGAGCTTCAGAGCAGCTGTCAGTGCTCCTGCATTTAGCTGGCAGTCATTGAAGGAACACTAGGACCATGGACACAACAAGGAGCAGCTTGGACCATAAACAAGCTGTCTAGATACCAGCATGTTATTCTCAAAGAAAAGAGTTTTCTTTGGTTGTGTGCACAGCTTGCTGCTCTTTCAGTCTTCAGAACACTGAAAAGATGACATTGTCACCTAAACCATCACCTGAACCCATCCTGAGAAACAGAAGGCTTTGTGGCCCAAGCAGGACTTGTTTTCTTTCCCCCCCTACAACACACAATGGCCACAAAAACTACAAAGCTTATGCCTTTAGCATTTTTCTCCCAAATCAATGACTACAGTATGATGAAAAGAACACATGCTTCTGACTGATCAAACCGAGACTGTCATTTTCACCTGTTAAAAGAAGTCTGTCTACAAACAGTCTAACACAGTTGAGCAGACAGACTTGACTATATTTAAATTAATTACTGCTTTGTTTATAAATAAATTCAGGAAAAATGGAACAATATGCAATAAGAATTATACACATGAAGGAAAAAGTCTTTGTGTCACCTAACCCCCAAATCCACTGAGTCTATGCTGAGAAACAGAATATAAATGGGATTATTTTCTTCATGAGTGAGTTCTCCCCTGCAAGTTGGGCAAATGTTTGCAGTCTCAAGGACAACAGAGAGGCACTGACTGCAGAAGACACGGCCACAACAGGGTTGACAAAACCAGTCATTCACTTTGCACAACCTGGAAATAAGCAAATCTCATGTGTTGGGAGGAAAGAATTCAAATTTGCTGCTCTGTTTTCACCAGGTCAATAGGACTTGGTGTATCTGGAATCAGTCTGTTACTGTTAGAATAATGAGGGACCCACAGATCTGCCAGTGCCATCTCGGCAAAGGTATCTCCCTCTACCTTCACCACCAAAAAGTAACTTTGGAGCTTCAAAGCAAGGGCTGCACATAGCATCCAAAATTAGCTGAGTTGCACAGCTCCCTGTCTGTCCCACAAAGAAGAAAGGATGACAACATGTGAATCCTCACCTTTGAGCCGTCATCCACCCAAACTGGAGATCTGCCAGGACCTGCTGACCATGAACTAGAGAGAACAGAACCAGAAGATGCAGGTATTCATTTTATTGTGCACTGAGGGTTACTGATAAATAAAATCTTGGAGATTGAAACATTCCCTGGTCTGACTTCCCTGCAACATCCCAGCTCAGCAACACAATACTTCCAAGAACTTTTATGTTCTGCAAGCATTTCAGCATAAGTCAAGCCACAGTGTAAGACACATTCAATAATGACTTCATGAACAGAGAAGAAAGGTTTTTGCTGGATGCTTGGACAGTTTGCTTGGTTCAAGAGAGATGTAAACACCTCCACTCTTTCATCCCCTCCCTGCCACCCTCACTTAAAGGAATGCAGCTCTGGTTTAAGTTGATGATGGTACTTGAAAGCCCAGTGGAATATTTTTAATCTTTAGATACACAGGCACCAGGAATGACCCAGCTCCTTCTTGCCTGTGGTCTTTCTCTACAGCACCAGATCCTTTGCTATCCCTTCCTGGTTGGTTATCCCAAGGTGTCCCTTCCTGTCCAAACTCTTCTCCCCCTCCCCTCTGTGCTGCACACCTGCAGTTATTCCAAGTCTTTGCTGTCTCCATCAAGTGGCCCCTTCATCCCTTTGCTTGGTAACTCCTGTCAAAGCACCAAAGGGCTTCAAGTTCACCTTAACTTTTGACCAACGCTGACACTCCATGTTTGGCATTTGCTTCATCTTCTGCAAATGCCCCACTGCATTTGTTTAGAGAGGCAGTGAAAAGCAAAACTGTCAAAGCTGCCTCAGGGATTCCCAGTGCCTGGTAAAGTGGGTGGAACCAGGCAGAGCTATCTCCTAGACATTTCACCAACCTGCTAAAGTGCCCAATCTGTCACGATTTCATGCATTTACGCTGTCAAGAGGAGCATTAGGAGAGAAAATTGAAATGAATTTCTAACCTGAGAATATTTTTAGTTTCCAATCGAAGCATTTTGGCATTCAGAACTGTAACTGCATGGGATGGACTGCAATTTCCCTCCTCCCTGTACTGATGTGACTTCTTGCTCCCTAAATCTTCCTAACAATTTTGAACAGAAACTGCGCATTTTTCACACTCTTAAGAAGTTTTCTCATTCATGTAAATGGGAGTCTTTGAATGCTTTCTAAGATAAGTAAAATTTTAAAATACTCATGTTAATGGAATTTGTTTTTGAAATTGTGAATTTTGGTGAGAAGACAACCTTTGCAAAAGATTTTTTTGTTCAAATCTCTTCAATTACCTACAGAGATGGTTAGTGTTTCAATGTTCAAAGAATGATGAAAAGAGAAAAGAAAATAATATGCATTCTTTGACTATCTCTACTACTTGCTGTAGGAAATTTTTTCGTCAAACTGATTCCTTAGCTGTGGTTGCATGATCCTTTATTGTGTAGCTCTTCAAACAGCAACCAGCTAAATGAAGCTAGACTGGATCGAGAGTTTACATGGGATCTCAGTTACAATTGATACTTCCTTCAAAATGAGACTTAATTAATTCCAGCCAAATTAGTTTAAAATAAAACAGTCTCATAATCAGAGAAAACCGTTGAACCGAATGAATTTTTTCCTTAACTGGACTCCCCTAGGCACCCACATGAGCCCCTGTACACATGAAGTAACAAAAGTTTGCTTTTAAAATTATCCTTGGAAAATCTTGAAAGGGAGTCAGTAGATAAAAATGCATTTTGCCTTTTCTCTGTTCCATCTAATTTCCCTTTCATTTTGTAATTCACTTAGCTGTTGCTATAAAAATAACAACTACAATAGTATGTTGTCTTTTACCTCCTCCAGTTTCATCTCATGCCTGGTGTTTAAGGCCAGAGGATCCAAAACCATGAGTGGAATTAATCAAAGTGCAAACTTCATACCAAAACAGATTCAGATCTGCACAGCAGAGCTGATTCTGGCCCAGGTATCCACCACAGATGTGCTGAATTAATAGATATGCCAGAAGCTACACACTGAAAACATAAAATCTCTTTCTGCAGAAATTGGAAGAAAAAAGAACCTGTCTCTTCCAAAGGAGCATCTGCTTCTTAGAGCTTGGCTTGAAACAGAACACAAATGAGTATTACACTAGGGAAAGAGTAGGGAGAGAGTAATTTCAGCAGAAAAGAAAATCAGATATCCTTTCCAGGACATGAAAATTAATTTCATTACTTTGTGCAGTTAATGTATAGGCAGTAGACACCCTATAACAGCAAGCAAACATAAATAAGAAAAACTTTTCTCTCTCTGTTTGATCTGCAGATCACTATGCTCTGTCTTTTTTGTTAGGCTACATTTCTTGCTAATATTTTTCCATCTCAGTAGTCATTTGCCAGTTTGGCCAGAAAATTGAGAAGAACCAGCTATACACTCAGCACCTTCAGATGCCACCTGCTTAGCTAAAGATATTTGCAGTACAAAATGGAGGGCTGTGACTGTTTTAGTACTGTGACTCTAATGCTAAAAGAAACATAATATTTGCATACTATTAGAGGCTAAATAATCATCATCAAAAAGTATAGAAAAACCTTCATGTCTTGCAGAATTGCATGGCTGGAGAGATGAACTTATAAAAAATCCTCCAACATTTACAGAAATGAAAGTGAAATAGTAATTTCAATTCATTTTTGCGCTGTGAGAACTTGGCTACACTAAATTATTTAAATATATTTTTAAATTGACTTTAGAAGGAACAGGGCTTAATTTGTTGATGCTTTCTATTTCTTAAAATGAAACCTCCTCACTGATAGTGCTGGGATGAAAATTCCTGGGATTGAGGGTAAGTAGTAAAAGGATAGTAAAAGAAGACCATTCATTTGCCCCAGTAAATCCCAGCTTCCATTCCCAAGTGTGGTGGCAGCTTGGGCCCTGACTCAGAAATCCTTATACATGCTCAGTTTGGATTAGTTGTTATCATTTTCTTCCAAAAGCTATCAATATATCTAGAAGTGGGTGTATTTGCTTTCTGTATTTTTTCTGGAACAAAATTTACTTATTTATTTGTTTGTTTGTTTGTTTGTACTGCAGAAAGAAGATCATGAAGTATCTGAACTTCAAACAAAACTCCTCAAAATCTGACACTTCCTCTAGAGAATGTCCATTTTCTCAGAGTCCTTGGAAATGGTGCTTTTACAGATGGGGTTTGGATCAGCCTGTTCTCACTCTTCATCCCACCCTTCGTCTTCGTGTGTGCATGAAAGCTCACGACTTGACAGGCAGCTCAATACCTATAAATGTCCATTTGTTATTTATGGTGATTAGAAAGTGTCAGTGTTTTCAGACCTGTTATGTATGCAATGATGTAAGGCTTCTATTTTAAAGGCAATATTTATTTATCATACCAGAAGGGGCTAATGTCTAGAAAGGTTATATCGGTAAAGTAAACATGGAGCACTACTGAACAAAGTATAACCTAAATGGCCTGTTTGCATTCAGTATTGAATTTTTAATCTCATTTCCCCATTTTGTTACAAACAGTAAGGGGAAAAAACCGATACAGAACTCATAGGAAAAAAAATCCAGGGCACTGTGCACTCCATTTGAGAAAAAAAGTCCCCCTGATATCCTCCTGCTTTACTATCGAGAACAAGTTTGTTCCCTGCCAATAACAGTAAGAGCAGCAGGGCTTGCTCTAAGTTCTGATTTTCCTGTTTGTAGCTAAGTAAGTTTATTAGGGGTGAAAAAAACAGGTGGAAAGTGGGACAGGAGGGGAAGAAGGCCTTTATGGTGTGTAGGTTGCACACTATAGAATAAATATTTAACACCCTGGTACCCCATAAAGCCTGTGTTCCCAGGCAGCTCTGCTCTCTTGGGATGCAGCCAAGAGATAAGGGAACATACTCCACCTTCAAGTCCCTTCTTATTACAGTTCTGAAGGTCAGGGTGAGTGAGAATTAGAAGAGCAAAGAAAAGGGTAGAGAGAAAGAAGATCTAGATCATTAGCTGATCTGGAAAGGTGTGGGAAGGCAGAAAATTTCTGAGTCCTCTGTGGACTCAGTACAAGCTAAGACAGAGTTCTATTTTCTTAGAAGATATATTCAAAGAGATCTACAAGTCATGTTGACTGTGCCATTTCAGGTTTCTAAAGCCTTTCCAGATGACCTTAGAGGGAGCCCACGTTGTGTGAATAGCTATAGAAACAGCTCCATCTTCCACTGTGACACTGGTTTTATTCCTAAATCTTCTTGTGTTTTGGACAGTTGCTGCCACAGCAATCTTAAAAGAAAAAAAAGAAAATCTCAGGTTGTATTATTGATTTTAGAATCAATGGAAAGTCAGAATTCTGATATGATTTCTGGCATAAGGATGATAAAAATGGCAGCTTGCCAAAGAAAGCTCAGGAAAATGAAGGTAGGGTGAAATCCTGAAAGGAAGGTTTTTCAAAACCTCTCTGAACAAAGCAAACTTGGCTGATTTCATGAACTCAGTTGACACAATTCTCTTAGCCTCAGTTTTCCAGAGACAGTCCAATAACCAAACCCACAAAAATTTTTATAAACAGTGAAAGCAACACAAAGTAAAGAAGAACAAGGCAAATCAGAACTGACTTCTATTGATTTTGTGATAAAGGCTCCATGGAGACCAGCTGCTAATTACCTTTTAGAGGAGACACTTATTTAGCTCGTAGCCAGGGTTGGGGGTTTTTTGCCCCTTTTCTCTCAGGTACAACAGACTGTACTGCCAGGATTAGTATAGGGTTTAACCATAAATGTGTATTTGGACACAGTTATTCATCCATTTTATTATGGTACTGGAAAGAATGAGACAATACACAAAATAGATGCTCCCCATCACAACTGCTTTGCTAGTGAGTTATATTTTCAACAGTTTAGCATCACTTTCTTCCTAGTCAAAGTTATGCCAAAGTAGCACATACCTGTCCATCTTGTTTTCCTTTCCACTGCTGTTTCTACATATGTTCGTGACTTATCCCTGCCAGGTAAATGGCATGAATGACTTAACCCTGACAAGTTCAGAGCTCCCCTGATGCCTTCAGGGTGGGGGCAGAGGGGAGACACAGTGCTGTGTCTCTGAGCTTAGCTCCTCTCTGAATAAAACCACCGAGTCCCAGCTGTATGATGGCTGTGAGCTGTGCACAGTGGAAGACAAGCAAGTAGGGGCAAATGAGGCTTGAAAACCATCTGTTCACTCACCAGAGCCTGACACGGGCTGATTCAGTGTTTGCTGACCTGCCTGGGTGATGTGAGCTGTTCCTTAGGGCAATAACAGGTGTACAGCTTTCTGGCACTAGTGATGTTTTTAAGCCCCTGAGTCCCTTTAACAATCCAGAGAGGCAGTGGGCTGAGCTCTCCAGATCCATAGGACCAACTTTGTACATGCAACCCGGGCAATTACAGATGCAGAATGAATTCTGCAAGTGAAGTCACACTGTTCCTCACTTCTCAGAATTATTTGGGATAGTGTACAGAGAGCAGGATTATACACAACAGCAGGATGACATGGTTAGACTTTGCGAACACATATGCTTTTCCTCGAAAATCTCTCTGCTGCTACTAGGGTTGATGCAGTTTTGCTGGAAGTCCTGATGCAGAGATCATGGAATCGTAGAATGTCCAGGGACACATTCCACTAGACCAGGCTAGACTCAAAGCCCCATCCAAGCTGGCCTTGAACACTTCCATTGATGGGGCATCCACAACTTCTCTGGGCTATCTGTACCGGTGCCTCACCACCCTCACAATAACGAATTTTTTTCCTAACATCTCATCTAAATCTCTGTTCTTTCAGTTTAAGACTGTTCTGCCTTATTTTAACACTATCTGCCCTCTCTTTTTAAGACCCCTTTGAGTACTGGAAGATCATCTGGGTTTTTTATCACCTTGAGAAAGAAGGTCAAAGAGAAAAGACTTTGGTGGCTGCAGTGCACCAGAAGATCAGCATTTAAATTATTCATTTTATACAAAATCTCCCTATACATGATGGAAAACAGGTGGTGCCTGAAATGACAGCTCATAGCTGCTTTCTGATTACTAATACACCATCATTATGAGGTGAAAGGAAAAGAGCTACAGCAGATGGGAATCTCTACAACCAGACAGCAGCAGACCATACTGGAAAATGCATGACTGTTTTAGCTTACAAGTTGTAAGCACTAATGGTAATATGATTTTGACTCAGAGGGAGGACTATGTGTAGTAAAACTTGGGAGCCTTCAAACACTGCAACCACTCAAAGTAGACAGATTTTGGTTAGTCACTCTTCTCCTGACTATGGTGAATTTCTTTCTTTTCTTTGTGCTTGTATAGCAGCATGTCTAGTGCAAAATAAGTAAACACAGTAAACTAGAAACAATCAGCATGATGATCTTGGTTCACACTTCAGCTCACACATCAAGTGTCTCTGTACCTTAACAAGCTGCCACTCAAAAGGAAGGCACAAATTAACTCAATCACAGACTAACAACCTCTGCTTGGTTTTGATTCCAGATCTACTGTGCCTTGAGAAATATTACATCTAAAAATATTCTGCGTGAGGATGTCCCTTGTGCTTCAGGTGAGGTGTTCTAGAAATGATCGATAACATTTTGCATGTTAAAGAACAGCAGTGGCCTTGGTGAAGAACACTTCACTCATTTGTATTTATATACATTCCCAGACCAGCAAAGTGGCCAAGGTGACTTTGGGAGGAAAAGGCTGCTTGAGTACAACCAGTGCAATCGGGACCCACAACTTTCTGTGCATGTCAAGTCATTTGCATATTCATTATCTTTTGATGAGCGCTGTGTGGTCAAGGGAAATGTACTTTCCCCTTTGGTGCATATCTCAATTTGATCAGCCTTCTCTAAATCTCCCGTGCTCTCTATCAGTGTGAGTATAATTCAGTCCATTTGCTGTATGGAAAGATCCTTCTCCCAGATTACTGTGGTTTCAACTGTAAACAAAGTATTTGGGAAGGCAGAGACCTGATAGGGTAGTTTGCTGAGGTCAAATACATAATTGCCAACTGTTTAATTAGGTCCAGTCCCTAGCACTTTTCTAGGAGATAAAAGAAGTTGCTTGCTCACTGGGGTTGAGCAGCAGAGATGCCAGCCAGTGTTACAAATAAAGCCAAAAAATTTTGGCATCAACATCCATCATCAGCTTAGAGATTATAAAAAACCCACAGCTCTTCTGTCCTCACAAGAAGGGTGAGATCGAAGCAATTAATGATCTGCCTCTAAATATGAGCCAGAAGCTACAGAAGAAAGAGAAGGGACTCAACAGATGAGCAAACCAGTGCAAGTGAATTTGGCATTGGAGAGGTCAGGTTACTGAAAGCTGGATGTGCTTGGTCTGACTGCTTGTAGCTCTGTAGGAGCCATTCTGTGTCTCTCTCAGGTCTACTCTTACAGGACAGCAATGCCACTTAGTGGCTTCATGAGATCTGTTTCTTCATGGAAAAGGAATTGCCTGTATTAGAGAGCAAGGTGTTTAATTGAATATCAGCTCTTTGCTGAATTCTGAGCATAGCTCCACAGTAAGAATGAGACGCCACCCAAAATTTTAGTCTTCATCTTTTCCAGATGTTACACAAGGGAATGTTACTCCAGTGGGATGTTATATCCCTGCCCTATCCCTGACTGAGTACCCAGAGCTAAAAGCACAAAACCCACATGCCTGGGAGACTGATGGAGAAGGCAAGAGTGGGAACGAAAGTTTACCTTGCCCTAGGAAGGAGCTCTGTCCTAACAGTGGAGTTAGAACAATAACCACAATTCAGCAGGAAAAGCCATTCTCTGGAAAGGAGAGGAGGCTGCATGGCTCTCACTCTCTGCCAAGCATGTTCATTCCCAGATTTGTCAAGGTGCTGTGCCATCTAGAGGAATTTGAAAGGCATTTTCCTTTCCTTCTCCAAAGAGCTGCTGGCTCCCCAGGTGCTGGCTGATAAAGCTGCACAGGGTTGCCACTGAAGGAGCCAAACTATGAGGTCTGGTCCTGGGCCAACACCACTCCTGGCAGCCCCTGTATCTGGTGTTCCTGCCCCAACACAGCATCAAGGCACAGCGCTGCAAGGATTTGTGCCAGTTGTACTAAATGCCTTTAAAATGTGCTGCTTAACTGTTTGAATGTGTTTTCTTTACAGGTTCAGTTTACATCTAGGTGTGATTTATAGAAACAAGGGCACATCCCTACCCAAAAACGAGGCTACTGCTGACAGAGACACCTTTTACTAGCTGAAACAAGGGCTTCATCCCTTTTTTTTTTTGCTTTGTCATGTGCAGTATCACAAAGGAAACTGCTGTAATATCCAGCTACGACAGGCAGAGATGGCTTTTGGTGTGAGGTAAATACAGAGCACACTAACGCTAATTAACATGAAACAGAAGCTGAGGCCTACAAACAGAGGCACGAGGTATATAGTTGGTGAATGCTGCTATTGACTGAATATAGTTATTTAATCTTAAAAAGTGTTAAGTTGATGCAAAATACTGCCTTCATTCCTTTCCTGCTCAACAACACCTCGGGTTTTATTCACCCCCTGAATTGGCCAGGGTGAGCCTTATGTCCTCAGCTCTGTCCTGTCCCATGTGCCTTTCTGGTTCACATTTGTCTCCTCTGACTGGGAGCCATCCAAAGCTGATGGGCTGCCTATGGCTTTCCTTTGCATTACCAGAATAACCCTGTCCTCTCAGCCCTGCACAAATCCTTTGAACATCTGTTGGGGGTTGAGGCTCGAAAACCAGGCAGAAACACCAATTTCGTGTAGTGGTTTGAGTTTGCCTATCCGAGCTTCTGGTCAAACCCCAGTACACTTACCAAAATTTACTCAATTTTGCCATGAGGTAAGGATTAGGAATAGGCAAAACAGGCTCAAACTTGAAATAATATAAAGAAATTTATTAACAGACATCAAAGTAAAAAAATACAAGAACCGGAACAAAACCCTCAGATCATCCCCTCCTCTCTCCATCTCTTTTCTACTGACAACATAAAAAAGCACTTCAACCTTCAGTCAGTTTACCACCTCTAAAATCGTATCTTCTCAGTTCATTTAGGGACAGAGAAGTTTCTCTGGCTTATACCATACATTTCTCCACAAGGAAAGAGAGTTTTTTATGGTCCCAGCCTCACAACAAGCAGTCACCCGGGAGGAAAATCCGCTTGATGTAGAAGATCCCACCCACATCGGTAGCGTTCCCACAGCTCGTACAGTGGGCTATGACAGTCCATGGGGTACTCTTTTAAGGATGAGTGGCTCTACTACTGCAGCAAAGAAATCCCCTTCTTCCATTACTGGCCACATAAGTTCTCTTTACTATCCCTCAGGGCAAGGGACTGGGTGACAGCTTCTTCTGTCTCTGCTCAGGCTTCTCATCAGGCGGCAATTACTTCAGTACCTACTCATCTCATGAGCCTTGGCTCATGGGCTGCAGTTAGAACATCACATCCTTCGTCTTGGACCCTTTTCCTCACATATTACAGGGAATATTTTAGCTGGTTTCAGAAAAGCATTTTCAGCTTCCGCGCTGAAGCACTCCTCATGCTCCTCCCTCTAGGCGTGGGCTCTGCTTCCCTCACTGACTTTAGAGCCTCTATGCTGTATTTCTGTAGGTGTCCTCACTCTTTTCTCTCTCTGTGCAGGTATGATGGATGTTTGCAGGTTCCATCCTGACACTGAGAGGGTTAATCTCTCACTTGGACCTTGCCATGGTCACAAGGTCCTGCCCGCGCCGTTCGAGTGCAGTCCGAGCTGAGGGGCAGGGCTCGCCTGTGCTGCCTCAAGGTGACTTGCTCGGAGCGAAGCAGGGCTGCTCTGCCCGGCAGTAAAATAAAATCCCAAGGTGACCCGGTTCGAATTCGGGTGGAATTCAGCAGCAGTTCCGTTCCATCCCAGCTGTGTCTGAGGCAGAGCCCGGCCCTGCCCTCTCCCTCACCGAGCTGCATCGCGGCTCCAAGCCCCCACCTTCTCTCTTTCCCAGCTGAGGGGGAAGGGGAGAGAGGATGCCCTGTCTTACCAAAGAGAATGGAAAAACAACTATCCCTGGCAGCAGCCAGAAAGTCAAAGAGGCAGACTCTCCAAGGTCCTCTGTTTTTATAGGGTTTTTGTTTTTCTCAAAGGTGTATCAACTTTTAATTAGTTGGCATACCTGTGAAGCAAGCCCAGGGCAGCATCCTAACTCCAGTGTGATTCCGACCGTCAGAGATGTATTTATGGCATTATGAGCCATAAATTACTAGAAAAAACCCCATGTGTGTCCAATCTGCTGTAAGAAAAAGAAAGGCATTTCCCAGGTTCTCACAAGTTCTAAATTAAAATTCCACAGCCCACTTCCTTTTTGATTTGTCTTCAGTTTTGATGCCGTCTGCTCTTGATTTGTCCCCACCAGCCTGTGGGGCAGTGCTGTAAGGCTTCAGAAAAAGCGTCTATTTTTCTGGCAGGAGGTGACTGTTACCAAATGACTGTCAGAGTAGGATATTTGTGGTCAGAACCATCATCTCACACTGTTTGTAGTCTAGCTATTAAAAACCCAAATCCAACATACCAAAAAAAAGGAGTGGAAACAAAGAAGTCTATTGCTACAAGAAATAATACATTAGCATCACATTCTGTGCTTTTAAATTAGTACGTGTCTGGGAGACCCCTTTGTAAACTTTACTCTGCTTTCTTTACTCTGCTTTCTGAGCTTTACTTCACTTTCACAGCAAATCTAGAGAGTTCTTCCAAGTCACACTTTAAAAAGAAGATGATTTTTCAGATCCAGAATGGATGTACCTTCTCCTGGTTATCCAGAGGGTGAGGTCAGGGTCTCACAGGCTTGCACTTGAGGAGCTGACATCCCTGCTGTGCCCATGTGCTCCAGGTGCTGGGCCAAGCTCTGTTTCTGATTGTCACTAACTTGCTCAGTAGCTCTTAGAAGTCAGTTACTTCCTTCTGTCTTTTTATCCATGTTGTGAGCAATAGGGCATACAGCATACAGGGGAGAAATGAGCCTTCACTGCATTTTCTTTCCTTCTGGGATTTCTGCAGTGTGTTCAGAATGAATAATTTGTTTTGCCCCTTGTCCCTTGTCCTCACAACCTGCCTGGCTCCCCACCTCTGCCTCCTAAGGAGAACAGAAATAATTATTTCAGGGAATCAGTGAAACACTGCTTAAGCAGCAAGGGTTTAGCATTTTATTCTAATCCTGTAGTATCTGAAACCTGTAGAAAACATTTTAAATTATAAAAGTTTAGATTAGACAAGTACTCCAACCACTATAATTTCAGAACCAATGGGCAGATGCTTTATGCACATTCAGCTGAATTCAGACCTGAAAAAGATTATATAGCTCCTCTGAGGGTAGCTATTCCTGCCTTTCCCAAGCCAAACCCAGTTATGCTTATTCACTAGAATAGACTAGAAAAGCAGGTTCAGTCAGTGCCTGGTAAGAAATGGCACCACTAACTTGAAAGTCAAATCGGTAGACAAATATAATACATACATATATACATTTTGATTCATGATATATTTATCAAAATTACCCTGTGTTCTGTGAAAGAAGATTATGTGGAATGGAGAGACTGTATGTTGCAAAACAAGAAATTAAAATGTGACTGAGTAACTGGGTAAATGCATTATAAAAAAAGTAATAATAATGATGATAATAATAATATAAAATAGAATAGTCAAAGACAACACATCAGTGGTTCCTGTTGGGGATAGTTTTGGAAGTTATTGCAACAGGACCCCAAGGTAGGAAAGATTTCTGGGCTCAGTGGTGAATGTAAAAAGGTTAAGGAATACAAAAGAGTTTGTGCTTTGAGTCACACAGAAACTGTATGGTTTGAATCATCAGACATCTAATTACAGGACATAGAGATTCTGCCCTACTTAGAGTACAGCTTTGAAAGCTGATCAAAGTCTGGACAAGAATGACTGCATTTTTATGTAGGAAAACCAGGAAAATTCTTACAAAGTGCTATTAAACTTTAACACCTTGTCGGAGCATATATTTGTCCAAACTGCTCTCAGGTCTTGCAGGTAAGCAATGAGCACTGTGTTTGGTAGAGAATGGCACAACACAGAAGGAGAAAAGGGCTGCAGAATGCTGAGTGTTGTACAAACATATAAGGCATCATTGACTTTTAGGGCTTTTAGGACAGGAAAGCAGCAGTAGAAAAGTCATTATTCAACACAATGAAAAGGTTTGCCAGTAAAGCTAGGAAGCATGACCAAGCTTCCCAAATCCCTATCTTTCACCTTACCCCCTGGTCAAACATCCTTTGGATGAAAGAGTCTTTACTGCTTTATGATTTGCCTTTCAGAAGAAAATCATAGGAAGGAATTCTCAGAGCAACAACATGAAGATGAAAGAACCAGACTGTCTCTTGAAAGGAATTTGGGCAACTGCACAACATAAATTGCATATTCTGGCCCAAAACATCTGTTTTGATGCATTGATTTTTCCATAGGATTTTCAGATTGTTATCTATTTGGTGGTGCCAGGCAATAGGACAAGAGGCAGTGGGCAGAAGATAGAACACAGGAAGTTCCACTTGAACATGAGGGTGACTGAGCACTGGAATAAGTTGCCCAGAGAGGTTGCAAATTCTCTTTCACTGGAAATATTCAAAAGCTGTCTGGACACAGTCCGGAGTGCTCCTAGGGGACCCTGCTTGAGCAGGAAGGTTAGACTAGATGATCCTCTACACCCTTATCCATTCTGTGATTCTAATTAAATATCTGAAAGCCGAAATCCTTCAGGAAGTCTTGAAATCTTCAAAAGGAGATGTAATTTTCCCCTGTTCCAAGGAGTGGAGAGGAAAAATTGTGGTTTCCTCAGTAACACCAGATAATCAGCTTTAATCAAGCCTACAAATGAGCTTGTGGTGGACCTGTGCTTTTTGGAAAATGTCCTCCAAGCCTGACATGCTGTGGTGCTGGATCACAGCCTGCCCTCAAAGCTAATCAGCATGTGTCTTAATGAGAAACAACTGAACAGCAGTGCTCTTGCTAGTGGCACTTTCCTCCTAACACTGCAGGTGTCACTGTAAAATAGAAAATCTGCTTGTAACAGACGGTTCTGGTGACTTTGCAGGGGAATGAACACTGCTGGAGTGTATGGGAAAATATTTGTCTTCTGATGCTGCATTAGATGGTATCTTCTATTCTACCACTGTTGCTTGATCTGTATTTGATGGTCATCACGGTTCTCATGGGAAGAATAAAATGTTGATGTTATAAAGGGAGATTCTCCCCTCTCCTATTTCCCCTCCCTTTTGCAGACCAAGGATGCTCTGCCTTTCTCATACAGATTGTCATTTGTGAGAGAAAGGCAGAGCATCCTTGGTCTGCTAAACCAAGGTGCTGCTTTGTACAAATATAGCAGAGCAGTGGAAGTTCAGTAAAATGTAAAAAAGAAATTTGTTTCTTGGGCATATGATTGTCCATGGAATTTCGGCTTTCAGTGATGGCCAAGTAGTTCTTTGCAGAAGGAAGTTCAAATGCTTTAATTTGGGTGGGTGTACCCAGTCCACCAGGTCATTAGGATGATATAAGTAGGAAATTCACAGCAGGCTCCTGTCTGTTATAAGTGAGCAGTATTTTAACTTTGCTGTAGTACAGTTCCATAAGACAGAGAGATTGTCTTTTATCACAAAGGTTCATTGTGAGGATAAATGTAAAGAATGTGAATCACTTAGATATTTTAGGTGTGAAAGTCACATCAGATGTCAAGCGATATTCACCTCTCACTCAGAAAAACTAGGCTTTGCCTGTTGTTTCACTGTTTTCACTGTCTGATGAAGAACTGTGGTGTGAAAGCAAAAAAAAAAATCAGCCTAATGCATTCCCTATTACAAGCAAAATTATCCAATTTACCCACAATTTATGAAGATTTATAAAGGAAAAACAGTGCAAAATCATTGTTGGTTTTTTTTGTTTTTTTTGTTTTTTTTTTCATTAATTGCAAACATTTCTGCCTTTGAAACATCCCTGAGGATATATTTTGGTACTATGAATTTTGGTACATTTAAAAAAGTTTTTGAAGCCTCTTTTAAGGATGATGCAAGAATCTCCAGAAAACGTTGCCTTATCAAATGACATAAAAGACTGTTTTAATTTTGCAGATATATTAGAGACCTAAACAAGTATGCTAGTATTTATATATTAATATTCATATATTTGAGTATATTAGGACATATCAGCTCAGTTAATCCTGGAAAGAATAAGATATTAGATGTCTAGGAAAGTGACATCAGCTCCCACTGAAGTGTCTGTATTTAGGAAAACCGGTAAGGATATTTGCCTGCTTATCAACATCTTCATACCTTCTGTTTCTCAGGTTGGGCAGTGGTTATTCACAGGCCAATATTAACTCCTGCAACCTGAACTCTGCAGTAAAATCTGGAGTTCTGTCACTGAACTGCACAGCACTCAGTACAACAAGGATACCCAGACACTGTGCTGGGGGACAGCTCTGTGTGAGGGTAACCACAGGGTGTTGGCAAAATATGGAAAGAGCAAGGCTATGAACCTGCAGGAAAAGCCACAAAGTGCAGCCAAATTCTATTGTGCCAATATTTCAATAAGCAATATTGTGCAGTATTTCAGTAAGCAAAACCAGGACAGCTGTCTACATGGGATAAAGTTCTCACCTCTCCTGATATTTTGCGTTGATTCTGTCTCTATACCCATTAACATGGAAAAGTGTTGTTGCTGTTTTTCCACACTTCAGAGAAAATGCTTGCTTCAGGCAGATTTTTACCTTTGGCTTGACCTGGCTAGTATTTTAACAGGTTCTGAGAAAATTAAAAAGATACATCCTGATTTCATTGTAATTCCTGTGCAGGAATTCCCTCCACTGCTACTGTGGATACAGCATGCCACTTCAAATACTGTAGACATCTCATATAGTCTTTTGTTCCCTTTACTCCTGCACTGAAGATATGGATGGATTATTTTAATTTGTTTTATTTCTGAAGGTGTGCTGTTTCTAGATACTACAGTAGAAATTATTTGGTTACTTCCATTTACATTTAACTTATCATTTGCATTTACTTATCATAAGCAGCATATTCTTATAAGCCTGTGGAATGAAAATGTTTTTTAGAGATTGCCTTTATGATCCATGCTACAATTATTATTGATATATTACATTATATTATTATTATTCTTATTTTGGTTGACACATGAACACTAGACGAGTATGTGTTAAAACAATTTATTAGATTGTCTTTTTTTTTACTTACAGCCTTAGAAGTAAATTGTATGTGCTATCATGCTGAAGAAATGAATGTAAAACTGAATGTTAAATATATGTATATATAGATATTAAATATGTATATATATACGATGCAATTCCCTACTGGTCACAAACTTCTGAATTAATGATTTTTCACTGTATATTTCATCTTTCAAGTGTCCTGAAATGATAGCCTTGGTTCCTAGCCAGGTTTTGGAGCAAGCAAATGAATTCCAGAAGTATAAGGTAAGTAGCTCTTTTGTATTCCTGAATTATTTTGATCCCTACAGTTCAACAAGGATTTATAGACGATACAATGTGTTGCCAGAAAATTTCTGTAGTCAGAGAGTTTATTATCTATTCCCATCCCAGCCCCTGTGAAAAATCAATGAAAGGAAGATTTAAAATCCCAAAATTTTGCTTGACAGCCATTCTTATGTGCGCACATTATAGTTATTTATTATTAGGATCAGGTGGGTTTGAAAGCAAGAGAAAGGGAAAAGAAGAAAGAGAATAGGGTGGGTATTTTAAGTGCTCATGCTTCTCTTTCTGGTAGACCCAATGGGTACTCATCCATTTGGAAAACCTGTGGCTATTAAAAATGTCAGTACATTGCAGCTCCTATTTCATCTGAGGCAACAGAGGCTTTGGTACTGCGCTCTGCCATGAACACCTGCAAGGCTACAGAAAGAGGTGCAAAACTCAAGAATGGTTTTCTTTGCCATTAGCTTTCAGGAAAACCCTTCCTGTTCTCTGGGAAAACCCCTTGGACTGCTTTGTACACACAGATCAACCCTCCGCATGGTAATGTGCTGTAGGATCATCTGATTGAAATCCGATTCCTTTCACAGCTCTTGAGTGGATGCCCCAAACCTGAATTTTCATTGTTTGTTTGCTGGGCTGGGTACTTTGTTATTCTTTGTACAAAAAAATGCTGATAACTCAACCCTTGATCCTGCAAAACATTTAAAAACATGCTTAAACTTACCTGCACTTGTGCTTTGATGCACAGCAGCCAGTGCTCAGAAGTTTTTAGGTCCATTAGCTGGGGGGAATAATTTTGAAGTATTTGAGAACTGCACAAAACAAAATTCTTTCAAGCAGACCAATCCAGAGGAAAATATTTCAATTGGTTTTTCACTTTTTTTTTTTCCCCATGGGCAGGAAGGAAATGGAGTGAAAAGATAGTAAAAGACCTGATGCAGAAACAGCATTCCTATTCCTTACTGGCATAGCAAACTTAGAACACACATTCCATTAATAAAGTATCCTGCTCTGTGATCTTCTCCTTCTCGCTATATTCAGGTTCATCTTACAGCTATATAGGAGAAGCAGGTAACTGTAAGAGCAGCATAAAAGGAGAATTCACATACACAATTATTTTTTCCATCTTATCTAGGCCAAAAAATTGCTACCTTTTACAGAAGGACTGGATAGTTCTTTTAGACATGCTCAGAATTATTACTCTTTCCTCTGATTCTAGATAAGAAAATATGTAAATAAACCTGATCTACGCATTTACACAATGTACAGGAAAATCTACAAGAATAAATATTATGCAAGTAAATAATAAAATAGATTATAGATAAATATTTTTCAGACATTCTTTAGGAATGCACTAATTTACTGCCTTAGAAAATTTATTTGAATAAGAGATATATTTTTTTTCTGTCTACTGTGATCAGAAATTCATAATTTTGTCTGGTTTCATTATAGAAGGTAATTACTCTCACACTCATATACATGGGCAAGTACTAACAGAATTTCATAGTAATCTTTTCCTCTCTTTTCTCCCAGGGTAGAATTATTGACTGTGAGATTTTCCTTTGATTTTTTTTTTTTTAATGAAGTAGAGGTTGACTCATTCATTTAATTAGAAAAATGCATGTATTTATTTTTCTTGTTTGGTAACCTTGTTTTAAAAACAACAAATTTAAGATATTTTTTTCACACCCTTCTAAGGTAGGTAGAGATGAGATACTAATTTGAAGACCTTAATATTACACACAGTGGCAGACAGCATTTAGTATTAAGGGCTGTGGTTTCCCTAAATCAATTATAACAATGTGTCTATTATCCAAATAAGAATTTAAAACCCATTTATACTATATTAATAATATTTAATGAAGCACTATATCTGCAAAAGCATTTGCAAACTGTGGTACTGCCTAAAAGCCCAGTGTGACTTGACCCTCCCTCTTGTTGGCCACGTACCTTCCAGAGGTTTGTAAGATTTCTGCAGATTGGGGCGCTCACCAGTGAAATCCCAGTGCAATTAAGATTCTAAAGTACAGAGCACTGAGGTGCCCCTAACCCACATCTAGATGTTTTGTTTCCACCTGCCCAGTCTTTGATGCCAAAACTACTCAAAAGGTTTCTGTGAAGGCACTGTGATGATCCTACTGCAACTCCTGCCTTTCAGCTACTGACTTAATAGCCCGGGATGCCAGAAACTCCACTGCATTTCCTTCCCCTTCTTGAGGCAGTTTCACTCTGCATATTTCCCTATCTCACCCTGTAGCAGAATTGCCTGAATTTCTCTTGCTGTTGTATTTAGTATATGGTAATTGCACAGTCATCAGACAGACTCACCGCGTTCGCTACTTCCTCAGGCATTAGGCAGGACATGGGAATTACGTGATGGCAGCAAGTCACAGTGCCAGGAATGAATCATGTTTCTTAGCAACTCTGCATCAACGAGGGATCCAACTGCAGAATATGCGCCTCTCATCCCATCAGCGGCCAATTGCCTACAGAGTCATTCTTGCATTCCCCAGCCAATTGAAAAAAATAAATCAGCACTATTCATCATCCTCAGAAGTTGCCAAAAATCTTGGAGGCTTAGCACCTGAAGAACTATATTAGACACAACTATTTGCATTTTCAATAATTCCCCTTTGAAAGTCTTGAGTCTTCATCTTGTATTGCACTGGCACAACTTCTCTTAGTTTTCTCACTATTACAAATTGCTGTTATCAAAAATACCTCAAATTCAAATACATTAAAAATATTGGTTAGCACACCTACATAGAAAGAGCAAGAAAGAGAAATTATTTCTCCTTCAAGAGAATGCTGCTTGTGAATTTGAGAATTTGGTAATTTTAGCTATAATTAATCTAGAGCAGAGATAGAAGTGCTAAAGCATAGTGCTTCTTCATGCTTTCTTTCCACTAAAAAAAAGGGAGAAAAGCTATCGACCTTTTGCCAGCCACAAAAATAAATTAGTATATACAGCCCACTGGTTATATGGAGGAGAGAATAGAAGGACTCTATAAAACATGTTCACTATCAAGGCTGTTGCCAACTTCTGCCTTTAAATGCTTAGCTTATCCAAAGGCCCTACAGTTATAGGATTCTTTCACTAATTTTGGTAATGTTTGGAGCTGAACCTAGTGATTACATCAGTAAAATAATATCCAGTTACTGGGATGTGGAGTCCTAGTCTGTTCATGGGGGTGGGTGAAAGAGCAAGGATGTGAGCTGTCAAATGGATGATCAAACCTTTCCAGGGCCCTGGAGGAAATCTGAGCTGTGGGAGCCAGGGACATGCACCAGACAAGCTACAGGTAGGAAGGGCACCCATGCAAGCAGGTGAACCCCTGCAATCTCTTTCAATAGAAAGGACAGCCTGAAGGAGAAACTTGGGGTGTAGAGGATGTCTCATGGCCTTGTTATATTAATCCTTTATTTATTATGAAATAATAACTTAGTTATTGTTTCATATAACTAAGTTATTCATATAACTTAGTTATATGAAATAATCTAATTCATGGTTTGTTTTTTAATTCTGCATGTTTGTGCTACATATGTCCATGATTGAAATTACATATGTGTTTTTATGTTCATTAAGCATTCTTTACTAGGAGTTTCACTTTGACTTATGGAGAGGTTTTTATTTCCCTGACAAGAGTAGGGGACTGAATGTTGCTACTATCATACTGCTGCAAAACTAAGGCCAGAAAATAGTTTGTCTTGTGAATACATCCACCAATAACTGATTATTGCATAAATGAATAGCCTAACTGATTTTCTGTACTTATAAAGAGCAGAGCACAGTTAGGTAAGAGAATGATTAGCATTTAGGGTGTTAGTTAGATACAAGCTTTTAGGGGAAACAGTTCCTCTTCCCTTCTCCCCATAAAATAAAAAGTCAGAGGATATGGATCAAACTTTTCAAAAGATGATGTTGATTTCTGGTAGAGTTGAGAAATAGCAGTTTATAGCAATTGATCTATTTCTACGTTAACTTTAATGACGAACACTCTTTTGGCAAGATCTATGAAAACAGGGCAGGTAGGACTCATGGAAAACTCACAGCTTCTTCACTTGCTTTGATCTCTAATGAGAGAACTGCTACAAGGTTTGTGACTCCTTACAGAAAAGTTCATGTCAAAACCTATGTAAAATTTATTGGGCAAAGCCCTGAAGGCCCTTTCCAATGCAGAAAAATCCATGAGATGTAAAGGAAAGGGAATGTGGTGCCTTAGGTTTACAATTTATGCTTTATTTTCAGTTCTTATAATTTTGCTAAAATTAGAACCATAGGCCACTTTGTAAAATTCCTAAGTCACTGTAGCATTACTCTGGAGGAGTGTATGCACAAGGTATATGCTATATTCTATTAAAAATATGTATAATTTCCCTCTATTATATATCTCTAATGTACATCTCAAATGAAAAGGTGTATGGAAAAGATATATTCCAAGAAAAGGAAAAAAAGGGAAAATAAATAGGGAAAGAAATCTATTCATTGTAGGGAAACATGTTCACTTTTAATTTTGAAAAGTTGGCTGATAGTTCATAAGGAAATATAGATATATGTCACTAAATATGATGTCACTGAAAAAGAACTTCTCTGAAGTTCTTGCAAAAAGCCCCCCCAAAATCTACACGTGACTCAAATAAGAGGCATCCCAAGTACTCCTCTAATAAAGACTGTGTCTCAAAATGGGTTTTTCTGAGTCAGCAGGTTCATTGTATGTTTATATCTGATAACTGAAGCATTACTCTCTTACTTTTAAAAGTTGTGCAGAGTTCCTGTTTCTAAAACTGAAGATGCAACCTTTGCCATTTTCTCTACCAGAATTATCAGCTAAATCATGAAATAGTACTTTTCAAAGTTTTATCTATGGAATCTCATTGAAAGCTTTTCTTCACCTGAGCAAAAACATGCTGGCAAGCTGCAGTTAATATCTATGTGTGGTCAGCAATAAAACAAATTTGGCAGGCAGTGAAAGAAATTCATACCAGTTCTGAAGAGCTGTCATAAAAAATATTACCAATTTCATAATGACTAAAAAGCATTTCCCCCCCCAAACACCTCTCCCTGTAGATCATTGGGAAAAGCTGTGGCAAGCTGCAGTTCTGACTCACAGATAAAAGTGTGAGAACAGGTGCTATAAAGACTGGTATTATCCTTCAGAGGGGGGAATTAGTATTTGATGCTCTCACTACATAGATCTCAAAATGTTTTAAAAAAAGCTAGAGACTAATTTACTGTCATTCTCCAGAGGATTGATAATGGACCCAGGAATAGCTTAAATTCATTTATCTGAGTTAATACTCAGATGACAGTAGAGAGAGAAACATAATTTAGAATGTGTTGTTTTTTTTTTTCCAGATCGCTACCGCCACATTTGTTGGTAATGATGGAGAGATAATAATGCCAGAACTGAAT
Source organism: Petroica traversi (assembly GCA_025920805.1). Taxonomy (NCBI): domain Eukaryota; kingdom Metazoa; phylum Chordata; class Aves; order Passeriformes; family Petroicidae; genus Petroica; species Petroica traversi. The sequence continues at coordinate 17,073,200 of JAHLSL010000020.1, read as the reverse complement.
AAATAGGAATTCAAAGAACTAAGAACCAGTATTTACAGACATCAGCAAGAAAGACAGATTGGTATAAAATATCCAACTATTCTGTCCATTGTCACAAAACATTTTAAGACACATTTTCATTCCTACTCCTCATTGAGATGCATCTACAGACCCAGTGGCATCTTTTTTCATAAAGCAAAAGAATGTGTCTGGTTGCCATCTCTGGATTTGTATTCTGTCACTCTGTTTCATAGCCTGACTTCCTGAGCCAATGGCAGTGGCAATCCACACACATCAACCTCCTCAAGAGGCTTTGTTTACTGCTATTTGTCTGTTTTCTCACTCTTTCTCCTTGCTCCCTGGAAAGCTTCATCCTGGGAACTAAATCCTGCTCCCAGCCCTACTTCTGTAACTCTACAGTTACTCACTGGGGAGAAAATTTAAAATTTGTATGCTCTTTGTAGCAATCTGCCCGCCTTTGCTGGTACAAGGTTGGTTATGAAAAATACTGCAACTCCCTAAATGAACAAGTACGGAGTCCTCATTAGACTCTAGAGGATTTCATGGATTTCTTTTCTTGCAGATCAAAATCCATGTGGCTTGATTGCCTTTATTTTTTCCCCTCAGTGCTTATCTGGTGCTGTGAATGCTGTGGACACACCAGAAGGCTCCTTTGAAGATAGAAGGCTTGGCTGAAGAGCAGTTTAAGAACACTTTTTCACTGACATAGGACACTGCACTCCAAACACATGGTCTTTTAATCACTGATTGACTGATTACGCTGGCAACTGTCAAGGTTATATTAGGCCTTGCTCAAGTGTTAAAGCAGCTTTTCCACTGCTGAATTTCACATCATTATTGGGATCTTCTGTAAAGGGCTAAAATGAGGGACACAATTTTCAGCTTACCACAGTTCAGGCACTGAGGTCACTGCGTAAGTCAACAAACTGGGACTTGAGGCACTTCATTTTCCAATCAGGAAATTCCCTGGGACTTCAGCTGTTTTATGCTGGTATCCTCCCAGTGTCTTCCCCTGGTCTGGGACTTTGGAGTTAAACCTGGAGATACAAAACCTTCCATAGTCCGTCATCTCTGCCACCTCCAGCCCTGAATCAGAATTTAATGCTAAATCTAATAGCATGCAGTCTTTCCAGCTTACTGGCATCATGTCATAGCAATATTTTAAGCATGGTATGGATCTTCTGAGTTTTGTGTGCATGTAGTTTATTTCCTGCTTCCTGACTCACAGCACAAGGCAGTTTAATTTTATTAATTGAACATGAAATTTAGCTTTTAAAGCCTCAGCACTGAGGTGTGAGCTCACAGCTTCTGTCAGTGAACAAAATCAGTCACGGGTCATGCAAGTTCCTCTCCCCAGTGGCACCACATCAGCCGCAGCCTGAATTACGTGGAGAGCCTGGACACTCAAGACAGCTTGCCAGACACAGAGGCTTGGGCTGATGGCTCTGAGATGAAGCAGAAGTCAGGGTCACAGTATTGCTTGGGATGCATTTAAATTAAATTGTCTATTGGCTTCCTGAGAAAGGACAGTTTTCTCCTTGGATTACTCAAGCACAAAAAATATACTCTGTAGGGACCTAAAGGAGTGAAAGTGAGCTAGGATTTCATTAGGAGAAATTGCAGCCTCGAGAGTGTGTCCTCAAGACACTGTCTCAGGAAAGTAATTTAAGGGCTGTAGAAAGCTCTCTCCACAAAGTTGTCTGCTTATTTGGACTACTACCAACCTGCACTGGTAAGGCTGTGGTGGATGCAACATACTACACTGTTAATTAATAGCAATTGATTAACTTTGCACATAGTTTATAGCAACAGCATGTGCAGGAACGTAGATTTTTCTAAGGTAAGTCATCAGGAGAAAGACACCCTGTCTTAAGCCCATCACTGTATCAAATTTTCAGGAAATTGCTATTATAGTTCCCAGATTATGTAATTTTATTTAATTATTATCCAAATGAGACTCAATATTACGTATGCATTTTTTCCTCAAAACTGAAGAGGTATAAACCGTGTACCTGGTTTTTTTTGGTTTGGTTTTTTTTTTGTTTGTTTGGTTTTTTTTGTTTTTTCTGTATTCTATACATAAAAACTTAAAAAAATAGATAAAATTGTGAAAAAAAACACCAAAACACCTATCTACTGCCCTGATAGAAACAGAAACAAACAAACAAACAACCATGAACAAAATCTCCAATGAAACAACATAGTTGAAACCAGCCTCAGCTGTAGTAACTGATAATTAGTATCATTTCAGCCGTTTTGGCTTTGAAAGTCACTTTGAACACAGAGGACTTCTAACATTCATGCAGCTGTCTCAAAACATAGAAAATAATCTAAAATTGTTCTAAGTAAGTGAAGACAATCAGATTTATTAAAAGGACATGGGGTACAATGTCAATGGTACCTCTGATGACTTCTGCCATAGTCGGGACCTTGGCAGTATTAGATCCTCTTGGCTTTTCCCTGTTCATCAAGGTCTCATTTTACTTCACAAGTAATATTTATTTGTTTCTTTGTTGGTTTGTGTATTTTCCTGCTTGGTAGCAGGATTTTCAATACCCCATGCTACTAAATATGATATCCTTTGGTAGCACTAAATTCCCTTCCTGGAGCAGATTTCCATCAGAACATCAAATATAAACTAACAATAGTGCAGGGAAGCCTCTCCTGGCAGGTAAAAGAACATTGCAGCAGCTTGTCCATGTGATCCTCCTCATTTCTGTAACTGAGGATATTCATCATCTTGACAGCCACGCTTGAGAGAAGATATCTAGTTTCTCTCCCGGTCACATATCTCTGGAGCATGTAGAATCATAGAACAGTTTGGGTTGGAGGGGACTTTTTAAGGTCATCTAGTCCAACTCTCCTGGTAGATCAGGCTGCTCAGAGATTTGTCCAGCCTGACCTTGAATTTTTCCTGGGATGGGGCATTTCTCACCTCTCTGGGCAACCTGTTCCAGTGTTTCACCACCTTCATTGTAAAAAATTTCTTCCTTATATCTTAGTCTGAATCTACCCTCTTTTAGTTTAAAACCATTGCCATTTAAACCCAAACTCATCCTATAGCAACAGGCCCTATTAAAAGGTCTGTATATACAATAGCACGGTTTTCTTCTGCTTTCTAGGATATTAGAGACATTTGGAATTGATGTGCAGCTTCAGCCTGATGGCTGCTCCACTAAAAAACATCTCACACCAACTTTATTCAGGGTATTTCTACAGACAAAGATTTCATAGAAAGAAAGGAAGGGCCTCTATGTCCATATTTGCACAGTGAGTATGCCAAAATACAAAACTGATGCTGAAACTTTCAGATAATCCCAGAGGGAGGACTTAAGTCGTGTTTTCATTAGAAACCCAGAAAAGAATTCATCAGCATGCTCAGCTGATACAAAAATCAGTTCAGGCGAGGCTGGCTGTGCTGTGACCAGGATCTTAATTTCCCTTGAAAATGTGTTTTTCTTGAAACTGAACTTTGTGAATTCATACTAATTTGGCAAAACACTGCCTGAGAGGGAAAGAATTTTTACAACAATGCAATATGCCACCTTTCATAAGAACTTAGTTTTAGGTGTTTTATTTAGCAATTTCCTATGGTACAGAGGAATACAGACTGTTTAAATCGATTTGGTTTCAAGGTCGTTTTTCTTTTTAATATGAAACTTAATTTGGAAATCTGAAAACCCCCAGACAATCAGACTTTCTATTCTCTGCCTCACTTCTCCTCAGATGATTTGTGTTATGTTTTTCTAGGCTACTTGCTTTCCTTACATTGATTGGTGAAAATGAGAATTTATAGAAATTGCCCATGTCATGGTTGATAGAAATCACAGTGTATGAGGTGCTTAAAAGCCTTTGAAAAATCTGACTCCAAGTCTCTATGGTATAATGTGGAGATATGTGTAGATAAGATTAATGAACACAAGTTGGGCAGAGAGAAAAACATAATTAGGCTGTTTCTGATGCTTATCAGAGAGGAAGGAGCCATGAATGAAAAGCAGGCATTTAATCAGGGTGGAGAGACGTGCTCACAGCTGCACTGGCTGCAAGTAGACCTTGCCTTGCTCCTTTAGGAAGCAGTTTGTCGGGAGCCAGTGTGGAGCCACAGGGATGGGAGGAACATACAGAACACACCTCAGCTCCCTAGGGGCTGTGCCAGCATCAGAACTTCTGCAGCAGGGCTGTCACAGGGCAAGAAAAGGAAACAGAGGGTTTGATGTATCTGATGGCCCCATGAATGCTCTCCTGTCCCACAGAGCTTGGAAAGAGGATATGGGAGCTGAAGTACAGTCATGAATTGTTGTCCTTTTTTAATTGCTGGTGGCTCCACTGGGAGTCAGCAGAAGCAGAACATCAGTTGTGCTGATTTCCCCACTTGGCACCACACTGTGCCACACAGAGTTTGAATCATGATTTTTAGAGACTTTTTTTTTGTTTCCAAAAACATGTAGGAAGAGGGAAAAAACCATAAAAACATCTGAAAACAACTGTTGTATCAGCCTGGGGAAGTCCACAAGACAGAAGGGTCTTGAAAAGACTCAGTACCAAGCAGAAGAGCGCAGACTAAATCAACTGCAAAGATGGTTCTTAAGTATCTGACCCAGTACAGGTAGATTTTTTAGTATGGCTGAAAACTGAGGACTGACACAGTTTTCCCAGAGGGTTTGTGGAGTCTCCATCATTGGAGATTCTCAAAAGCCATCTGGCTGTGATCCCAGGCAGCCTGCTTAGCAGGAGGTTTTGGACCAGATGACCTCCATGTGTCCCTTCTAGCCTCAGCCACTCTGTGATTTGTTGTTCAACAAGATTTTTACTGAGATTGTTGTGTCCATTTGTTGTTTAGCACAGCAAAAGCTTCTTCTTCCAGCCTCTGGGCTGTCTGCTTGCATCTGAAGCTGCTCCTAAGGCATAGAGAACCTCTGGTTCAGTAAGGTTGTCAAGAAACTGTGACCTCAGAGGCAGCTTATGGCTAATATCACAATTCTGCATTTGATCTAAGTCTCCTATCTCAGGGGGAAAGGAGACAGTATTTTCACAGTATTTTCCCTGAGTATCTATATAGGCCCAGAGATGGAAGGGTGGAAGCCAGGTTTGGCTGCTTATTCCCATCACCATAAGCTAGAAACAAAATTAGCCTGAGGTAGCTCACATGGATATTATGAAATTGTTATTCACCCTTTAGTGTAAGGCACCTGTTTTAACTACAAAATAATTACAAGCAGTAAATTCAAACAGTTTTATGTCCTTTAGTTCCAATTTTAGGTTTATACTACTTAAACAACAGCTGTAATGATTTTTGCCTTCTTGGTCACGCTCAGTTTGATAGATGGATGGAAAAAAAGTCTGAGCACTTGAAATTTATTTTAATGGCACACAACCACTGTGCATGGGAGCACAAGTGATCTGGTGGTGCCAAATGTACGATGGCATGCAGCATTTGGGCAGTTTTAGAGCTGCTAAGGGATGTCTTATCTTAGCAAGTGAGCAGAGGGTGCATCATTCTGGCAGTGTTTCATAATCAAGATTCCCCTGAGATATGAGGAAGGGCTGAACAGTTTGGGCCATATTTCACTGGTAGCTGTAGATGGACCTTGAGTTTGAAAACCAGCCCAATTACCCCAGGTACTTTCCCTTTCCCCATTTTCATTGACTGCAAACTGCCATTTAAATGTTTATGTCTACATCCCCTCAGATCTATCTCGAACAGCTTCAGGAACGGCCTCAGCAAATGCAGCCTTAAACACACAGGCAATAAACATCTGGAAAATGTGTGCAAGCATTCCTGATTTCTACTGCACAGCTCTAGATTCACAACATTCCCCTCACAGAGACCTGCAAGGCTGAGCCCCTTCTGGACTTCCTTTCCAGGAAAGTGAATTATACCAGCAGTGAGGAGGGCAGCAGAAAGATGGATATATTGTACTCTCCCAGCTTTCTGTGGTGTTAGGTGCTGAGAGAGGGATGGCAAAAGATGTTGTCACTCTTCAGCTAATGCACTTTGAAAAGGCTGTACCAAATACTTCCACTTTTTCTGATGAAGTACCAAATACTTGCACTTTTTTTATCCTTCCCAGATACAGCGTGTTTCTTTGAAGACAGCATGGCTCAATTTAGCCCCGGTGTAATTACATTGGCTTCAGTTGCAGCCTCCTTATAACCAGGCTAAAATTGTTCTTTTGTTCCACATTTTCTTTTTCCTAACCAGTCATAGCTCCATTGTCCTGGCTTTTAACACTTGTAACAAACCAACAATTGCTGCGTGAAGTGCTTTTGTTGTCCATTTGCAAGGGATGACCTTCCTTTTCTCTCGGCACAAGTCTCCAGATGGAAATGTAATCTTTCACAGTTGAGTGGCTTTCAATACATGAGCAAAGGCAGGGTGAAAAAACAGTGCTGCTATTAAAGCTGCTCTCTGTAAACAATTACTTCTCTTAATAGGGATTAATAGAAGAAATAAGCATTGAAAGAAAGTGAAATCACTGCAAAGACTGTCTTGCAGCTGTAATTTCTTCCTGCAAATAGAACTGTGAAGCTACTGACTAAGTCAGGCACTCTTCATCGAGTGGGTAATGAACAGAGTGAGTGCAGAAACAAGCTACCCTGGTATCCACAGGAAGAAAACCTGTTTGTTCATTTGTTGTTAATTGTGTGGACTGCAAATACATGCTGACATACAGAAAGCATATGCTACAAGGGGTCTGGTGGCCTTTTAGCAATAGAAAGTTTACATAGGACTTCAAATAAAGAACTAACAGCTAGTGTGTGCAGAACACTAGAACAAACAAGAATAATCTAGGAACTAACTTTTATTTGGTGAACTTTAATGCACAGTCAGTTAATTAGGAGCCACAAGAATAAGGAACTAACTACTCAATTATGCACTAGCATAATCAGCTAGATTAAACACAACCTTTTGAACCATTTATAAGATTACATTCCAGCAAGCTAATCAACTCAATATTTTGATTACATGGAGTTAAAATAGATTTTTAGAATAGAAATCAGCCAGCCATTTAGATAGAGTTAATAGTCCACCTTTCCTCACTTTTACATTTCTTAAAATTCAAGCTCAGTGGTAATAGCTTTACAGAATCCTTTCTTTGTTATGTTCTGTTTGTTTACTTGCTATTCACTGGAACAGTCTTGTTCAGCCAAGTGAAGTGATTAGTAGAAATCTTGTGTTTTGTGATGTCTGGAAAAGGGACATCATCTGAGGAGATGCTTGTCCCATTTTGCTAAAGGATACCAGTCACACAAAGATGTAAATAACTGAGCACCTGAGACAAAGTCTTCTTTAAATGCTGAGCTTGAGCTCAGTGTGCTGAATGTGAGCTGCAGTGTGTCCAGCTCCATGTTCTGATGACAGAGCTGGCTTGCTATGTTTCAGAGTCACCTCTATCTCACCTGTTTTGAGACAGAGGCTGCTCACCCTCCCCAGCTTCTCCATGGACCTCAGGAAGTAGCTCTGAGCTTAAGAGATTGGCTGTTTAGTGTGGCATTTGCTCTGGACTCAGCCAGCAAGTCACACTGAGCTGGTGCCTTCCCTGAAGTGCATGTGGCACTGCCACCAGAGATGCCACACGTGCCACCTGCTACAGGAGCACCTTTGTGTGCTCAGCACCTGGAACACACAAATATAGTCCATGTCATGCGGTACCAAATGTTTTAGCAATAAGGGTCATGTTGTGTGATAACAGTTCCTCTGAACAGCCATAAAGGCCCACACACATCATTCCCAAACCTGCTCCTTTTTACCTCCCCAGACAGGCTGTCTCTTCACTGCCCACTTCCCTGTGTCCTTTGAGCAGGTTTTATCTGCTTTATATATCTATCTATATATCTACATATCTATATCTCTATATATCTATATTTACGTATCTCTCTCTATATATACCTATATCTATATATATATATGCTTATTTATAGATATATTTTTTTTTTGTTAAATCTTGTCTCCCTCAGTTTAGATAGAGATTTTTTTTCTGATGGTATGAAGTGAAATACTGTGCTCTAAGTATAAGTAGATGAAAACGGATCTACATTCTCATCTCTAAAAAAATATCATGTATCTCGTGGATCTTGCTTTAATCTGCCATGTACCACCGCTCAAGGTTTTTATTTTTCTCTGTCAAGTTTCAGAATTTTGTGCATTCTGAGGTCAGATAACAGGATGCAATGTTTATGCAACTTGTTTTTTAATCTTTTTCTTTAAAAAAAGCTATTCATTTCTTTTTGACAATCATGGTATTTATTGTATTTACACTTTGATTTGGTGTTAATTTAAAATAAAAAATTAAACATTTGACACCTTGAGCCAGAGCTCTGGGATGGAGAATATCCTACTTCCCTCTTTTTTAACCTGCAGAATTTTTTTTACTCAGTTCAATGATCAACTGTTTATTTTTATAGGCCAGAGAAGCCTCTGCTGCAATCTTCATTGAAAACTGATGCAAACTGTGCTGAATTTAATCCCAGTTTCTTTACACCACTGTCCCCTTTCTTTTTTTTTTCCCCTCCATGAGACTCTTCCAATTTCCTTTGCATGGTTAATATCTGTCTGAGCAGCAGCAATTTTTACTTTATCATTATTCTCTAATCTCCTAATATCCTTTTTAATATCCCCCTGCTGCAAGCTTTAGTATCCTTTTTTACTAAAATAAAGAGCAATCAGAATATTATTACTATTATTAAATTTTATAAAGATCATAAATTTATAAATGTTATAACAAGAATAAGCAGACAAGGAAAATTGAAATAAAAGGTAAATACCATTTTTCAGGCAGATTAGTGTGAAATTCTTGCTGTCATCAGCTTGGTTTTCTCTAAATTACCAACCTCCTTCAATCAAGAGCTCAGGTTAAGAATCGTCTCCCCATACAGATGGTTAAAGATTTTGCAGTTGTTCCTCAAAGCAGAAAGGTTGGAATGGCTTTCTTTGCTGTTTTTGACATGCATTTAAGTATATGTTAAACAAAAGAAGTTACTGGGTTTCTGATAAATCACAGAAGCTCAATATGCACCGTGAGCAAAATTCACACTTTTCCATCTACACCCAGTGAGCAGCTTCATGCTGGAATAAAACACTGTCTGCAAGAGGCAAATTCAGATAATTTTGTTGCTCTCTTGTGAGCTCTGCATAATAACTGCAGTGGAAAATAGTACATTTACAGAAAAGAATGGTATTACATTGATGCTGTCTGCAGAGCTACAAAAGATCTGACAAAGGTTGAATAAGCCATTGAAGTGCAATTTTTCTTTCATGTTACCTGTTCAAAATGCAAATTGCACTTGGTTAGTTTTACATTTGTGACACACCTTCTGCCTGGAAATGTAATTTGCTTAAGTGGTAGTTAACTTCTGTGTAAAAAACAGAAATTTAGTCTCTAAGTTAAATGGATCTATTTACATATTTACTTCCAAATATGTATACTCATATCTTTATTTTGTACTTTTGCAAATATTTTAGGTAGTTCCTTTCATCTCTGTTCAAAAATTATTTAAGGAGCCTTCTTATTTTTTTTTAATGTGTTTTTTTTTCCAGACATTTATTTTAGGTTAGAAGGTCCTCTATAATGTTTATTGCTTAATCAAAACACATTCAAAAAAGAGAATGCCTAAGTTTTCCCACATTCTCTTCTGGTTTTCAAGTAATGACAAAACCCCCAGGTGACTCCTTCCTGTTGATCCAACAACAATGCAGTGATGACAGGGCACAGCTTGAGTACAGGACCGTATCAACAATTTTGGAAGCAGGACATGCAGAAAATCAAGGAAGGTCTGAGTCCATACCCCAGTGTGTCTGCTTTTAATTTAAGCCATACAGAGTTTTGCCACTTACCATTGCCACTTAGCTTGCAGCCTTAGCACATGAGTTTGTGCACTTAGACCAAATTACAGCTCCAAAAAGCTCAAGGGACCTGCTGTGGAGTTGTCTGGCCACAGTACAAATATGGAGAGGGCAACAAGCCCTGGTACTAAATCAGCTTCCTATTTTGTTTCCTGCTTCTGAATAATGGAAAGCAATCAAGAAAGCACTTCTGGTTTCCTATGGGTGAAAAATGAATCTGGTATCCCATCAGAAAAGACATCATCAGCTCCAGCAGGGTCTGCTATCACAAGTTTGTCATCAGCACATCTGCCTGGCAGGTGAATACAGGACTGATGGTGAAGCACAGGACAACAGTTTTCTACAGAGAAGCAGACTGCAACTGTTTCTAGTTATGCCCTTATATTTTTGTTTCACTGCAGTCTTCTGAGCAAGTATTTGGAATTTTTTTTTTTCTCGAAGTGGTGCAGCATAAGCAGATCACTCCTTCAAAGATGAAAAGAAACAATTGTTCCTTGCAATTCTGCATCTTACGAAGAGTGGTTTATATATCAACAAATTTCTTCTTTTTTGTTTTTTTAACAGGTCACAAAGAAATCAAGTTAGAAAGTTTAGCCAAATTTGTCAGCTGCACACTGCCTCATTCTACTCTGTCCAGACATTTTTGTTTCCTTTTCTGCTCTGTTCTCATTTCCTTTGAAACAACCCCTTCCATTGCTCTCTCACTTCCTAGAGATTTTATTTCTCAGTGTTTTCACTGTATTTTTGCTTGAAGTTTAACGTGCCTGCAAGCCTATGAGCAAAAAAAGTGAAAGAGCACAACTTATCTAGCTAGCGAAATGAAAGCCAGAATAAGGTAGGATTTTTCCTCAGGAAAATTGCAGGATGGTACCTGCTGCAAATGGAGAACTCTAAACCGCTGGGCAGCAAATCAAAGAGACATCAATCAGTTATAAATGAATTCCACCTGAATGTTTTGAGGGTTCAGTGCTGGGTCTGAGCTTCCAGAATAGTCTTCCAACAGGAGCATGAGGATAACCCACTCCAGCGGTATTAAAATAGTGTTTAATACCACTGGAGTAAAAGGTTTTTCCTGGAGAGTTGTAACATCAAGTGACTGGAGGGTCTCTCCAGATCTAGTAGCTCAACATTACCAGTTGCCCAGTTCCTTTTCCTATGCTGAAATTTCCCTTGATTCTACATGAAAATTCATGCATTCAAACAAAAAGACAAATAAAAGCCTCCACACTTGCATTTCTCTGTGTAGCCTTAGACAGGCCACAAGCACCAGCCACCTCAGTCACAAAGTGGAACTGGTGGTTACTCTTCAGTGCAGCAGCACTAAAAAGAAAATGCATGAATTATCCTAAATTGCAGCAGACAGTAACACAGGTTTTTTTTAATGCTGTTGTTGTTACCTCACAAATTCCTACCTCTCTTTGTGAGGCTCAGAACATCTGTGAGTCAGTTGCTTACAGAAGGTAATTAGCTCTTGATTAACGCTTACACCTAATTTTATAAAGTGTCACATTTTCTAGTTTTCCCAGCTTAGCCTGCTCTGATTCTTCCTGTAATGAATGAACAGCTTTGTCTCACCCTGTGCCCCTCTCAAGGGAAGAATTCTGATGCTCTGGTGCAGCCTGGTTCTCAGACACATCCTGTTGCACTGTTCTGAATACCAGGGTGACTCTTGCTAGGGTTGTATTTCTCCGCGTACACAGACAAACAAAACCACCTTTTCTGACATATTTTCAATGAACTTCAAATTAAGGCAAGCACAGCCCCAAACTGTCAAGGGCTGTGGGGGCACAGAAGGCGCTTGACTGAACATGCGTGAGGCAACTGGTGTTGGACTTAATGGTGACTAACCCAGCATAAAACAGGTATGAGTTCAGAGCTATGCACGTCTCATCTCATCGATGTTTCTTTTTAGTTCCAGACCCAACAGCCCTCTTCTGGCTTCTCAGATGTCATACATAGATGTGAAGTAGAAAGCTGTTGGAAAGTCCCCATCTATGAAAATACACCCTCCCTCAGAAGAAAGAAAGAAAGAGCAAGCCTGTTTCTGTCTTTAGCATCAATCACTTCATCTGGCAGCAGTCAAATACGTATTTCATTTTTCATTAAAGTTCTGTTACCTTTGGAAATCTGTAAAGCTCCTAAACAGGTTGTTTGGAAGATGACTGAAGGTCATATATTTCTGTTGATGACTGGAACATGCTGGAAGAATCAAGTGTCCAATCAGGCTCTGAAACATAAACTTAATTAGAATTTTTTCTTTTTACGGAGAACATCTGTTTGGGGAGAAGCCCTGAGGCTAAATCACACCTTATCTTTAGATTTGTATGCTTTTATATATTCAGACAATTAAACCATGAAGTCTCAAGGTAACAGGAAAATCACCACTATTGGACTAGAATATTAAATATCAATCTTGGTTAGTTGGTACCTGAGGATACAGCTCAAGCTTAGTAAGTGTACCCACAAAAGATTTCTGCCTATTGTGTCCCTGTCTTTGTGTGTGCTTTATTTTCCATTGGTCACGATGCCCATTAGCTTTCACAGGAGTGACCACTGTTAAGGGATGGGTCATGATAAGCTCTGTAACTCTGTCACTTCTGATCATATTTTACCCTTCATAAATGTAGCTAATGAATATTGATCTGTAAGTGCTGTCCCTATTCCCTGGCTCAAGGTAAACATGCCTTTTCCTTTCACACTTTCTGTCAAAGTCTTTCTGACCTGTTTCTCACACAAAGTATTTTGCTGCCTTTCTTGAAACAAGAAAACCTTTGCTGCAAAGTTAGAATGACCTTGATTTTTCTTTTCCTGCTAAGATTACACTCCTTGCAAGTACTGCTTCCCTTTGAATGGTTTGTTCTGACTTCTGAAGTGATTTTACAAGGTCTTCTTTATCTCTTCATCCCAGACTAATTCATTATAAATGTCTACAGCCTGTCTCAGACCTCGTCAGTGCTTGTACTACAGTGGCTTTTCCAGCTGCTGCTGCTGCTGCCATTGCAGTTTGCTGTATATCAGGCAGCTGCTTCATACCCTCCACACCCCTGGCAATCTTTCTGCAGTGATAAATATTGCTGACCACCAGGTTAGACTGGCTCCAGTTAATGTCAGTCCTTTTTTGCTTGGCTCATTGCTGATAATTATTACAAAATAACACAGATTAACTTCAGCCGTAACCTTTGGTCTGGTCACTAAGTCATAGAGTAAAACCTTGCCAGCACTGTGTTTTTCCTTTCATACTGGTAATCTCTCAGCTTGGAGAGGTGAGGTGGTGGGCACCCTTTAAAAGTGACACTTTAAGAGCTGTCTGGAAACAGGCACTTCTATAGTCTAGGCAAGATAAATTACTTGGTTCTCTAAATGAAGCTATAAGCTTTTATTCCATCAGTACATCTGAATTAAAAATTTTTGTGGTGGATAGACATCAACCCATTCATATTTACAGTATCTCTGTGTTAAAAACACAGTTAATGTCACAGCTTTCCTGCAAATATTTCACAAAGTCCTTGACATCCAAGCAGAAAAATTTCTCTGTCTCAGCTCCTTCTCTTCAATGAGGAAATGTCCATGTAGCCTGTCCTAAACATTACAGCAAGAGAAACACATCAAGTTTTCATGGCCTTAAGAGCCAGCTGCCAAAAGCAAATCATGGTATGTACAAACCTGCTCCTATTTCAGTGGCACTGGCAGGCAAAGCCAAACCTCTCAAGGGTCCTGTTTCTCTGTATGCCCAGCTGACAAAGACTTTCACAGAATCAACAGTGATGGCTGAACCAGTCTGATGGTTTTCTCCTCAAATTTACTCAACTCCCAAAGTAAGCATCTAGACAGGGGAAACACTGCAAATTTTAGATTTCCTAACAGCACTGACAGCCTGCCTGAGTTGTGCTTTCCAAAGGAGAGGGAATCAAGGTGGGCTGTGCAGTGACTCAGGCATTTTCAGGTGACTGGCCTTTGGCTGTACTTCAGAGGACACTTGCAGCCTACCTAAGCAAGCACAGCCACCAAGAGAGGCAGTCCTGCCCTTCTCCCCAGTTGTTTGTTTCCACACTCCCTCCTTGTGCTAGCAGAAGCTTTTCTGTGAATATCCTGCAGTACTGAGCAGACTGAAAAATAAATCCTCTCATTGGTTTTGGCAAGGCTATTTTTCAGCTCCCAGACTCTTGCCTGTCACCCAACTACACAAATATTTTTGTTAGCCCCAAAAAGGCAGGTTTGAGATGACAGAAACTACAACCTTCCTAACTGTAGTAATCTGCACAGACTTTTTGAAGCCAGATAATCCACCAGCCGTCCTTGGTCAGCAGTGTTGTTTCTCCGGGTGAGGTTTGCAAACCCAGTGCCACTCCCTGTGCCACACTGTGACACAGCCATGCAATGCTGTACCTGTGGCCTTAGCCAAAGAAAACACCCATGAGTAAGTGATCTGCCAAGAGCAAAACAGTGAGACATGAGTCTATGAACAGCTCAAGTGACAGTTTCTCCACACATTCAAATGAGATTTTCTAAGATGCATGTATTTTCACAGAGTAGCCCTAACTGCTTTTCGTGCTTTTGTTCTTGAAATTGTACCTGGTAGGAGCCCCTTTTAGGAGAGAACTGAAAAGGAACTTTGTAGTCTCATTACTGAACAAATATTTCATTCTGGCTTTGCTATGTCTTTTCCATTCCTTCTTGTTCCAGCTGTAAGAGAGCAAAACCCAATTACACTTAAAGTAAAGCTGTGAAATGAAAACCACTGAGAAAGCAAAACAGAGAACAGCAAGTGGTCTAGGAGAGCACATGTGGCTCTGCCCAGGGAACACAAGTACCCTGCCACTTTGTTAGGCTCATGATGACAGGGCAATTGAGCAGCAAAAACTACCTGAAAATGACAGGCTGTGTCTACTGTTAGGAGCAGAAAGTGCTTTTCTGTATGCAATCACTCTATCTTCTCCTGGAGTAGGTGGGATATCTCTGTGAATAGATGCTTCAGTCACAGCTTAAATGCCAATAAAATCAAGGAATGGAAAGGACACTGGATACAGAGGAACCCTAACAGGGGCTTCAGACTGGGTGATGCCTACACTTCAGAAGCCTGACTTGCATTCTATCTTAATACAAATACAAGAATGTGTCTAATCAATTTAACTGCAGCTACTTGTAGATTACAACCTTAGGCTGAAATAAGGGCAGGCAATATTGTTTTGTTGAGTCTAGTGTTCAGCTGCTTAAAAGAACTAGCTTGCCGAATAAACTACATGCAGGAGTTTGGTTAGGGTTTTTTTTTTCCCCTTCTTTTTCAATAATTTTTTCCCCTCAACTACTAAACCTCTGTAATGTTTGGAGACAGATTTTGAGAAAAGTGCCCCAGTGCAAGACAAGCTATGATGTGCTGGTGACCTTCAGCCAGCTCTCTGGAGCCTCTCTGAGCCTGTGATCATCCATTCACATAGCAGATTCACTCTTCATCATAGACAGTGTTCATCCCACTCACCTTTAATCATGAAGGTATCTTAGATAAGCCATTTTTCTTGTCTTCTGCTGTATAGAGAAAAAGAAGTAGTCTTCAATTATAAAAAATCAAAATTGTAAGCAGAAAGAGAGAGGAATGTAGTTGCAAATACTGAAAGCTCTTTGAATTCAGTGGAGGCTGTTTTGTAGTTATTCATCTTTGAATTTAATATGCTGATTACTTTAAGACTTGCTAGTTATGGAATGAAAAATATTTTTGCTTTTTTTACATCTATATATTGACAGTTCATTAACTGGCATTAAAATAATGTAGGACTTACAGAATTAAGAAGTCCATGTAGAAATTACAGTACTGTGTAGATTTCTTGAAAAGCCATGGCTCTTTCCTCACTGCTCCCTCTATGATTATTTTTATTTATATAACCAGATATTTGGCCACCAATATGATTTGTTTGTGCCTCTAGGTAATGCACCTCTCTTTCAAGCAATAATATTGTTTACAGGTGATGTAAACACCTCTAGGTTGAGCCTAGAATTAATCTCCTCCAAAAGTGGGTTTTTTTCACAATACAGCTGTCTTCTGTATAAGCCTATTGTCCTTATACCATTAGTCCAAATGGTTTCCATTGTTCTGATTTCACAAAAGGTGTACGAAACACTGAAAATTATTCTAAGCTTGCACTGCAGTGGGCACTGAGCATTGTCTGGCAGGTGTTTGCAGGACCTTCAGCCAGATTAAAAGAGAGAAGATTTGCTAATGTTGCACTTCCAGGAAATCCTTCCAGCTGAACATCTGTAGTAGTCACAGCTAACTTTACCATATGTGTAGTTTTCTGAGGATTAGACAAAAACTTTTAAATTATTATTTACTTAATATCATAAATAGAAATAAAAAATAATATAAAATATAACAATATTGCTATACTTATAAATATGTTGCTCCTTGTTAATAAGACTAATCATGCTGATTTTCTAATTAGTGTCATTTACATGCTTAAACTGAAATGCAATTAATACCAGGAGTTTTCATACTGCTCTTTGTCTAGATAAAATCATTAATCAATGTATAAAGATGTTTTATACCTATAGTTGGGCTTCTAATAGGTAGTAATTTACCCCACAAAGAGATTTTCATTTATTCTCAAAGTTTAGGCTGACTGAACAGGTGAGGAGAGTGGGACTGGGAAATCACCTTTCTCGTGGAGATGGCTGAGACTGCCTCAATACACACCGTGGTGCTCAGTCCCTCCTTACCAGCTGGGAACTCTTGCAGCCTAAGAAAGGAGAGCAAACTCTTCCTGTGGTCAACAAGATAAGAGGCTCCTATTGCTTGTACTCAGAAAACAGCCTTCCTGATGAGCACCTGACTGCCTGTCTGCAGTCTGTTCTCTTGAGAAGGTTTTAAGAGCCCAGGGCCCTCCAACAAACACAATTACAGGTGACTAGAGAAGGTCTGTGGTGAACACCACCAGTAATTTCTCACAGATACTGGAGCCTGTCAAAGCTGCTGGGATGTAACACCCCTGAAGCCAGGAGGTGCCTGGACCCCTAAGCAAGAAGCTGATTCCAGCAGGAACATCACCCAGAGCCTTTGGTGATTACTTCCTCCATATCTCCATGGAAATTTTGAGATGTTATTTTGAATAGTGATACAACCAAGGACTAAATGAAATATTCATCTCCAATTGCTTTAGAAACTTAGCTCCATAAGCATCTCTGGCATGATTTACTAGAACAATTACAACTCTAGTAAACATGTGTTAAATTATATAAATTAGAGGTAAGGAGGGAAGTTACAAACACATTTTTGCCCAGCCTTGCCTCCCTGTTGACTATGATTCATCAATACTGTTTTGAGGCTGGATTTACTTTTAAGCCCAGAAGCACACTAACATTAAATGAACAACTTTGAAATGCATTTGCACCAGATTTTCCAAGAAAAATTAATCCTGGCAGTTCAAGATATTCTGGCTATCAGATAGCCTACAAAATGTTTTTCTCAAAAGCTTTTGCACAGCTGAGAGTGGTCTTTGGGCTTGTTTACTTCATTACAAAAGGCAGAGAGCGACTGGTAACATCCATCTCATATCAAAATATTTCCAAGAAAGAGTTAATATAATTTAAAGAAAATGAATCGAAAAAGACATTGCTTTCATTGTTAATCCCTGAGCAGGAGCTAAAGGCTGGAATAAACAGAAGGACATAAATATTCTGCCTATGTTTCAACTTGCTTGCTAAATCTTTACTTACTGACATTGTGGGATACAAAAGGGGTTTTAGGGTGGGGTATTTTTTTCCTCCCATTTCGTTTTTCCTATTAATGTTTAATTGAACATGTGGCTCCAATACAAAAACCTTTGTTAAGACATTTACAATTTGCAATACTTTGATGAAATTAATTGGTTAAATTCACTAGATAATATGTGAGCCTTTGGCTGAAGATGGAGAGCAGAGGAAAAGTGAGAACATTGGACTCACTGCAATGGGTGAAGTGCAAAATCACCAGACACATAATTTCTAGGGAAAATTATGGAACCCTAATATGACATCGTTCTTGTGAACTAAGGTAAATACTGCAGATAAAGAAAATTATGAGTTTGAGAAAGAAAGCTCTTGGTTGGGAAAAAAAAAAGATAAGAAATTCAGTTTTCTACAGAATGAATAACACTGCAAACTGCAGCAGAATTGTCACAACGAAAAAAGCAGCAAGTGTGTTTAATTAAAAATGCTGCTTTTTCATGTAAGAACGTGCAGTCTGGGCTGTGTCAACATACTGCCTGCCTAATCTGAGGATAAAAAGAGCTGGTAGCAGTGAGATAAAGTACAATCCAAGCAATGGTTTGGCTGTTTGGGTTTTTTTCTTTTTTTCTTTTTTTTTCTTGTCACTCTACCTTGTGGGTTGTTTTTTTTTTTTCAGTTCCCAGGCATTAAGCAGCTTCACACTCTTTCTCAGATCCATATTAAATTGAATCATTCCCTTTGGAACTGTAAAACACCAGAAGATCGATCTAGATGACAAAGGGAGCAAGGATATCCATTTTGAATATTGAGATATGCTGGACCAAACAATTTTTGGAGTGCTCTTGGCCCAAAGACCTTTGAACTTTTTCCAATTTATTGCAAATTGAGTATTTGAAGAATGCAAAGGAGGCTTGTGGAGAAGGCATGAAAACTCAGTAAGGCTCTCACATGCAGCAGGTACCCTGAACACACGGAATGTTTTCCTGATCTGCAGAGGAAATAAATTCCTGTGTCATATCCAAGACTCTTACTAACTTTTAAAACAATTTGGAGGAAAACAGAACATGAACTGAAGTTCTTTGTAAACGGTGGAATGGACTTTGATGTATTTTGGCTCAGAGTAAGAGGATCCTTACTGTACAGAGAATTCCCAAACATGTAATCATTCAGACCAGGGGGAGAAAAAGGCAACAAATGAGGATTAAATTCCAGAACCTAAAGATACCTCCAGCACATTTGGACAAATCTTCTCATCATTTAGGAATTATCCAAGAAACCTGAAGAGTATAAAAATCAGTCAAGCTCTTTTCATTAAGCACCTTTTTAATTTCTTTAGTCAGTACATTTGCATGCCAATGATGCTACAAACAGTTTTCAAGTTATAGTTACTGTTATGAAATAAAGGTTTTGATTGTTTGCAAATTATGGCATCCATGTTGTGCAAATTTCAGATTATACTTTTAGTACTATGATCTAGTTTCTTTTTTGAATGTACCAGCTTGTTTGGAATAAAAAAACTAACATGAAATATTGTATTAATTCAAGCATGAGGGACTTCAATTCTCAAACGCAATTACAGGAACTCAAAGCTGAAGAGCTGGAGCAGAACAAATTGAATGGTGTAATACTAATACTTTTTCACCTTTTATAAAAAAAAAAAATAAAAAAAGAGAGAGAAGAGTTGAGGGAAGAAGTTTTGAAACCCCTGCTCAGTCTCCAATGATCCACAGTCAGGAGCAGCCCAATGTCATCAGAACCCAGAGACTTCCAGTGGCAGTAGAACCAATAGGAAGTGTAAAGCCACGTTAAAGTCTCCATTAATGTTATAGATTCTTAAATCTAAGAATAAAATAGTAATCTTTCTGGTGACCAAAATACAGAGAAAATTGCTAAAATGCATATATTTTCATCTGCAAAAATATCCTTAATTTAAAACTATTAGAATTCTTTTTCTCTCCCCCTGAAAATTAAGGCAGCTATTGCTGACCCTGTTGCTGTCCCTGTTTTTTCCCTGCCAATATTTTAGTCCTGGAAACTTCTGTCAAAGAACTACTGAAGAAAACAGAATGCGCATACAAAAAAATGACAGACCCAAGTGTCTAGCTGACAAAAAGTTTAATTTCCTTTCAGGTCCCAAACAGAATGCAGTGAATTTTTTCCAGCAGATTTATCTTCTTCTTTTTTTTTTTTCCCAAACAAATAAACAAATAAACATACATCTAATATTTTACTATCAAACAATAGTGTTCATTTATATCCATTTTCAGTAGAAGAAAGAAATCAACTGATGTCTTTAAAATTCATGTGAGTAGTATAAAAAGTTGTACCTGGGGATACCACACAGGACAGAAATTTAAAAAAATATTTTGTGCATTAATTCTGGCATGCAAATTTACTGAATTTTCCCATTCAAGAATTCAAAAAGAATAAGGAAGATAACCTAGTGAAATAAATTAACATCAGCCCCAAGAAAAATCATAAGCAAATTAATACAAGATTCAACTGATAGCCTGTGAAGGATGTAATTAATGCCATCAACACAGTTTTATGGAAAACATCCTCAGGGATTTATGGCTTGCTTAATTGAGAAAACTACAGGTATGTAGTGTAGTGTAGTATACATAGACCTTGCTGAAGTGCTCAGTTAATCTTTGGAATGTGTTCTGATAACAACTGGCCCAAATAAATGGATTTGAATTGACAGACTGGCAGACACAAATTTATTGAACAACCATAATTGAAATCACATTGTTTCTAGAGATTTTTTTTTCCATTGAAGTAAATTAGATCTGATACAGCTCAATAATTTTCATTAGTGATCCAGAAGTATTTTTAAAAACTTTGATGATCTGATTTTCAGATGACAAAGATGAGTAGAATGAAAATATCAAGACAAGGAAGCAGTCATAGAAAATGGCAGCAACAATCTGAGAGGGATGAAATTTTCATTTTAACAGGTTTCAGTGCAAAGCACTGTATTTAAACATAAAGATTACAGAACAAGCTTAGAAGATGACAATATCCGTCCTGAAGCAGCAACTCAGTTGTGGACTCTGTCACAATATCCAGAAATACCACCCTGAAGTCTCTGTGTCATTGTATAAGAGAAAAACAGGTCCTGCAGCAGACTTCCAGGGCCTAAACACCTTATTATGTACAGCTCCAGTGCTCTGTAAAAACAAAAAACAAAAGGTAGCATCCTTACCCCCAGAAATTAAATAGCACAGATGCAAGAGGTGCAAATTTACTGGCAAGAGGAAACAAACGTTCACATATTCCAGTCATGTGGATCTGCTACAGATGCCAATTAAAACAGCAAAATAGGTAGTAAATCAAGAATCACACGGGGAAAAGGTGTAAACCCTGCTGCATTTCTCAAGGTGAGCAGGAAAAGAGAAACCACGCAGACACAAATGTCCCTGAAATAAAGCCCAGTGCTGGAGCCAGCTGAGGCTGTGATTCATGGCATTAATGATCCTGGCTTCTGGAAAGGTCTGGCATCTTGTGCATAAGCGGCAACAGCCAGCTGGACAAGGATCAACTCTGACAGAAACAGCAGCACCTTTCACAGATGGAAATGATGAATGCTCAGAGGAGGTCTGTGAATTAAATGTGCCTATATTAACCTGCACTGCACTGTTTTTTATTTCTGCACCTTCAACCCCTTGGCTAATGCCTCCTTGGCAAGATTTCCCTGGGGAAAGTGTAGGAACTAGATCTGATCCTGACTGAACAGTGTCTTAGCAAAAGCACAGTGAGAATCTTTGGGGTCAGCTTTCAGGCCCTGGCTCCTGTTCTGACCCTGGCAATAAGTCAGAGCAATCCAGGCTCGTTCTAACCTGTGACAACCAATTAGGACCAGCAGGGGACCACTGACCAGCAGAGATCTGACAGTGCTTCTGTATGAAGCACTTTCTCATCCCACTCTTACTCATCCTCCTAACATGCCTTCTCCTTAGAGTCTTCCACTAGTAGGGGGATGCTGGCAGTGCTCCAAAGGCCTCCTTGACTTATTTAAAGGACAAATAGAGGGATCAGGCATTAATACATTTTGCTTTTTTAGGAGCCCTGGCTGAGGGGTGGAAGGCAGGAATGGCCCCTTTCCTCTTCCACAGACCTTCATTGTGAAGGGTTGCCTGCAGCACAGAAAAAGATTGGGAAAGCTGCTGTCTCTGGAACACCTAGCAGAGTTTTGATTACACAAACTCAATTTTTGGTCAGCAGTTCTTTGCTAACGCAATGATTCTTCCTGCTGTGCCATGCATACCAGTGGGAGTTTGTAGCCTCTATATACAAACTGGAGAACAGGAAAAAATACTCTCCCCACCTTATTCTACTTAACAAGCCACCAAAAAATAAGAGGTCAGCAAAATCTTTACATTGGAAAACAAAGAATATTTGCAAATTCTTGTTTAATATCTATACTCTTCTGTTTCACAAAGACCCAAATTGTTCCCTGCTTCCGGCACTCAGAATAAATTCTGTGGACAGCAGAAAAAAAAATGCTGTATTGTTAATAGGGTGCCACAAAATGCCTCCCAAACACCTGTCTGTAGCCTTCATTGGTGTCAGTGAAGTCAGCAGGGCACCACTGTGTTGGGTTTGTCTGGAATAATGCTTGAAGGTGCCAATCTCCTCCATCTGTGACATTTAGGGGAAGCACAATGATGTCCATGCTCATTTCTGGGCCCAGACACAGGAGGTGCAAAGACACCATGTCCTCCTGGAGAGAGCTGAACCCTGAGCTCTTTGCTTCCAGATATCTGCATGAGAACATCTCATCCCTTCTCTGTATCTATGATTCAGTGAGAGCCCCACCTGTGGCAGGTTAAGGACAGTGATCAGTGATACAATTCCAGTCACTTAAATTTCATAATACCTGGACTTCTAAGCAGATGACAAATCAGAAGATATTAGTACTGATGTCTGATTTCCCCCCTCCAATGGAATTAAGGAGTTTCATCAACACCAGCTCAATGCCAAACCCAGACCTATGCCAAAACTCAAGTATCAGATGGATTTCAGGCCTTTCTATAAATGTTGCATGAAGGTATTTTTCTCAGTCTGAAGTCTGAGAAGCCTTAACCAGGCAACAACTACCCAAAGTGCCAGTGTCTGACAGCAGGAATGTTCATCAGCAGCCAGGTGACCAGCACCTCCAAGGGAGGCATCACCAAGCTCTGCAACACCTCCCTTTCCTCAGAGACACACTGAGCATCCAGCTTCCCAGGAGAGACAAAACCTTGAGCTCCTGAACAAAAGCTCTGCAGCTTTGTTTACAATTGACATTTAAGATATTTCATAAAATCCACTGAGTTTCAATAAATGAAGCCAGGTGATCATGAACTTCTTGAACATCTCCCTTTACTGTGCACACAGGTTGGTACATTGCATTCCTTCCTTTTCCAAGTGTTACAAGGCAACAGCACATGGTAACACAGATTCACCTTCAAGTGCTGTGAAAAGCAAACATTTGCTATTACCTGATTCCTGGTAATAGGCTCTTCAAAATATCTCTCTAAAATAAACAAAAGCAATAAGCAAATTTAGGTATCACATACCAGTACAATAACCCAAAGGAGCTATTAAGAAGCATCTGGGGCATGAAACATGTTTTTATGACTGTACAGCACCCAGCACAAGAGAATTTTGAAGCTTGATTAGGCTGAAACCCATATACACTGCCAACCAACAATTAATAACATTTTAAACACTAAGAATTAAAATACAAGCTGACCATGTTGCTATGGAAATATAAGAATATGGCAAATACACCCTCCTGAACAGCAGCCACTATTCTCCACTGGGAATGCCAGAAAGGAAATGAGCCTAAAATTAATTACTAAACTAAATAGGACTTTCTTTAAAAATGGAAGGAAGAAAGCCTTGCTTGGTAAGGCATCAGGAAACACAGGTGCATTAGTACTGGCACTGATCTTTATCCCCAGTAAAACATTTCCAACAGCATAGCTACAAAAAGGATGGGAAGAAGAAAAATGAAGCAAACAAACAGAAGGTAGATAAATACAGTTATTAATCTAAAATCTTTTAAAAGCACAAGCTTTCTGTCTTATAAGAAACAATGTCACTTCCTTTTCTGCTTTGAAAGTGAAAGCCCTACTACAATATATCAAGACAAAGAATTTAAGTGCCAAAAGACAATAAAAGTGTATTCTTCACTGAAAATGTATACACCAGCCAAGGCAGAGATGATCTAGAAAAGAAAGATCCTCTTTGGACTTCCTTTCATCACCACATTTCCACCTGGTAACTTCAAATCAGAGTGTGTATCCCTGAGCCTACATTTCTCCTAGCCCTAAGGAAAGGCAGCAGCTTCCCCCAGCCCCTGAGTCTTTCCAAACTCTGTGTCTGATTCCAGCTCATGGAGGGACTTGAGCTGGTAACAGAGAGTGGTCATAGTGCCTTTATGGAACAGAGAAGGAGCAAATTAAACAATTTTTGGATAAACTTAAACGAAGGCCAATGGAGAGGCCCAGGAAATGACAGTGCTTTTTTAGGAAAACAGTGAGCAAGAGGGGACAGAAATGCTTTTGCTTTCCTTTCACCACTCCATCTCCTGAGAGGTTTGCTTTCCTCTGTTGACAGAAACCTGTATCCACAATTTCTCACAGGGTGACCTTCCTTGAGGTTCTGTTGTGCTCATACCTAAGAGATCTCTGCTGGTTTGTGTTTGTGCTATTCTATTCTCACAGCTTCTGGAAGTTTCCTTACATGTACTGGGAGTTATTCCCCAGCAGAGGTGATTAGTTTTTCACACACAAAGCATTCTGGTGATTTTGAAAACTTTTTTTTTTTTTTGTGCTTTTACGTTCTTTTGCTGATTTTGCCTCAAAATTGTGGCTGAGAATATCATTCTGTCATCTTTCTGGTGGAAAAATCTGACATATAGGGACAAGGACTTAACTCTGTTATCTAAATCCTAGGCCATACACTGCCTTTTGAAATACTGCTATATCACTGCTTAAAGGCACTGTTCTGAGGTGGATTCCCCCTTCAGCATGAGGAACCAGGGAAGACATCCCCCCACCTTGAAACATTTTGGGCACAGGTACCCCCACTCAGAGCAGTGGGTTCAAAAGCTCCACTCTTTCTGGATTGTCCTGGTCAGCACCAGATGACACAGAACACATGCAGAGCAGAGGAGCAGGCTGGTCCTACAGAGATTTAAAGGGTAGGGAGCAGGAAAATACACACATAAGGTGTATCTATACACCAGCTCCCCACTAGCCCTGGGTAGAAGATTGGTACACACAGCCAAGAGCTGAGCAAGCCCCAATGTGAGCAGCTCAGTTTTAAAAACAGGTGTCTGATGAATTGCACACATCTCTATTCACATCCCAGTAACAATTTTTGCTTTTCTTTCCCCACAGACAGTACACAGAAATATATTAATAATAATTTAAACGCCAGAGGTTATGGAAATTCTTCAGTAGAATAAAGCCTTATATAGCACAAGAGACATAGACTTTATGGACAGAAAGCATTTCCACAACAGGTAGGGGAAAAAATGGGTTATTAAAAGTGACTTATCATCTTTCATTTAAAGACACCACCATCAATAACATCAGTCATATGCCTCGATGCAAGTTCCCCTAGAGGCAGACTCCATCACTTCATGTTGGGCTTGGAGTTGTGTCTGAAGCACTAAAAGACTGAAGAGTTACCTGGAGTAAAAGAAACAAATTGCAGTACAAAGCCTGTGGGTATCTGTCAGTTCCTTTGAAAAATGTTATGCTATATTAGGAGAGTGGTAGGCAGGTCTGCTTCTTATTTCATTCCTCTGAATTGTCTAAACATTTAAGGATCATTGACTAGGAATATTTCTCACCTAGGACCAAAAAAAGGAAGTACCCATGGGTGATGATTACTGAGCACAGAACAAGATTTCATTCTTGTATCCACAGAAAAACTGGAAAAAAGAAACTCAAGCACTTTCAAAAAGACTGAAGCTGAGCAATCATGAACAAACTGCTGATAAATGACTGAAACTTAATAAGAAAAAGAAAAAAGTCAACAGTGAAATATATATTTTTGAAAAGAAAAGAAAAGATGACCGATGCTACTATTCCCCATATTTCAATTGATTGAGATCTCTCATAACAAAACAATGCCAGAGAAAAACAGATCCAGAAAGAAAAAATACCAGCAACCAGGATAGAACATCGCATCAGCTAAAGAGGCAAACAGGAGCACCGTGCCAGTGCTTTGAGCAGTAGGCTCTACTCCACTTTGTCTGGAAAGCTGATTTAAAATTTATAATTTATAGGCAGTGTTCCAATAGCTGGTCTAATCACATCTTTCTTTTTTTTCTAGTATTTTCAGGAAGCCACACAGGTTGGAAATGTAATACAGTGACTGGTAGCTTGTGAAAGGGCTGTAAATGTGAGCAGAAAGGATAGAAGGCATTTGTTTTCATCTTTTCTAAACTGAATTCCAGTCCAGGAATTGTTGAGAATTGGATGCAATACTAAGAAATCTGAATTGTATTGACAAGACAAAAACCAGAATTGAGTTTTTATACTGAACTGGAACCCAGTTTGCACCTGAGACATCAAATACTCTGTCAGCAAATTTTCAACTGTAAAGCATTAAAAGGCAAATTTTTATTGCAACTCTCCAGCCCTCTGCACCTGCTCTAGATAGAAACAAGCTTGTTCACTGAAACTGGAAATAATGATAAAAATGTATAAAGGGGGAGAAGAACAACAGTGCACCCATAAACAGCATCTGTCTTCAGAAGGGAGACATAAAAAGCTGGGGAAGAAATAATGAGTTTTATGGAGACAACGAAAAAACAAAGATAATTAAACACAAAACTCTTTACCATTATAATGACGATATAACAGCTTCCCTACAGGAAAATAAAGGAACTACATCTGAATATACATGTACAGGGGAAGAAAGTTCTCTTGGCACCAGAAATACGTGACAAACCATTTTTGCTTGTTTGTTTGGGGGTTTAAAAATATAGATGAGCACCAAAGAGACTTGGCCTCAGCTCCTGTAATGCCAGAAACTTTGTGGTGTCACTGGCCTCCAGTCACTGGAGGAAACCCAGCAGAGGAAGGATCACTGTCACCCTTTGCTGCCCCAGCAGCTTCTCTCTGCCTGTGCTCCTCAGTCTCCGGAGAGGTTTCTGTAGAGAGGGAAACCTTTGCCTTGTCTATCTGTTCAGCTAAGACAGAAGATGTAGCAAATAATTTCAGTTGTATTAATCCTTTTCTATAAGCGGAAACATTGTCTGGCCCATGCAGCAGTGTTGTGCTCTCCCTGCACTTCTCCAGCTCTCCCAGCCCCCGAGCTCCAGCACTCATTACCCATCTCAAAACATCCCCTCCAGTCATATAACTCTATGTGGTACAGACATCAAGCTGTTTTGAGAGCTAAAATGCAAATAACTACCAACAGTCACACCTTTCTTGTGGCCCATTAGGAACATCCTCCAATTACCAATTCTCACGTGTTTTCAGCTGCAGTTAAAAAACACTTTTCAGGAATAATACCACACCATAACCAAAGTTCTGGCAGATGAAATCCATCCACTGGTCTTGCAGGCAGTGATGGACAGAACTGTACCTGTTTCTCCATCTCTCCAGAAACCCTTCCAGTAGGAGAGATGCAGATAACCTCACCCAACACCCTGCCACCTCCTAGTGTCAGACAGAAAGGCAGCTGAAAGCACAGACTGTCCATATAACTACTGCTGTAGGGATAGCAAAGATCCCATTTCAAGGCCGATCTAAAACCTCTGCTGTGCATGGAAGTCTGCCAGTGCTTTAAGAGCAGGAGATGATTGTGTGCCAAAGGCCCATTTCAGATCACATATAACCATGCACACCAGGGTGCAAGGATGCAGCCAAGGTGCAGCTAATTAAGACACTGTGCACCCAAGGTCTCCAGTGGGAAGCAAGGCCTTTGCAGATGAAATAGTTTAAGCCAAGAGCTTCCTTTCCTGCAAGCCCTGTCTGAACCACCAGCTGTGTCTGCCAAAGTGAGCCTTGCTTTAATTCCCTCTCCAGACACTAAGGTCAGGCTGGCAACAACAGAGTTTTCTTGGGACTTTTAAAAAAAAAAGCAAACACAAGTCCAGCTCATTAGCAGCTCCATCTAAGCAGCAGTGGAACTTTCAAACCAAGAGTTTCAGCTCTGTCTCCACATTGCCTACAACTTCACGCCAGGGCCCACCCCTGCTGCTGCTTCTTCACCTCCCCTTCTTCTCTGAACTCACTGAGCACATATTGCACAGCAGATGTGCGGAGCTGCCTGCCCTCCTACCTTCCAGCCAACACAGCCCTGAAGTCAAGCCTCTGCTGAAAAAGCTCTCAGAGACTCTGTCATGCCCTTGACCTTTTCTGTTGTGCTCATTTCTGTACCTGTTTGTATCACGAAAAGAAATGCCCCAAACATACTTTCTGCAGGATCTTTACCAGGCTTCCTCTCTGCCTTGTTCTCTCCACGATAAAACTGATGAGAAAATTCCTGGAGGTCCCACCTGCCTCCAGCACTGTCGCTATACTGTTCTCTCACCTGGGGAAAGAAATACACTGCATTTATCCTCTGAGAAACAAGACTGACTATGATTCTAGTGCACAGTTGAGAAGTATGTAATCCTATTATTATTTGCCATAAAAGTCTGCAAGACATCAATCAAAAGTTAAAGCTTTTGGGTGCTAATTAGAGCAGGCTGGCAGACATTTTACCAAGTTTTCTTCACATTTTTGACTTGACACTTGACAAAGAATATTAAATAACAACAACAACAACAAACCATGACCATCATCAACCACACAAACAAGCAAAACTCCAAGTCCAACAAACAGACACAAAAAAGAATGCTTTGGATTCTTCAGATTCTTAAAGAAGCACTTTTTATTAATTCAGCAATGCAGGTCAGGTTAAGACATGTTCAAAACAACTTCAAGTTGATGCAAAACGCAACAAAAGCTCTTTCCCTCTCTCAAGGGCACCTATAAAACTGTTTATCTATTTGAGTAATCTCAGTTTTTCTGGTGGCATCAGAGGAGACAACAAGCCTACCTCCCCCAGACAAACCACTAAAGCTAGCAGATGAACACTAAATTTAAGAAGAACCCATTCTTCCCTCTTGGAAGGATTTGTTTAAGTTCCTCAATATTCTGGCTACATCTGTATGCACAGAATTGAACACAGACCATTTTCCTGGGCTGCTTTTCCTTCTCCTTAAGGAATAACACAGGGCTGAGGAAGTGTCAGAGTATTACGCAGCGCTTGTCACTGCCAGTATTATTTCATACTGTTTTCTTAGCAACTCCTGCTGAGACTCATAAACTGTTTGCACATAAGGATTACTAATGAAGTACAGTCTCATCCTTCAGCCCCCCTCGAGCCCACAGTGCAAAATATAGCTTTACTTTGGATTTAGAAGACTGACTAATCATGCAAGATACCTATCATTTATCTACGGAGAAGGCGGCAGTTTCTACAAGAGTATTCATGCTTTTTGCTCCTTTGCTCAGCTCTGTATCAAGATAAAAGGACTCTTCCGTGGACAGGGAGATAATCAAGGTTTCTAATCACAGAATTTCAGAATGGGAAAGGTTGGAAGGGAACATTGTGGGGTCATGTGGTCCAAGTTACCTGCTCAAGCAGTGTTCCCTGGAGCAAATAGCCAGGATTGCATCCAGGTAGTTTTTAAATATTTCCAGGGACAGAGACTCCATAACCTCCCTGACAACCTGTTCCAGTGCATTTACCTGCACAGCAAATCAGAGCCTTCAGTCCCAAGAGAAATATTAGGAAGTATTCCTACTCTTTAGAAGACAGCTCACCATTGAGAGGTAAAGGATGATTGATCTAGTATTTATAGTATGAATCTGGGAGTAAAGTTGCACCTTAAAATGCTGCCTCAACCTAAATTTTCATATCTCGGCACTGAGCAAATGCCATAAAGTCCAACAAAACTGATGATGACACAGATCTCTTGGAAAAACTTGGCTAACACAAATAGCCTTTTGCAGATCAGGTAGCTATTCCTTCCAGGCTGTATTTTTTATTCCCAAAATACTCTGTGTTAATATTCATCCTCTACTAACAATATCAAAGCATCATAAGAAAAGACCTGCTACATTTTCACACATTTAACAATTTTCAGGTTTAGGATCTTTTTTTTTTCAAAAGCTTTTGTAGATAAGAAGAGTCAGAAAACTTCAAAATAGGAAATATTTTTCTGTGCATCAAATATTTGCCTGTGCAGCCTTTATGAAGAGCACATCTGGAACAGAGAGAGGAAGAAAAGTCTTGCAGAAAAGCAAACCTCTAATAAATTGATTGCATGTCAGAATCTGTCAGCAGCATGACTCATTCCGTGCTCATTTCTACTGTAACAAATTATTGCTTTTCCAGGTTTGAATTTTCTTATTCGCTGCTGCTTTGCCACAGCACTGCACGAAATAACCCAGCACTGAGCACCCCACTGCAGGAGTGCCACATGCAGTTTATCATTAGCAATATAATTTTGGCAAAGGATGGATAAGGGTGGTAGAGCAGTGCATGAATAAAGCAATATTAAACAAATAAACAAGGAGCAGCAGAAGGTGGATTCAAAACAAACAGCAGGCCATAACTGCAGTAGGCTTTTACACTGAGGTATCAGCTCGAGTCCCGCCTCAGTTTGTCAATGCTGCTGCCACTTGTTTTCCTATTTCTAATCATGGTAGTGGCCTGAGAATGAAGATCTGGATTTTCAAGCACAAAGAGCACACCTACCAGCACCTAATGGCAGAGAAGAAGGCAGAGTATCACTTTCTCCCTGCTCTCCCTTTACTCACAATCCATCTTGTCTTCAGCATTTCTGTTACCCTTGCTCAGCTTCACTGACATCTCTCTCCTCTGTCCTAGCCTTCGGATGGTTGGTGCAAAACCTAAAAGCCATTCCCTAGAAGCTCCAGCAGAATACTGTGAAGTATCAGGGAATGCTGGAATCTCCCCAAACACATGAGATTGCCTTGAGCTCCAGCATGGGTAAGAAGAGAAATTAGGAGCACACAAGCAGACATAAAAAAATAAAGGAGGTTTCTGGTGTGAGAAGGACAGGCTGGAAGATGCCCCATGCTGGAATTTCTATAGTGTTTCCAGAGACTGAAGGAGAAAGAACTGACTTCACTCATACACTTTCCTTGGGGACTTGCCACTGGGTTTTTAACTTGCTGAAAGAATAAACTTAAAACTCAATTAAAAATTGCCAATCAAAAGCATTCCCCACCTCAAAGCATATACCCTCTGTCTCTTGGTAAATGACTGCTGAGGTAGTCCAAGGTAAGTGTGACAGGGAAGAGGCTTCCTGAAAATCAGAGTTGATGCAAGAAATATAAATGCACTAATATGAAATTAGGTATGTCTGGTAAAATGTTAAATGATTGGTGTTAGAAAGGCTTAAACAGAACATACCTCTTTTCTTTCAGTCTAGTAGATGTTTCCCTCTGTGTTACAGACAACAAGTCACAAAAGGATGATGACTTCAATAATTAATTGATTATTTAAAAACCAAGAGCAGTCTCTGTGGTGTAACTGCCCAAAAGTACCAGGCAGGCTGCAAAGACAAGAAACTGCTCCCAAATAAAAGGAAAAACCAAGAAAATCTCCCTAATTACATCTGTCGCACTGACTTCTGTCCTGACATCTCTAAAGCTAAACACTTGTGAAGTTAGATTTTTTTAAAGTGTCCAGGAAAACGCTTTTATTTAAATTCAGAGGAGAAACATGTTAGCACAGTAACTCTGACTTTCTGGAAAAATACTCAGACAAAAGGTTGTATCTGTCTGTAACTCTGATATTTGTATTTCTGCATGTCCACCAGCACTCGACCTAAAGCCTTGACCTGGAAACTCCCCAGGCTTCATCAGCCTGTTCAGCTGCCCAAGACACTTTAGGCTGCATCTGCACATGTGGCAAAGGAAGGAGAAAATGGTAGAGCAGGAGCAAGAGCAGGCAGGCAGAGATGAGCAGGCACCATGATTCAGATGCACTCACTGCCTTGCCTGACTTGGAATTAATTTCACACCATTTTATCACTAGGTTAGCTGGAATATCAACAGCATACTATTATTTGGTGAATTGCTTGTTCAAAGGTCTCAGCTCTAAACAAGACTGAATGCCCTTCAGCTCCTTGTCTGACAGCCTGAATGGCAAATTATGTTTAAGAAAAGAAAAAACAGGAATGTTGGTGCTACAAATCACATGAGTGTGTTTTAGTGATTCTTTAAGGGCCTTTTAAAGAAGAATCCATTAAAAAACAGTACATAAATTATGACATATGAATAACATACTTGGTAGGGATTTTAAAGTATATTCAGGCGTGGCCTCAAAGGGTGGTGCTGGTTTTCAAGGTTAGTCTTAGCATTTGGGGGGGAGTCATTCCTCTAATATAATTTTAGTGATAAATCAACACACCACCAGAATTTGCTGGGGGAGGGAGGTGCAGGGAGGAAGACCTTGTGGTGGCATCCTAACCAAGTGAGGAGCATGCTGAGTGCTGGTTTATCTCCATACCTGATGTTCAGCTGCCAGCAGAACTCTTCAGTTTCCCCACCCTTTCATCAGCAAATGCAACACATAGCATTGGAGGGTCAGAACGCAATCCCCAGCAGGTTGGCCTATAACACAGGGTTTCTTTCCAATTGATTCTGAAAAACAATTTCCCTCACCCTCAAGTGTACGTGATTGGTGGCAAATGGGGGACTGCTACCATTTAAAACCAAAGTATTTCACAGCCTTTCTCTGCAATGTTGTTGTTTATTTGCATAGCACTGGGGATATGCCAGATGTTCTAAAAACCCACAAAAAACTCACCTCCCCTTTAGCTTTGTAAATAGCAGCTAATGCATTTATATTCTTTGCAGGTTTGTTTCTCCAGCCTGGTATTTTAAAGCCTCTTGGCCCAATCATGTCTAGGGCCTGAGGATGCTCTCCTAACACCACCAACAAATAATAACTGAAGCCCCTGGGATTTCTGTAACTACTGAGAGGTGAAACAGCCTGCCAACCTGTCCAGAGAATTTACAATCTCATAAAAACCCACAAAAAACGACACCAGCAAGCTGGGTGATAAACTGTATATGACAGTCACAAACACTGATCTTCCAACAACCACTATCATTAAAAATGGCTCTGCAAACACGCCACTGTGTGAAACTGGGTGAAAGCCAGCAGGAACATGATAGGTCCCTCTGTGCTTCAGCAAGCTTTTCTCAAGTGATAGGTGACGCCTTGCCTACCCACAAAAATCGTAGCAAGTTACTTTTATAGGTAAATCTGATAAGCATCAGCAAACTGAGAGGCAGAAATCTGAATCCCAAAGGCAGAAATGTGAAGCAGGAGGAGGAAAATACTTATTTTAAGATTTTTGAGTAGCAGAGTACTGTGCAAAGTGGGATTCAAAAATCAACAGCAAGGTGACTTCCTTCCTGCAGAAGGAAACCTGATTGACAAGCATGGAAATAAACTACTTGGATTACAATGAGCAGATTAATTAAATCTGTCCTCTGAGGTCTGGCTGACTTCTAATTGTCCCTATAGTTGAAAATGGATTTTGCTCCTCTGGTGCATGTTCACACCTGGTTCTCACCTGGACCATTTATTCCAAGGCTCCCTCTTGGCTCTGTAAACCCAATCTCCCTATATTATGACATATTGTAACTAAAATCACTAACACAGAAAAATACCTATGGAAAAGCCATTGCAATGCTGGTTTCCATCCTCTATCTCTGTTGATCTATTTCTCTTCAGACAGTCAAGACTCCTGCTTATTAACTAGTACTGTGCCCAGAAAAATGAATATTCTCATAACCAACTAGTTTAGAAAAAATATAAATAGGAAAGAAAACAAAAAAAAGATCAGATTTCCTTTATAAAAATCAGCACATGTCCATTGTACTAACTCTGCACTTTCTGTTCAGTATGTCTCCAAAGAGATTCCACTGGGAATCAGGGATGTGCAAGGTTGTGACCTGACAGGCAACACATCCTGGGCTTTGTAACTGAACACTCTAAGATCAGCAGAAAGACAAGGATAAAAGTTAACAGAGAAAAGAGACAATTCTTTGGCAAGAGGGTTCTGGAAACAGGGTGGGAGTAAAATTCTTCCCAAACCCTGAAGGAAAAGTCTGGGAAGGATGCATTCCAGTTCTTGACACTTGGGCACACAATACCAGGGCTCAGACTGGACTCTTGCTGCCCCAGCCAACAAGCTCAGAGCTGATCAGAGCAACTCACAGCTCTTCTCTAGCCCAGGTGTCACTGGGGTACAAACCCCAGTCTTGGGATCAGCACACGGCTGTGGCACTATCTCAAACCAGGGAAGATGGAAAAACAATTATCTTCAGGTACCTCAGCTGCAAACTGATGTTGTGCAAATCAATGATATCCATATTTCAGTTTATTTCATGAAAAGTTAGAGAGTCCTTTGGATTTTACATCTAACTGAGCCCATTCCTTGCCCTCAATTTAAATTAGGAAGTTGGAAGAAAAACTCTGTGGTTGCTCTTTTCTACCACAGAATGATAAGTGAGATAATAAAAAAAAACCCTTGTGGTAATGTTTCCTTTTTCTAAAAGTCAGCCATCTATAAATAGTATGGCTTAGTCACCTTAACAGAAATTCCTGCATGACAACAGGGAAACCTGCAAACTCATTCTTTTACACTTTCCAGTTTAGTTGCTTTGATCTTGCCCTGTGTATCTTGAAGTCACGAAAGCCATTTGGCCCTGGTAAAAAGACATATAAAGTGTCACAGGAGGAGGAAGAAGAAAAGAAACATCAAATTATGGCAACAAATTAATTTCCAGTTCTTATGTTCTTGTATTGTATTATGTCCATATTATTAAATTAAGTCAGAGTAGCTTCAGAATTAGCAGTAATTGCACCTCTCAAATCTGCCAGCACTTTGCAAGTGCAGTTATTTCTGGTTTACAGTTGGGGTCATAAATTCAGTTGAGGTGATTTCCCTACCACAACATCATGAGCAAATAGCAGAATTTGAATTAAACCCTGCCTCTTTATCTTACATTACCAAGTGACACCCTTGTTGTCCCAGTGTTGTGGGACCTGTACTTTCCCATTGATTTAGTTTTCTGATTTTTACCCTTCATGCCCATCACAGTCAGGAAAAGCTGAAGGCACAGCCCTATATTGGCTGCACTGATTCTGCAGGTACTAAAGAAACAGCCAAGCAGTATTGGTCACTTACCTCTGGAAAACAGCTGCTTTTTGCAACAGTGCAGTCACACACTCTTCTTCCTTTCCTTCTCTTTTCAGTTTCTGTGATGAGATAAAGTAAATCCCACTTTTAAGTCAGCATGTTCTCTGGCATTTACATCCCTGTGAGGCAGGGGGAGGTGGAGCTGGTTCAGGCACTAAGCTGGAGATGGAGCTGGTAAGGCCCAGATACACAATTTTAAAATAAGAAAAATTCTTTGACATTGGGTAAACTCAAACTTTTTTCATGACAGTACCTATTCTTTGCCTAATGAGGAGCCTGGCAGGAGTTTAGGCAATAGTTTACAAAGAGTTGAAGTAGCCCACAGGTACTGAGAGCTGAACTATGCTCCAACACTACTTATACCATTTTCCTGAAGATTTCAAAAGGGTCTCCCCAGAGGCAACACACTTGGCTCTGTTCTCCTGACCTTCAGTTTAATGGTATTATCCTCTTACTTCACCTGAGTTTCAGGAATATTTGAGGTGACGTCGAACAAGAGAGTGAACAGTCATGGAAGAGGTGATGACCTTTCCTCCAGCAACCTTGTGACATCTAAGACAACATAAAGTGATTAAAGAGAGAAAATAGATGGAGCAACTTATGAACATGTTAAATGTTTTCCCCCCCAAAAGCCCTCTTCTCTCTGCCAGTTCTTGTCTCTCAGATCTCCCCACCCTCCTGAGGGAGACTTGCATTAGTCAGCTAACATCCTCCCAGAGCTGCTTTGCCATCAAGCTGCTCCAGAGCAGAGCTGCACAGTCAAGCTCAGGATAATTCCCTGTATCTAAGCAGCATAGTTATCTCCTTACAAGAGAGACATGGACTATCCTGATTTAACATGATTGTTTGCATGATGGTCTCAGTAGGAAGGGCTTGGTGGCAGTCACACAGGAGCCAATGACCCACTGGCCCTCATGGTTAGAAAAGCCATGCTGTTCTTAGAAGCAGAAGGTTTGCCAAAAAATCCAGTGAGTAACTAGGAAATGCCAGGGTTTCTGAGTAGGGTGCTTTTATCATCATGCTCAGTTAAGTGGAACTGGCACTATGACAAGTGCTTCAGGAAGAGCACTAAGCACAATGTGGGGGAGAAAAAATGTGAATCTCGACTGATGGAGTGCACCATCAAGAACACCTAGTCCAGAGGTGTAGTAGCAACAGTTCACCTTTATTACATGGTATATTTCTCTGTAAAGAAACAAATAATGCTGGTCTTTAGGTAAGATAAGCCATATATGGATTTATACAGGTATATGGTTATACCTGCAAAACTCTGCTAATGCAGGTTTGGGCTTTCAGTTGTGAGGCTTGAATTTGGCCTAGTATTTCAAATGTTGCCTAGTATTTATATTAAATGCCTTAAAAATGGATTCCTTGAATTTGGGATAATCCATCACCCCTGAAGATAATTATTAAAATAGTATCACTTATAGTATCTAATGATGGTGCCTACACATACTGAACAACAATTAACAGCAAGAAAAGACTCATCTGTCTGTGAAATGCAGAGTACAGAAGAGCTGTCATTCTAGTGCACAGCAACAGCCTTTGCACAGACTGTAATAGACTGGAATTATCATCATATTTGAATTATTTGAGCTTTCATAAAACTGAGAATGAAAATTGAAGGCTTTCAAAAGTCCATTTATTTCGCACCTTGGAACATCCTGTTATTCAAATAAAACATATCACTGTCTTGCTGGAAATCTGGGCCAGAAAGGAACTCGACTTTGGAATGAGGAAGCTGAATAAAGAGGAGGAATTTTGTTTCAATGGTTTTGTCAGAGATGCTATCACCTTTCTTTGCCAAGGAAAGCTGACACTTACTCAGTGGACCGAGATCACAGATTTCATTTCTTTTTGGCCTTATTATGTATTGCTTGTAAATCACTGTTCTTTATATTCTCACCATTAATATGTTTCCCTGTTATGTCAGCACTGTTAGGTCTTCTTGCTAAGCTTGCTCCTTTTGAGATTTTTCTGGTTTTGGAAAGTAGGCAATGCAGCCATTTCAGCAGGATGCTGTCTTAATAACTGCTAACATTAGATAAGCATCTTTGTCACTTTTGCAAGGATTCATGGAATTCTACAACTGAAATTCACATGAATAAAATGCCTGGCCAAACAACAGAAGATACAATCCTAAGGGCATTGTGCAGTTGCCTTATATTCAGACAAATCAGATAAAATCAGATTTCGTACTTTGTTTTTTATTATTAATCTAGTACACTCCTCGGTCAACAGCTTTTGTTTTCCTGGTACGGAGGACTTCAGGAGGCAGAAAAATGGAAAAAGAAATTCAGCATAAAAAGCCAGGTCTCCTCAAACAGCACAGGAATTCTGGCTCATGGAGAGCGAAGCATCCCTGATCCGAATTTACCTGGCTCCTCAAGGTGCCAGTCCCTGGAAGCATTGTAAAGCCATGGACTATTTTCTATCATTAGCCTCTGACACCAGAAGCAGTGCCCGGGGGAGGGAGGCAGGAGGAATGCCAGCCAACTCTCAGCAAGGCTCTCATGCCTGGATTTTGTCTGCAGCCTCCTCGGCCGTCCTTGAACAGCCCCTGTGCCTCCCCAGCCCAGTGCCTTCGGGCACTGCCTCTGCCTGGCCATGTCTTAGGCTGCAGCAGGGATGGATCACAGCAAGGAGGAGACAGCTGACCTCTTTTCAGAGGGAGGATCAAAGACTAAAAAACTCAGTTCTCCAGGCATGCTTGCAGCCTCATCACAATGTACTAGACACCATGGCTGGAGTAAAATTTTGCAATAAAACAGACACTCAGCAGTGGGTTCAAGGTAAGATCTGAACCTCTGAAAATTTAGCAGATTAACGGAGATAAAGAAAGCAATAGGACTTTGGTGAGTAGAAAGAAAAAGAAAAGAATTTGAGATATCCCTGCAGCTGCTTTTTGATAAAAACATTATTCTAGTTAAATCTCAATCATCGGAAGTACATGGGTGCTTTGGCCTCCTGTGAAGAGCTCTCCCATGCTGCATCTGAAAAACACAAACTTGTTATCTCAGACATTCACCTTTTCTGCAGAAATGTACCAAATTGATGTATCAGTTGTTGGTAGACTCTGACCTATTCAGAGATGAGTATTAGTGGAAAATGGTGAAACCCCACTTTTATGCATCCACTGGAGGAAGCATCTGTGAAAGCATTTATTCCAACATGGGAGAAATCTCAGCTGACCTAGTTTCCTATTCTGTTTGTTACCTCCTGGCTGTCTCATCTGAGGTTCCACCTGCTGTTTCTCCATCTGCCAGTCTTTTTTATATCAGAGGAACCTTCTGAGTTACACGTTAAATGTCAGGCGGGCTGGAGAAAAGTTGTTTATGTCTGCATTTAAACAGATGATATTTCCATTAAAAGTGCACCATGGAGACACTAAAGGCTAAGATGCCCTTTGCATTTGGTTATTGTAACTCACAGGCAGGCCTGCTTGTGTGAAAACTCATGCTATAATTTCAGACCTTCATACATCCAAGCATAATGACCATAGCTTGTGAAGCTCATTGTTAATGTCTTTTCCAGTAATATTGAAAGCCTCAAGCCAGGGACCAAAAAGTTCCCAAGTAATTTAGTTAAAGTCACTGGAAACCAAAACCAGGGAGCCATCTGTTTTCTTCCACTTACCTCCTATGCTATTTTGGAGCAGAAAACAAAGAGTTAGTTTGGATTAAAGTGAGAATAAACATAAGTTACTTGAAAGAGTAATTGCTTCTAAGGTTGCAATGCTTAAGGGCAGCTACCCCATTCAAACCCAGCATTTGAGGTACATTTTGCCAGCATATAAAACCACGGTTATGCTGAAAGAGCCTGGTAAGGACTAAGGTGTGAGATTAAGGTCCCTATATTTATTTTTCTGCTACCTTTGCTCTTATTAGATACTCTGCAAATGAACCTTGATCATTTGATCTCTGCCATCTTAGTTCTATGCAGAGAGGCACTGGAAGTCATCCAAACCCATATAAGTCAACAAAAAAGTCCCTTTACTTTCAGCAAGTTTAGGATCAGGGAGCATCACCTCTATCACATATCATCTGTCTGACAAAAAAAAGTACTGTACAGCCAGTGCTTCAGGAAACTCTAGAATCAAGTTTCAGTAATTATTTTCTCCCCAAAAAAGCATACAGAAAATAACTAGAAACTCAACATATCAGTGCAGACTACCAGGTAATTTGTATGAGAAGATCAAATGCATAGTGGAACTATAGCTGTCCTAACACACCCGTGTGGAAGCCAGTAGGAATCTTTGCACTGATTTCAGTGAACTTTAGATTAAATCTTAGTGGCAATTAGGTAGTCCTATTTTGTATATTAAGATTTTATGAATACGTGTGGGAAGCCATTCTGTACCTGTCTTTCATTGTGCTCCTGGAATAATTTCAGCCATTAAATGGACAGCTGTGGATCTTCCAGACTCCCACTTCTTGGAGGCAGAAGTCTCTACTCTGAGTTTGCTGCAGCTGTTTGACCCACTGTCCGTGTCTAATTCTTCC
This sequence comes from Petroica traversi, assembly GCA_025920805.1. Lineage (NCBI taxonomy): Eukaryota > Metazoa > Chordata > Aves > Passeriformes > Petroicidae > Petroica > Petroica traversi. The sequence goes on along the minus strand of JAHLSL010000020.1, from coordinate 17,033,905 downwards.
ACGTGAGAATCCCTGGGCTTAGACTGTCCACGCTGTGAAAAACAGTATGAATAAAATCTGTGCTTCATGTAGAGATACAGGCATGTTACTTTTCTTTGAGTTTATGATATTGCAATTTATACCTTAATTTGCCTACAACTGTCTTGAGGGAATGAAGGAAAGTCTTGTTGGGGACAGGAAATACTTGAAATTCATTATATGAAAGTCATGTAACACAAGTATTAACACTATGATTTACAGTAATAAAAACATTATTACAATGTGTTGAATTAGGAACCATTACAAGACCAATTAAAGTTGTCAAATAGAACAAAAAAGCAACATGTGCTTTTCCCCTGGAGCAGCTGGATATGGTGAGGCTCATTATTAACTCTTAATTAGACAATAGAAGATTGTTTTTGCTTTGAGTTAAAATCCAAGCTCTTAGAAAAAAAAGAGCTTCGAGTTATATTCCTCTCTGGCAGACATTGTTAAAAAAATTTTATCACATCAGCAGAAGCATTTTTTAATACACAGAGTAGACACTTTTAAAAGAGTTCAGCAGTGTCTATTTAGTTCAGCTTTAGCACCCAACACAGCTCTGACGTTTGCTATCTGCATGCCAGTACCCATCTCACTGCAGAAAGCAAGACACAATGGCACTTAGTTAACCTGGAAAGGATGGTCAGGCAGCCCTTAAAGGAATCTAATTAAAATGCAGCTTGTCACCAGAGCAGTGCATCACACTGTGCTGCCATAGTAACCAGGGTGCCATGGACTTGTGGGGCCATCTGAGGGCATGTTTGCAAGAGACACACAAGAACCAAACTGATCACCTTTGGTACATTTTTAATGACCTAAAAACTCTGAATGATTTGCTGATATTACCAATGAAAGAAATTAATTAACTCTTACATGTACAGACAACAGACCAGTCTCAGTAGCAGATTTACTCTTATTACTGTTCTTTATGGTATAATGCTCCCCACAGGTTATTTAAAAAGTGCACAACTTATTTGCAACATGGGAGCAACTGGTTTAAATTGATTTCCTAGTAAAGGAACACTAGAGAAATCATGACCTGTGGGCTGTGGAAGAAAAGGTGAACAACAGAAATACATATTCTATTTAGACTGCTATTCCAGCCTCATCTCAGTCTTTGCTTTTGGTAGATGATTCCCTGCTACTATACTGGAAAAAAAAAAAATCATACTATAGCACTGGGCTTTTCTTCCCAAATCCTTCTCCTAGAACAGAAAGATCCTTAAGCAACATAAAGATTTTATACATACATATATATATATATATATATATATATATAAGCAGTATCATACACTGTACCCCATCCCGATATAATTTTCCAGGAATTGAATCAACAGATTTTTCACTGAGGCATTTTTCACAGTAAAGATGTCCAGGTCAAGAAACTCTTTTGACACAACACCTGTGAAGGAGACTGCAAATTGTTGGTGAGTCGCTACATGTTACCATGAAAGATTTCTGCAAAAGCACAGGATTTTAGGTTCCATTAAGCAATTAAACTATTGATGAAAATACCTGAAAGTTGTTTGAAATTATCAAGGGGATTTTTCATTGCTTTGAAGAAAAAAAGAAATGCACTCGATAGCAGTTCTTGTGAAATAAATGCAATTCCTAAGAAATATTGGGTTGGGACTGGGGGATGACATGGGAAATTGAAGCACTTGTTTTCTAAGCATAATGAAATCAGCATGTCCGTGTGACTTTGGCTCACAGGACTACATCATCAGGTGCCACTGTCTACAGATGGAGTGGGCACATAGCTGGAAAAATCTATTTCATGTTGGGTATGCTAATACCAGGAAGGTTGCAGAAAGCCAGAAAGGAGCTCAATTCAAGAATAAGTGGAGAGTTTATCCTCCACAGATCTGGGCTTCCTTCTGAGCATACCAGGAACATGCATTATGTACTTGTGCCTAGGTTTCCCCACTTTGAAAAGCAGACAATGATATTTACCTGTTACCAAGAACACCAAGAAGAGTAGCTGCAAATCAAGCTCAAAATCCTACTCAAGACTAGAGAACCTTAAACAAAAAAACACTTCAGGTTAGAGGCAACATTTCATCCAAAAAACCAGTAAAACATGATAGAAGTAAAACCATCTGCCATTTAAATCTTTTTACTATATGGAAAAATACTGAGGCAGAACATGTCTAAAAACAGACAGTAGACTGTAGTTCTGCAAAATGGGACTTTATACAAGACAAATTCATTGCAACTAAGCCATCATTGTATATCCCGGCACTTTAACAACCTTTGAACAGTAATTCTTCACAGGGCCTCATGATTTCCTGATAATTTGCTGCTGCCCATTATTAATGGCTTCATTCACTTTCAGGTTGTCCTTACAACAGCAAGTTTATTAGCCCTACAAATGAATCTATCTGTCAGCAAAGCTGCAACCAGCTGAAGTAGCAGCCCTGATTTTCTCATTCTTCACCATGTTTTTTGTACAGACTGGGCTTACATTTGCTGGTTTTGTTCCTCCAGTTCCTTCAAAAGAAGCAACACAGCTTCAGTGCTTCAACAGGTGCTTTTGGAAGGGAAAGGTGGTGCTAGAAATCATCATTCATTTAGAAATTCATTTTTAAGGGGTTACATTTTATTTGCTTCAGTTGAACACCATTATTTACAGACACAAGTTAATAAAACACATCACAAAACAATAAAATTTCAACAGCTAATATTTATAGGTGCATAGTTCATGCTCAATAACTTTTTTATATGTATAATACATACACATATATATAAAGCTCTCACAATAAGTCATCTCTGCACAGAAAGAATAGTCATATGAAACAAATAAAAACTGTATCATAAACAATATCAAATTACTGACAGCCTATCAACAAAACATGTACAGAATTAGAAATAAGCAGTAGACACTTAGGTGTTTTTACTTAATATTTTCTTTTTTAACTTTTAAACTTGAAGCCACAATATCCACAGCACAACAATGATCCTGCCAACCGGCTTTCATTTCAGCAGGAGGGAAATGCTGAAACAAGGTGGATGCAGTCACAGATACTCCAATCATTGCTGACGGAAGACTTCAAAATACACCGTAAAAACTGTAAAAAAATTTAATGACTGGGCACATTGGAACTCAGCACTTGGACAGGATGGGACGTCTTTAGTAGTTAGTAGATCTCAGGTGATAGAAAGGAAGGAAAGGACTCTCATGCTTCAGGTTCATAGTCTTGATACTCTTCCTGTTGAGGGAGAGCAGAAATCAACACTTCTGGTATTTGAGATAAAGACATCCTATTTTCCCTATTCATTCTACTGCTGCTGGATTCAATTCCCAAATATTATGAATTCTCATGCGATCAGAATATGACATTTTGTCACATTTTTCAGATTCTGCACCTTACAAATCATGGCACTTAGAGGAGAATTAGACTTCAACAGCAATTAACACGTCCTTCAGCTGATGCTGCCAGGAACTTCTGAGGCCACCCATGACAATTCACTTGGAGAGGAAGCAAGACTACCTCTGGGTTGAACAGCATACCAGGTGCTGCAGATGCTCATATGAGTCAGTAAATCATTTAAAGAAGTGTTTAACTATGGCCACATGAGCAGCATCCAAAATTTCAGTGATAATCAACATGTTACACTCAAGCCTTTAAGTCTTTTACTGGATCATGGCCTGAGTTTTTTTATACTTCTCATTTTCAATCTAATTATCTGTGCTACCCTACAACTGCCATTCCAACTACCAGTGCACCATGCCAGACATTGTAGTAATATTTTAGATAGCTGGTCCATAAAAACCATAAAAATAATTTACTCCCATAATCGCATTGACTTAAGATCATGTTTCACAAAGCATGATGCACTGGTGAGTGGCCAAGCTATTAAAACAATCTAGGAAGGTGCAACTTGTCCTGCATTCCCTACTGAAGATACAAAAAAAGGATTCCTCAAAACCCATACACAAAATATTTTTTTAAATATATGTAATGAAGTACGTTCTGAAACACACAAAATATTTTCCCCTTTAACTTCCTTACAATCAAAAAAGCAATTTTCTGATTGCCAGCACTACACCTCTGGCAGATCTTGGCCAAAGAGGCCACATTTCTGCCGTGCCCTTGCAGCTCCCAGCAGAGCCTGGGCCAGGCTCAGAAGGAGCCTGCAGCCTCCCCCTTCACCCTTCTCTTATGAACATTCACAGCAAACCCCACAACAGATTTACCTCTGGAGGCATTTCGTAAGCCTCATTCTCAGGATCCACAGGAACACCTGTATTATTCACCATTCCCTCCTGCAGGAAACCTTCTTCATTCTACATTTAAAATAGGGAAAGATAAGTTACAGTGACTTCTTGCCTCAGCATTTCCACCAAAGCATGACTTCCCCCCACCATCAGTGGTTGGCTTCTTGGCCTATTCTTTGGTTGTGGGATGTTGCCAGGGGCGATGAGAGGGAGGGGACATTAGTTGCAGAGAGATCTTCTTCATATTTCACAGAAATAACCATGGGAATTACTACATCTTTTTGAATAGCTGAGATCCCCATTTTCCTCTTGCCATGGACAGGCCAAGAAGCCAATCTGAATAAAAGAACAATACCCCCACCGGCTTGCTGAATATCCTCGAAAAATATTTTAATCCCACAGAAACACTTTGGTCAAGTCACAAAGCATACCAAAACAAGGGAGTTTTATGCCTTAAGAAACTGATCTGGGAAACAAAGTCCCACACTAACTGTTTGAGCATCAAATTAATTTATCACATGAATTCATGTCTAACTGTTTTAGGGAAAACAGTGGCAGATATGCAAAAGTACCTGTAAAAACAGGCCAATATTGGTTAGCATCAAGACACACAAAGAAAACCATAATTCAATTATTTTTTATGTTATACACACATCCATCCTCTCATAAATCTTTGTTTAAAGTTTTAGCCTTTTCACAACATATTTCAAAAAGGGGGAAACATGGTCATTTTCTTCTTCAGTTTTAGAACCTAACTGTATCGGAAAATACTTTTTTCCTTTACATGCTTTCTTATGTCAACCAGCATGTTACTCTATGCACTAGTGGTATATGATGCATTGTATGATATCATTTACCCAGCTTTCTGCATTTTCTTTATTATAGAAACACTTCTATTTTATATAGCAATTTTAGTAAGAGACTCTTGGAATTAACAAGATTGCAATGGTGTGAGGAATAACATGTTGAATAAGATTACTAAAGGAAGATTATTGTTCTCCTAGAACTGTAGACACTCTGTTCCATATGAAACAAATACAAGGAAAAAAACCCACAACCCCTTTGTAATTGTTACTACAGAAGTTCACAGAGAAGAAACATGAGTTCAGCCAGAGCAGAGGCTGCTGGAGTTCATCCTAAACTGTAGGAAAATTGATATGAAAACAGGCAGAGTGTCTCCATGGAACTATTGTGAACATGCTGATTTATAACAGGTGTCGATCTAGACAGAAAAGCACTAAAAACCAATTACAGACACTCAGGAAGAAATTCATTTTAAAAACCTCACCTTCAGGCTGGTAGTGTAGGCAGAAATACAAAATTAAGTAAATCAGAAACCAGACTAATGAGATAATTCTTCAAAGTCTACAAATTATAAGAGAGTAGAGCTAAATTAAATTTAGGATGCAGACAAAATGAGGATAAGAGAAGCTAAACCTGAAATTCACCTCTGAAAGCTTAACACAAAATAGAATATGAAACGCAAAAGAAGTGGCACTAAACTCTCTTTACCATCACACAGTATTTATTGTGCTTCTCTATTTGCCACATAGTGGCTCCCTCTGTGGTTGAACCAGGTAAGCTTAGTCATAACACCCTGCTCCTCACTTTCTGCACCACCCCAAAAATAAACTGTGACTTCACCTACCAGATACCAACCTTACTCTTCCTTGGGTAGGTCATCTTTCTGATACATACATAGGTACACATATTTTTCACCCTCATCACTGAAGTTTATGACGTGCAGAATTTATATCCATCATACGGATTCTTCCCTTCAGCTCTCTTTTCAGGCTTTAAAAGGTCCAATATGAAGAGATATCTGGTCTAATTGCTTCTCAGTGGGGCCAGAGATGCTTTTTCCTTTGGAGGAAAGCAGCACAGTCTGTGTGGGGTCCCACTGTTCTGCCAAGTTCCCTCCATGCATGTGCCTGCTCTGAGTCAATATCCTGCACTGCTCTACAGCATAGACAGCATGGACAAATTCCAAAAAGCCAAGGGACTCTGATGAATTACTTTTATTTAGGTATCTAATAGTGACCTGTGTCTTCTAGAACTTTGAAAAATTTGGGGTGTTCAACATGAGAGGTAATTTTTCAGGCATGAAATTGAGAAAAACTAGGCCAAATTACATTTCTGCCTCATCTTATTAAAACACTTGTGCTTCTCTGATTACTTGACTTCAGTATTTACATACCTTAAATTCCAAACAAGTTTTTAAGAACATTTATGCCTGTTTCTTTTATGAAAGTAGCATCAATCCCTACCAGCTTTGACTGAAATAGCCAAATGGAGTGTGTGATGCAAATTTTACAGCTGTTACTGTGCCCTTGATCTAACAGATCAGCTCCAAGGACCTGAAGCTCCTGTCACCTGTTCTCTTGCTTAATCCAAAATATAATTTATTCTCTGCTTCCCCCAATCATTAAGGAACTGCTTCAGCTAACAATCAGTTCATCAAGTAAAACTGTGCCCAAAATCAGGCTTGAGGGTGCACAAGAACGCAAGCATGCAGCTTAATGTTATCTGTAGCAGGAAAACAGATGGCAAGTGAAACTGCCAGGACCATTATTAACGACTAGGAAAAAGACTTGACAGCTGAATTTCAAAAGAGACCTTCAAAGTTAGCATGCTGTTTGTTTGTTAGAAACCTCTGCAAAGGATCTGGACTGTCCATCAGGATTACTGAGACACAAGGCCTGAAAGACTGAATGTACCATCTACCCAAGTCCCTTCAGCAAGTTCAGGATGGAGATTTCCCTACAGCTTCAAACAAAACAATCAGCAGCACTAGAAAAATACAACACCAACCACCACATCATTATTTTTTCAAAGGAAGTAAATCATAAGCCATAAGAAACCTCCAAGGGAACTCTTTGCCTGGGAAAGGTTTATCGCCTGTGCCCAGCTGCAAACAGCAACACAAAAACAACCTCTCATGTTGATGTCACTGCAGCTCAGACGAAGATGACATTACTCAAGGTCATCTGTTACATATAAATGCACAGCAAAGGCTACCACCTCATTTTAAATGGTGGCATATTCTGCTTCTGATGTACAGTCCCCCCCAAAGTAAGGGTATCACAAAATTAAACCACCACCCCAGTAACACAGAGCCATCTAAGGAACACCTTGAATCATAATTTGCCTCCTTTAAAACAAAGGAATGAAATTTTACATTGTCATGATCAGTAATACCATATCCTAATTCAGTTATGGAAGAGAAAAACTACCCAAAAGACCAATTCTTGTCTTTGTATGAAAGACACATTTTTCTCTAGAAGCTGCAACCTCTCTCAATCACACTGAAGGTAATTTCCAGAGGGAAAGATGTTTTTATTAGATGATCTGAAAAGCTCAACTAAAGCTTCTCAGAGATGGTCAGTTTTTAACTGGGGAACATGAACTTTTGCTGGGAAAACACTTATAAAAGGGAAAAATTACAACTCACCCAATAAACAAGGTGTTAGAAGAATGGTGAGGTAAGGACATCTGCTTGTCCCCTGAGGATTCCCTTAAGAAAAAATGAATATCCACCTATGTATCACTTTGAAGCATGGTTACTCTGGGTAAGACTTATATTTTAACTCCAGAGACTCTTGTGCTCTCAGACCCCACGTTACAGAAAAAAAACTTTTGCTCTGTCCCAAGCAGAGCAGACCACACTGCCAATCCCAGGCATTAACAGGAGTGTCACTGTGCTATCAGCACTTCTGCCTGCCTCAGTAAAGGCATGTGCCTATCAGACCTGCACAAGGGCCATGTGCTGCCTGGCCACCTGGCAAGCGCACCCACACTCTTCCCAGGCATATGTGACTACATTGCACCTCTCTTCCATGAGGTGCTGTTCTTTCATTTTGCCAAGCAACTTACGTCCTTTTAGAAACAAAGAGGAGACGGTGTCCTATCATTATGAAGTGACACGTTTGTATGACCCTGGGTGCCAGTTCTGACTCAAAGAACAGGTATAAATATAATTGGTATACAAGAGTTTGAAGCAGAACTGCTGCAATGGCTCCAAAATGTCAATTCGCCCTCTTTCACTACAGGAATGAATCCTGCTAAGTCCTGTGCACAACAGTGTGAAATAGCACACTTTTGCAATAAAATAGTAATCTAACTAATTTAAACTCTCCTGAAGACAGGGCCCTGTTAAAATATGGAGTGTTTGACAGAACTTCAGGACTATTCCTTTCACCACGTAAATGTCACCAAACAGGTTTTTCTTATTTCAGTGTTTCTGTGAAAATTAGACCCCGTTCTTTCCCTTCACTCTCTTTCCGACTTCATAACTCTCTTGGTGGCAGGGGAAAGACTGTTTAAGATCCCCTACCCATGAAAAACAGACCAAGTGATGCACTCCTGGCACTGCTCCTATGTCAGTACCATGTAGTGAAATAGTCACCTTCAGGAGCGTGCATTCTGTCCTCTGGGTGACGTGCTGGTGTCATAATGCCAAGTTATTGCCGTCAGAAAGAAGGTAATTTATCCCAAGTCAGAGACAAGAGCAATTTCAAAAGGAAGCATTGTAATTGTAATTTAGTGGCTGATCTAAGCACTATAGTTAGTAACATGTTTTATCTCTCCATTATGAGCACTGATGGAGCCTCACAGCCATGCATAATTCCCATGATTACTGGAGACTAATTCCTTCTGGAGTGATTCCACATCCTGAGAAAAATAAACCAGGCTACCAAACTGTCAGCTCTCGGAATATTCATACTGGCAAGAGGCAAACACCCTGGAAGGCACGAACCACAGAGGTCAGAAGAGACCTCCAGAAACTGCCCACCTGAGCAGGTTGCTCAGGGCCATGACTGACCAGGTTTTAATCATTCCCATAGATGGAGACTCCTTGCTGGATAACCTCATCCAGTGTTCACCTAATCACTCAGTGAAAACCTTTTTCTTATATTTAAGTGGCGTTTCTGCATTTCAGTTAGTGTCCACTGCTTCCTGCCATTTCACTGGGCACCACTAAATGCCTGGTTCAATCTCCTTTACCTCCACCCCCACCAGGTGCTCATACTCACTGATAAACTCCCCGACAGAACTCATGTTCATGTGGCTTCACGGTTGCTGATTTTCTGTCTGTTCTCGAGACCTCTGTGGAATTTCCCATGTAGGTATTTTCAGAGGACCTTTTCTCTAGTTGGAAGCCCTATTGCCCACAATAAATAGGGCGAGGCTTGCATCAAACACTAAAAGATTAATTGTAACTTGAGAAGTCATAGTTAATTTCAACAAAATAGATTATTAGAACTCAATGAGCAGTGGTCACTCTACATCATTTGCCAGTCTGTTATTGAGTGTTCTGTAATGTAAAACTGTGAACCAATTAAATTTGATTAAATTAATTTGATTAGATTAATCAAATTAAAACTGTGAATCAAAAGCTATGAACCAAGACAAGAAGCATTATTGAAAAAGCAGTGAAGTAGAATAGGGAAAAAGCTGGTTTACAAGGTAATCTTATGGAAAGTCCTTTGAGACCCCAGCAAAATGTTCCATGCAAAGTAGTTTTAACAAAGTCCGATTTGTTGTACGTACATACCAGTTGGTCCCTGTGGAAGCTCAAAATAGGAAAACACACATCCAAAAGCATTATTACCTTGAAACATTACCACGTACTGACAGTGTCAGTCTGCCTGACAGCCATGGGCATGTACATCTTTGCAGGCCCAAATGTTAACTGTAGCCCAGTAGTAGTGAATTATTGAATTTGCTGTTGTTACAGTCTGGATAATTGCACTAGTAGTATGTCTTTATTTATTTAGGGATAAAATTTTTTATCCCTAAAGCTATTGGTCTTGTGCCTGTAACCACATCCCAAACCTATAACTCAGCAGGGCTGTCTCAAGCCCTTAGAACTGGTAACTCCATTTCCCTCCAGCCTGACTAAGCCTACTTCATTTTGGTATTACCCACACTGTGAGAGCTTTTGTCAGGAGCTGTCAGTCATTATATGGTGGAGTTTAAAGTAAAATTTTGGGATTCCTTTTTTATACCTCCAGTGCAGCTGTTATTGTTCCTGTGCAAATTTGCCTCCTGCTACAAGCAGAATAACAATTTGCTGTGGTTATGGGCTTAAAACTCCCTTTGAAAAGAAAATAGTTTGTATTCTTTCTTCACCAAAATATACTCCACCAGGATACTCAGGAGCTGGATACTTTAATGAATGGAAAAAAAAATAGCTGTCTTCCCCATTTGGTAGCTCATGTTTTTACAGATGTTTTGACCATCAAGCTCAATATTTCTGGATGGGAGAGAAATCCTTGAACAAGGAATTCCAACAAAGATATGCTAAAATAGCCTCAATTAATCTACTTTCCTAGTCCTAAGGTATTATATTCATGGAACTGACTGAGTTATATAGCTATAACTGAGTTGCCAGGTCAGCCCTGGATACTTCAAAGCTCCTGCTCACTCATTGCAATAGTCAGTACCTCCAAGACTCTGCTGCAAATTACACAGCAGCATCATCAGTCCAGTTGTTTTACTTCACAGACAGATGTTTCTAGCACTAGCTAGAAATAAAGTAAACTGTTTTAATTATCCCTAGGCTGAACACCTAAGCGAAGGACATGATGAGAAAGCATTATGTGTGAAGGAAACTAGCTGTTCCAGTGCACAACTCATTTAGAGTACCAATAATGAAATGAGACTCTCCCTCCCTCTCCTCAAATGGAGAGCTGCAATGAAGAAGAGACATTTAATTAAACAAATAAATACCAGCAATTGCACAATTCCAATGAAAAGCTAAAATAGTGCCTCCAAGTGCTACAGGCTGCATTTTGATTTGCATTTTTATGCCTTTCAATTGGCAATGACAAAAGTGAAAAGGAAAACAACTGGGGTTTACAGAGGAAGGAATGAAGTGTCTGTGGTCACCTGTAACCACAGGTCCATCTTGGTGTCTACAAATACCTGGAAACAATTTCTGTTTAAAACAATTTACAAACTGTTGCAAATTCCTTGAAAAACAGATTTCAGTACAACATAGATTGTGTATATGTATTTTTTTTCATTCCTTTAAAGTTCCTCAGCATTACTTGTGCAGATGAGACACCTTTAAAGTACAATAGGAACATTCCTGTGAGAAATAAAATTTGCTGAAACTCAGATTCATGTTTGCATTAACCGGGCTGGTAAAGTACCTACTTAGAGCTGCTGGAATGTTGCTATTTGCTGATAAATGAGGGTTACATGGAGAACCTTCTCACTGTCCAGGCCAAACCAGAAGTTCACATGAACTCTACAGTGATGGACATGTGCATCAATTCCAGGTGACTTAAAGTAAGAGGCTACCTAGGGGCTGAGTCAATGTGACATCAGCAGCTCCTGTAAATGCATCCAGGACACACAGCCCTTTCTGCTTCATCCTTTTCTGCTACAAAAATCCATGGTGACATTGAAAACTCCATGGGTAGGGAAAGAAAAAGCTGGGGCACATAATTTGGAAATACTGAAGTTATTTCTAATTACAAAATAGTGGAAGTGATGCTAACTAGATGTCACATGAGAGATCTGCCTCTCCTTCCATTCTCCTGAACAAGGCAATAATATTTTAGAACAATAGATCTGCTCGAACAATATCCACTATCAATTTCATTATTTATACCCTCAAAACTGGAATTTCAGACTGCAATTCCACAGAAATCTTCAGCCAAATAATACCACTAATTCCAATAAGTATTTGGAAGAAGGACCAAGGACTGCACTGAACTCTTTGCTCAATCTTATGCAGTAAGAAGGAACAATAAACAGTCTGAGTTTATCTTTATTATTTTTGCAACATAACTCAAAGATACTTTGACAAAACTGAATAAGTGATTGGAAAAAGTAACATGTATCTCAGTAGGAAAACGTGTAAATAAGTGTCACTTAGGCACTCACCAAATCAAAGATGATGGATAAACAGTGCACAGAAAAGAATTACAAAATCGAAGAGTAACAGAAACTAGTGCTAAAAAGGGAAGCCATTCTCTCATGTATTAAAAAGGCCTATCCAGCCCTGAATGCAGAATTCAGTCTATACAATGCTCTTGGGAGATCCCAAAGGAGAACAGCAATGAACACATCCTAGAACAGAGAGGAAAATTAAGGAATCTGTCAGATGCTATGTCTTTTCAGGAGCTCCATGGGATTAGCTGTCTCTTTTTATAATGGAGGATTCTCCATTCTATGTGAACCCATCACCAAGAACGACCTCCAAGGATGACATCTGATCTTCACCTTCATTAAATAAAACTAGAACATAACACATGACCTTGACAGATCACATTAACTAGAAGAATGTGCACATCAGCTTGGAAGTCAGCACAGAAATGAGCAATCTTGGTCAGATTTGGCCCTACTAAGTCAGTAAAGATGACTTTAAACAGCATGGTCCCAGCCAAAACTGCAATATCAAGCTTGAATATCATAATCACATTTCAACATTACATAAATTTTCAGTGCAGATAAACTCCAGAAGTCATTGTATAGACTCCATGAGAATATATTCTCTTCCCTAAGACAAAATTAAAGGAGAAAAATAAATTTCCTTTACAAAAATTCTCCAGTTTCAGAAACAGTTCATTCAATACTATACTTAAACAGCAACCTCTAAACCATAGCTATTACTCCTACTCTTAGAAAAAGTCCTCTATACAGAACTGCAAGCCCAGCCACACTTTGGCATTAAGAACAGCTGAGTTCCCACTGCACTGCACATGGCCCCAGAGAGAGCACATGTTCCAGCTCTGTACCCCATCTCCTGTGACTGTAGTGACAGAGCAATGAAGCACCTTGACTCATTCCCAAGGAAGTTTTTGAAGAAAGGGGAAGATCTCTCTTCAGGTAGTGGGAAGAGGGCAGGTTTTGCTTCCTTTTGCTTTTTCTAGAGTACAAGCAGACAAGCTAATGCAATCAGGACTGACTCATTTGCTTGTACTCTCCAGCACACTGAGCTGTGGGGGCTCACAGGTGATCTAGTGTCACCTTCAAAGGCTGGAGTTGATTGACAGGACATGCTATGAGTAACCATCATTCAGTCATTATCAGTGTGCATCTCTCTAAAGCATTCTTTCAGTTCCAGTCTATTACAGCACTTACCCAACTGGGGCATTTTAAAATGTATTTCTTCTACAGAGTAAACCAGCACTTGCTTTGAAAAAAATCCACTTGCCACAATTATTAGAACTACAAAGATTGCAGGAAATACTCTATTCAGCAGCAGATCAAACACTACAAAAGACTAGAGGGACAGCCTGCATTTTAAAATTTATATTCCTGAAGCGACACTTTTCATCTAGAAGCAAGTAACAACTATTCAGAGCTTTCACTTGAATTGGGAAAGGTTACTTCACAGTGCAGTGGCATGAAACACAAACATCACAAAATCTCTTCAGCTTCTTCTCCCACAGAAGAAGAAATAACTCTTTTTAAGTAAGTGGGAAGAATTACTTAAAGTAATAAAGTTTACTTGGGTGTAATAGGCAAGGAGACTCTTAAAAGACCAGTGCCTAAATATGCAATACTTGAGTATCTATGTTTTCTTTCCCTCCTCCCCCAGCACTGCTATTGTTATCTCTGCTTTTTATTTCTGGCTCAGATGCAAGAAAGCAGCAGACAGAAGTCTGCCATCCTCTACACTGCATGAGAGTGGATTTCAAAGCAAAGTCTCCCAGGACAAATTCTGCTCTGTCTTTGTCAGTACAAACCTGGTGTAGCTCTCTCTCCCTCTCACTAAGCCATTTCCATACTTACATCTGTATGTCTGAGAGCAGTCTGGGTTTATGACTCCCTTTTCAGACAGCTGTTGCTGTCCCAAAAGGGATGGACACCAGAAAAATCTTCACTACTACTTCACATATAAAAAGTCATAAAGAGTGTAAGTTTGGATAGCATTTGAGGAGTCACCCAAATTGCACCTCTGTTTTAGGCAGGTTCTGCTTTCCCCAAATCATTCCCAACAGATGTCTGGGTAAAGCCACTTAAAAGCCTTAAAGTACCAAAGGTTTGATACCGGAGAAAGGATTACCCTGACTCATTTCAGTCTTCTCTGGGCTAACCCAGCTCCTTCTGTCCACACAACACAATTAGGAAAAACCTGTGGAGCATCCACTACCGTGTACTTGTGGTGCTCATTTATGAGAACTGCAGAAAAAGGTATGTCTTGCTAGAGCTGGGATGTGGCTGCTTGGTGTTTGGGACAGAGTCAAGTGGGGCAGACCTGTGGGACAGAGCAAGTGGCTGCTCACTATGTTGCTGAGAAGGAAAAGGAAGGCAAGCCCCAGTGGTAACAAAAGTCCAAAAATTACCTGAATGGTGATCTCAGCCATAAATGAAGCTTCAAAGGGGAACTGTTGCAGCACCGTTTTCACCAGAAGGAGCCTTCTATTAATAAACTCTGTTAAACCATTTGTCATTAAAATGCAGAACTGCTTTTAAAGGATCAAAGCATTAAATGTCAGTTGTTAGAATTGTTAAAATGACACTTTCCCTCTGGTCCTTTCTTATTATTAATCACAGTAGCTCCCCAAACATCACCAGCTAAGCAAGGAATTCATTTAAGACACAGTGAAGTTATCACCATAAACTGCTAGGATTTACAGGAAGCAGCCAGTCCCATGGCCACTAGGAATAAAAGAGAAATATCACTTTTCACAACTACTCTTTTGATTTGGTAGAGCAGATTCTAATGATCCTCCAGCCCTCACCCCATTTAAATTTAAGCATACCAGAGGAAAAAATGATGCATGCACACCACAGAGGTACCACACAAAAAAGTAGTTCAGATAAAAGAATTTATTCTGTTTACAACACCCAGGATAGCAGGTAAAACCACAATTCTGCCAGGAAGTTTTGAGTGAAATGCTGCTTATTAATTGCACTCATCCCACCATCTACTTTGGGGATTAATAGGAAAAAACAAACTCTTTTCTTCAAGTTCATGGTATAACAGTCAGCTCATGTGATTTATGGAAGCTCAGATGAAGCTGAGGAAGAATCATTTCATGTATGTCACATCAATGAGATTGATTACCAACAAAGCTTATTCTCTGAGAAACAAGAATGCTCAGTTAAAAAAGAGAGAAGGAGTGAGAGAACACATGTAGCAAATTAATTACAGTTCATACAATTCTTTCTCCTACAAGCCACATTTGCAGCTCCTGAACAACAATACACTGCCTAAAGCAATGCAACATTTTCTCCATCATAGTAAGAACCTAAATGCTTCTCTCTTGTATTTTCTGAACTGAGGATGAAACAAAAAGACTGGCAGGTGAGTCCATGATTCAGAAAAAGATGTTTAATTATGATATGATTCCCTGTAGTTTGTAAACAACACAAAAACCTATCTGCTACCAGCCGTAAAGATGTTCCCCTTCATGTGCTGCCTGATGAACATTTGGGTAAGAATCAGAACCAGATCTGAACACAACTCACGTGCAAGACTGCCACAGCTGGATGTCCAAGTATTTGTAAATGCTCAAGCCATATCAGTTAGGCACTTAGCTGGTGAGTTTAGATTCAGATGCCATTTTAGAAATGACCCAAACTAGAAAATACTTCTATGGAACACAAGGCTAAAAGTAAATGGACTTTGACATGAACAAACAAACTAAATTAAATTCAGCATTATGCTGTATCAACATCTTTTCATAATGACCTCTAAGTTGTGTTTCAGTTATCTAACAGGTATTTGTGCATTCCCAACACAGGGTTATTGCAATTGCTCTCATTAAAGTATGATAATTTTCATTGTTGTTTAGCATAAAGCCAAATGATATGTTAACTGTTCTACAACAAGCACTGTTAAACAAACAGATTCAACGAGGAAACACAGCAGTGAAAAAAGCAGTGATTGCTCTTATTCCCATGTATCATTTCTGATACAAGCAGGCAATAAACCAACTGGTCCTTGTTCTCTGGTTTAGTTGCTTAATTCCAGTTGCTGCCTGGAATTATTCAACAATGGCAGTGGCATTGGAAAAAGCAACAATTGACTGCTCTAATGTTACTGACTTCATTCCCATAAGTGTCATATTTCAAACATAGATATGCCAAGTGTGGATGTTTGGTGGGCTACATTTACCTAAAGTCTCTTCTGCCAGGACACACTCTGGACCATCTAGCACCCTCAAAAAGCTATTTACTGAAGAGTAACTAGTGCCTTCAATATTCGGAAACCTTTTTCTGAATAGATTATTGCAGAAAAGAAGTACAACACACTCTCTGCAGCAACAACAACAAATGTAAACCATATGTGGCTGCATGGTACTTAGTTGCCAGTTGGACGTAAACCACAATATATATACAAACAATCTGATAAGAGAAGCTTAAAATAACATTACTAATGAGAGCTTAAAAGCTGACCTACTTCAACTATTTTTAAACATTTAAGTTTAATGTTTTTAATTCAGTAAATTCATTCATTTGCTTCAGCAAAAGATTTTCAATATACACTCAGGCAAGCAGTCACTTCCATAGAAGTCAAAGCTTTTACACAGGTCTAACAGTAACAAGACGCTGCAGCAAATGAAGAATGACCTTCAGAAATCCAAAGTGTTTCAAGTGCCAAAAAATCGAACTACTAAATATGGTAAGGTAGGACATCCTGGAAATTTGATGCAAACCACTTTCATCCAGTGAGACAGACTCAGCATGTATCCATCTGTAATCTCCCAGATTAAACCAGCAACAAGTGAGCTTTTCTACTGTATCCTCATGGCAAAAGGAACACTGAGATTCACATATGAAGAAACAATATTCAAGCAAAATGTGTTCCTGACACCACTTCCAACAATCCCATGGAAAGAAAGATTTAAGTCAAAGCAAATTTAGGAGACAACATTCCCCCAGTGGAGATTCACTGCAGAAACAGAATCCCTTCAGAACTTGAGGGTTTTTTTTTTTTACCGATTTCTGTGCAGAGGAAAAATGCTCCAGTGCTTTGTGTTGTGTGGGTGATGCTCCCATTTCCCAGCTGAGCTTGGTTCAACATTTATAAAAGGGGTAAAGTATTCTGAATTGGCTTCTATCAGTAAAATGACTCAGTGATCACTGTGCAAGTGGGAGGACTTCAAGCATTTGACATTGCTTCTCACATTCTTGCTGTCACAAATGCAAATGTTAGGAAATTTAAACTTGCTCCTATCTTGTCATTTTAAAATCCTAAAGGGACCTTTGATCATTCAGTGGGCTGTTAAATATTTAGCAGTCAGGAAGAAAGGATTTTTTTTCCTTCTCTGATGGTTTAACTGGTTTCAAATCTAATACTGCTTCCTTTAAGTGACTGCAATGTATCACCACTTGCCCACCATTTTCCACAGAGGAAAAAAAATCCCTTCAATTAAAAATTGATCTACCTTCTAAATTAATGACAAAGCAGACAAAAGTAATATAAACAGACAGAAGATGGGACTGTGAACCCCACAAGCTACATAATCGTGCGCACAGAGCACACTTATATCTTGGAAGCTTAAAAAATAAATTTTAATTACTATGTCCCCCTTCAAAGCCTTGCAAACATTGGCTGAGGACACACTCAACTGGTTGAAGGCAGCACTGCCACTGCCCTCTTCAGAGGTGTAGGGCTGTGGTCCTGAGGGCACCAATACCCCTACTGCACTTGAACCTGTTGATCCCACTGAAGCACATGTGGTTGTTTTCATGGTAATATTCATCACCCTCCATGAGGAGATGTGTCTCTCCAACTTAGGAGCTGAAATTAAGCACCAGGGAGCACTCAGCTGTTACCAGCCCTGTTGTTCTGGCTCAACTCTGCTTGCAGCCTGAGGAGAGATGGCTCCTGCAGCCTCCCACACAAACCCTCTCCCGTGCTTGTTAGCGTGCCTGTTATATTAATGACTCATCTTCATCGTAAAGCACCAGCTCAGACTTCTCATTAATCACCTTAAGTGTGCTGGCTTCTGCAGTTTGCTCAGAGTCCCCGCTCTATGAATAATTCAGGCTTCAGCATTTCAAGCACTGGGAAGGAGTTTGTGGGTCAGGCCCTGCACTTCAGCAAGGACTTTGTAACTTCACAGAAAATACCTTACGGTCAGAGACTGTTTTTTCAAAACCAGTGTTAGGTAGTTCCTGGATATTTATTATGAGTCAAAATATCTGCTTTCGAAATGTGATTCTTAATTTGCATGGGTGGCCAGCAGGTCACTGCTGGTTCATTCTCAGTGATGGGCTTAGACAGAGAACTAGTTCTGTACCACAGCCCAGCCCACCTTCCCTGTAGAAAAAGCTCAGACTAGCTTGTTCGACAATATGAAAAACCTAGAGCAAAAAAATGAATGCATCGTACTGGAAATTGATTTATCCTTCAGTGGAATAGAAAAAATTCCCTCAAAATATTCTGAAAAAGGCTCTATACATGTTATGAGAATGAGAAAGCCACTGAGAAGAGCTGTGGGGAAGAAGTACTGAATTTTCATGGTCTGTGGACACTTTCTCTTGTATTCCAGCCACTTCTAGATTGAACTGAGTTCTTTCCTTCTTTACATCTCTTTGAATTTCAATTAATTGTTTCTTAATTATTTCTGTAATAACTTCGTTTCTTCCATAACTTCATTTTCTTCCATTTTACAGATGACCTTTTTAACACTAACTACAAAGCAATACGGCTTCCTACTCTAGCTCAAAATGGGTTTTGCACAAGTAAGTCCCAGGGCAAAGTGCACTGTTAGCAGAAACTACCAGCCTATAACTGATGCAAATTTTTGTCCACCCACTGGTTAGCCCATCAATTTGTTCTCTTATAAAATGTCAAAGCACCTGTCAATCACACAGACAATGTGCAAGGCTTCACCACAGGGACTAAAAGAACAACTCTCCCTTCTAACTTCTCACACCAATAAGGGAACCACTCAAAGCAGAGGTTAGAGCCCAGATATGCTGGATATGTATCAGAAACTTGACAGATATGCAAGCAATGCACCAAGGCTTTACCACTCCTTGACACATCATTTTCCTAAAATACACACTGGATACCACATATGGGATATTGATCTAGAACCACATATTTGGCAGGTGTATTCCAGAGCAGTTGCACTGAATTTGGACCCTATGATTGATCACTTATCTATCACAACAGATTGCTTGTCTACCAAAACTACTTGCATCTTTTGGAGCACAAATCCCCAGAGAGCTGGTTAACTTCAGATGTACTTCCTTCAAGCCAAAGGCACAGATCTTCCTGTACAGCTCTCTCCACAAAGGAAGGGGAAGGCTCCTTCCCAGACTGGGGCTGCCAGATTAAGCCTACAGAAGCCTATAATACCACAAAGGCTGGATATAGCAGGCTAAGGTGGAAAATTCCCCAGCACTCATATCTTAAAAAAACACAACTCAATTTCCTTCCACAGGACAAGTGTCTGCAGCTACCCTAAAGGAAGCGTTCATTCCTTCTCTCCTTGTCTGCCTAAAATAAATACCTTTCTGGCACAGAAAACAACCTACTTTTAGACATGCTACATATGAGCAATACATTTTGCTGTAAGACAACAGACTGAGACCTGAGCTCATGGCAGCAAGGGGCAGCCCACAGCTGACAACACTCACAGATCAGCTGAGCTCATGTCTCAGGAGCTTTTCTGCCTGAAATACATTTTTTCCCCCTCCTGCTTTAGTTTTTTTTGGTTTTGCACTTTCAGATTACTAACAGCAAACCCAACACCCATGTGTTGCTGCCCCTCAAAGTCCCAGCTCGTCTGGTGAGTGGCCCCTCAGTGAGGACCTCACCATCCTCTGCTCACTGTGCTTTTCACTTTGTGTAAGAGCAGTCCAAGCCCAGACAGCACTGACCTGTGTAAGGAGTAGTCTCCTTTTACGTGGGAAAATGTCCTGGCTGAAGGGGCCAGACTTTTGGATGTGATGATGCTTCTCTCCTCTACATCCCCAAATGACTACCTGCCTTGCTCCAAGCCTTGCTCATTGCTGGATGGCTGCCAGTGCAACTCCAGCAGGCTGGCCCAGTAGGTGAAAGCTGCTAAAATGCACTACTGACCAAACTGCAACACCCTCAGCACTCCAGCTTGGGGAACACTGATACTGAGGTTTCACCACATCAACTCTACATTTTAATTGGCTCAAAGACTTGAAATCTTAGTAAGCCATCCAGTGGGTTTTGAAGTGTGCCAGCACAGTAAGAGTACTCATGAAATTACTGAAGGAGCTTTCCAGTTCAAATAAAACAACTTTTTATTTCCTTCCATTATACATTGCTTTAGTCAGGGCAATCTGACACTGTTCAAAACCCCATATTTAATCAACAACAGTTAAAAGTTGTCTTTCTATATGGGAACTTAAATTAACTTCAGTTGCTGAGCTTGTTAAGGACACTGCCCTATCCAACACTCTCACACCACCTGAGCTGGGACTGAGGCCCCTTCATAGCTACATCCCCCACACTCACACAGAAGAGGCTTCCTCACCAGCTGGACCCCAGGATTCCCACAGCAGTCTCAGCTGTCTCCATCTTTGAAGTACCTTAATCATGGTATAATAACAATTATTACAATAATGGCATAATAAAATTACAGCTCAAGTTGGTGCCTCTGAGGAAGAACTCAGAATAAAGGAGTCCCTGGGCTCTTATACCCTCACAGTCTAAGGGCAGGAAAGTCTGGAATCATCAGCTCCTGCTGTGTCCCTGAGTGTTCCCTGGATGGGCCACAGGTCCCTGTGCCCTTTGTTCTGCAAATGGTCAGCACTTCATGGCCTCTTGCCTGGGACTCAGGCTCCTGCTCCCAGAGCTGAATTTGTAACTCTCAACCTGTAACTCTCTCATACTGCAGCTGCACCCTGAGCTGCCTGCACCGAATAGAAGCTTGCCAAGATGTTGAGTGAATTCACTCTGCAGAAATACCAGACTAAGTTTCCACTGGAAAGTTTTGCTGTGTTAGTGGTATATATTTGGATCATGAAACCACTCTGTCTTTATTGATACGTCTACACCTGCATCAATTCTTGCAATGCAGTTCTTCCACCAGTGTAGCATATTCTGAAAAAAATTCTCAATTTTTTTTTTTTTTTACTATAAAAGCTTTATTGACATTTGGGATAAAGTTCCTCAGAGCTCTACCAATATCTGTCTACCTTCTAAATATAATCTTTCTTCAGACATCTATCACATCCTCCCATGATACACACAGAATCTGTTCAAGCTTTTTGTACAGTCAGTGACAGATTTAACTCTGCATTTGCCAGACTGGGAACAGTATAGGTGGGCCAGCATTTCTGACAAAATTTCTGTCCTTTCTCATCAATTATTAGACTGTAGCCACGTGCTGTCTCCCAACACCACATAACTGCTGACAAAGAACCTGTTTCAAAGTTAGTAAAGTGCACAAGCAAAAGAAGGCCCTCCAACGCTTGTCCTTTACAAACTGCACAGCAAGAACCAGCTCCCAGTCCCTTCCCTGGACAACCTCTCCATTTCCCAGACTGATTCTTCAGGTTCACTTGGAAGTGTGATGTGCTTTGCACTACTATGAAAAAAAATAATCCTAGAGGATTGCCATGGTTTTGGAGTCAAAGGCATGCCATGTTTACTTGTGATTTCAGTTTTCTTTTGGAAGCTTTGGAGAGAAAAGCAAAAAAAATAAAATGCTAACTGCTGATGAAAAGCAGTGCCTCCCAAGAGCAAATGTTTGCCCATGTGCAGAGGCACTCTAGGTACAAGATGTGACCATAACAGTGTCTCTACTTTGAAAACATGATTATTCTCACATTTTGTTTTAATGAGAGAAGGAAAAGGTTTAAATTCAGGTAATGTTCTTCAAAGGACTGCATTAGAGATGCAAAGATAAGCAAAGCACTCACAAAATCATGAAACACCATCTGCTCTCTTTTATCTTCTAATGTCTATCAGCATCACCAGTGTTGCCAGCATTAGTCACTCTCCTCATGATATTGGGTGTTTTTCTTATGCTCTCAGCTCTCATAATCAAAGTTATACAATAGCAGTTTATTTAAAATAAACTAAGAAAAAAACCCCCAATACACTTGATGCCTGAGAAAACTGGTGCAAGTCTGCAGCTCAGAAAAGTGAGTTAAAACTATTTAGATAGAATTAAACTGCTAACATTTGTTATGATATTACGTATACTCCAGGGGCTGTCTTTCATAGTAGCTCAGCTTCCACAGGGGTGCCAAAGGGTAGGGCAGCACACTGAATCTCTCAAAAACATGCTTTTAACAATGACCACAGAAAATTTGAAAAGTTCTGTTGCAAGCCACATTTTTACATAGGCATAGCTCATGACAGATGAGTTAGCTGAAATCTGTGCCCTTGGAAACCAGGCAATACTCAAACACCAGTCCCATATTGATTACAGCCTCATTCTCTCCTCATCTGGGAGAACAAGAGCAGCCTCTGCCTCTCTTGTCAACTTTACACTATAAGGATTACATCTTACTCAGCTGCTTCACACAGCTTTTAATTTTATATAAATTGAAGAAGTTTTTTGCTATTCTGAAACACAAATTATGTCACTGCCTGCTGAGACCAGGGACATGACAGGTGCTGTAGGCACTGGAGAAGCACCAGCTCACTTTAGCTGGCAGGTGGAGCAGGGCAGCCCAGGGAATGCTGTTTATAGGTGTTTGCCAACAACTCAGCACAGCTGAGCTGGGACTCAAATCATTTGGGTCCCTTTTTATGTAACCAGCAGCTGGGAAACACATCCATTATGTGTATCCCTGCTCTCTCCCCCTCACATCTCTAACACAGGTGCTAACCAAAACCTCAGCATCATCCTTGGCATTTAATGAGATCCAAAGTTCTTAACCCCATCATCCTGCTCCTCCTGTAGGAACGGGAAAGCAAGGCCTGCACTATGTGGAAACGTTCTGTTCCTGCACACATGTCACAGCCTGCATCTTTGCAGGAGGCTCTGTGACTCATGTCTGACTCATGGGAGACCTGGGCCACCACCAGCATCTCTCACAGCCAGAAAACAGACTAGTTGCCCTCAGGTTAGGAGCTATTTTAATGCCACGTGTGTTAAGAAAGAAATATGCTCCAGCTGAGGTAGTTGACACAAGGAGACTTGAAGGAATGTGATGCTGCCCTGATCCCCACAACCCTCACTCAGCCCAAGTACTGGGGTCCCCATGAGAAAGATTAAACTGACAACAGCCACCAGCCCAACCTAATTTAACCACAGCACCCTGGCATCCAAATGCTACTCAGGACTTTTGCACACACACACTTGGGTTCATGTACCCACACAGAAGAATGAACCCAAGCACACACTTGGCCCTTGACACAATCAAGTCCTGTTTTTTTGACACTGTGATTTGTGGGAGGCATTTTTCAAAGTTTGGTGCCTTTTCCTATCTATATTTCTCAAAATGAAATATAATTTTTTATATTTTGTTTGTAAGTTTCTTCCCTGCCCCCACCGACAGAGAGGGGAAAACCAGGATTTCAGAACATTTGAATATCTCTTACTAAGTCACCTCCCTTTCTCCTTCCAGCCTCAATAAAACAAAGCCATTTCTCCCCCACATTTAAAGCCAACTACCTCATTGACAACTTAATGAGTTTTGTGCTTTCCTGCTGCACAAGCTGCAAGCCTCACTCTATTTTCCAAGTTACAACTTTTTTTTGTTGTCATTTCTAATACACAGTTTTGTGCACAGAGGTTTCCTGAGAGCCACATGGACCAAGACATGTTTCTTCACAGTAGGAAATAGAGAAATTGGTAGAACAGCAGCACTAAAATTAATACACTTATTTCATATGTCAAACAAAACCTACAGCTCCAAACCCAGGAGTTCCTTATTATATTACACTAGATTAAGAAACCACAGGCAAAACTTGCAAAATACAGTGGAGATAGACAATCCAAAACCTTATAGGGTATATTATATTTAGCAATATAATTTAACGGCACAGTAAAGCATAACTGTTTAAGCATTGGAAATGTATATCATTATTCTTTATCCACTGCAAGTAACTCTGCCAGTAGAGAGAAGAAATTGTAAGTTGCCTGTAGGGAATTCTTTTGCATGAATTATTAGAGGATGGTTGAGTAATAAAAACACGATGCATTTTAGAAACTTATTTCTCAAAGAATATCCGCTTTAGTTAGTCCTTCCAGAAAATCAGGCCAGATTTTTAATTGTGTATCTGTCAGAGCAGATCATCTAAATCCATAATTTAAATTATGCTTAGTGTTTGGACATTAGTTTTAAGAATGAGGAGAGAGATGAGAGATCACAAGATGATCTGCTTGGTTGATTTCTGGCTGCTACTGTCAGTGGAGCTTTTAGGGGGAAACAGAGAGACATCCTCACATGCAGGAATCCATCTTTTTAAGCTACTACAAATCAGAGCAAATGACCTCCCAGGCAGCATTCAACAGCTGCCATTAACAGTGGTTTACCAATACATGTCTACAAGGCATCTTTGAACTAATTAGTCAGCTTCCAAATTGCAACAGCAGTCCAAGAAGAAAATAAACATTTCTTGTCACTTTCTCAAGTTTGTATTTTACCTGATCAAAACCATACAGAGCTAACGTGCTTGGCATTGCTCAGCACAAAGCTCAGATCCAAAGTCAGTGCCATTGCTGCCAAAAATTTAGTCAGTTTTGGATTGAGCTGTCATTCATGTAATAGACTTAACAGTCTTGGATGCTTAGAAATTATAATAAAAAGCAAAATATGATGCCATTAGTCTAAATCCAAGTTATTTGCAACATATGAACTTTTCTAGCTTTACCAGAATTAACTTGCATGTTAGCACAGGTGAATGCAGGTAGGAAACAGCAGTGATATTGGAAAGCATCATAGTTTCAGGAAGCAGTCACACAGCAGTTGAAGAAAAGGCCATTGGCAGCAACTTTCTCCACATCCCCAATCCTTCAATTATCCTGTGGTGAACCATAGAGAAATCATAGTCTTGGTCCTGGGAGGGAGAGGATTTGTGGTGGACAGAGAGGATGAGCAGAGGAGGTGTTTTTTAAGAGTAACCATGTAAGCAGAGCCCACAAACCACCAGCAAAGAGCTACAGAAGAATTGCAAGAAAAACCAAGAATGAGTCCCTGTCACAGGCAAAGAAATATGGTCTCATCTTGTATTAACTTTTCCCGTTTGGAAAAGTCAAGCCAATTTTCTTGCTGCCTGCAAAGAATAATTAGGGATCCTACACAGCAACACCTGTACAAAGAGGAAAGGTAGCTTCTTCTATGCACTGCAAAATAGTATTCTTTAGAAGAAATTTATCCTGACACTCACAAGTTTACAGATTAATATTTCTTTACCTTCTTTAAAACAATTATGTACTTAAATATAGAAAATAATTCTATACTATTTGGCGTAAAAATAAAAGAAAATAACACATATAAACTAAATGCTTAAATAGCACAGGAAATATTCTCTTAGGATCTTACTGGGTTATATCAATATGAAAAAAGGAATGAACTAGCAAAAGATATCACTACTAATCCAACTACCATAGTATCATGAAAGGAAAAGTCTCATAGTAGGTTTGATGAAACCATTAGTCCTTGGTTTTGATTGCTCTTTTTCTCTAGAGACTCTGATGGGAAATACAGCAATTAAGTGAGGAAAGCGATCTCTCAACTGCTCCTGATGAAATAAATAAAAGCAAAATCCCAAGGCTAGTAAGAGGTTCAGACATCTTGCATTCAACCCCTCTTCCCATCACTTCCACGTAATGCTTCAATTTTTAATTTTTCTCTTTTTCCTAATGTTACCATTGTTTTACTGGGGAACTCCATCTTCACTTAATCACCTTTTGGTCAAAATACCAGGGCTACCTTGTCTTGCACAGGAATGACTTTTGGGAAGAGTGGTGCTCAAGGGATGTCATGGAGTTAAAGTGAGATCAAACAGAGTCTATACACCTCAGTCAGCCACATCCATGAATTTTAGCCTTCTGAATGCTTTAATAAACATTGTGCTGATGTTCACCTCTGCAGAAGTCTTCCTCTTATTGACAATGGCATTCCAACCTCTTGTATTTCACACAGATAAAACAGAAATATTCTACAAGCTCTGTAGGCAGGGAAACAGACTTATTAGATCTTCAGTGATTAAATGCAAAGTTGCAGCCAGTTTACGATAGACCAGAACTGTTCTTCCTACTCCCTCCAGCAGCCTCCATCCATGGATCTACATTTTAAAGTAGCTCAAAGTGCATCCCAGGCATTTTAAGCTCTGTAGTTAAAAATTAATTTTGCCTAGCAACATGCCCTTAAGTTATCTTACTTTCATAGAAGTTGTTTAAGTGATCCTTTTTGTTACAGAGGTAGCTTTGGCTCTGTATTAGCCATGTAATTTACAACTAGTACTGAAAGAACCTGGAAAAACCTTCACTTGATCCATCCAGCCTTGAATTGTTCTTCTGGGTGAAATGGGGACAGTGATATTCAGTTAAGGATTAGTGCAGGAAGCAGGGAAGAAAATTCAAGGAAATTACTTGGTTTTTTATAGTACAACACAATATATTAATTTCTGATTTTCTCTTGACATCTGTGAGGATGCACAGAGTTCACTGTGGGGTCACCAGCTGCAAATGTCACTTCCCATATTTTTGTGGAGCTTCTCTTGACTACGTGCTTGTCTGCCATCAAGCAAGTTATCCTGCATTATTGTCAGCATCTCTGCTTCTTTCCAAGCACACAATATCTAATTGTTAATGATCCTATGTCCAAAATTCACCAGCTCCTTAACTACATTCCATCTCATCTAAAGATGCTTTGACGAAGCCTTCACATATTCTACCTTCCCCAGTTTTACCACATGAAGAATTTTCCTTTGAACACCTTCATCTTATATGAAGAAAACCCCCCTGGCATGTTCTTCACACGCAGCTCCCTCCCAGTCCTCAGCAGGGAAAAGGGACGTAAATCCTAGCTACAGAAAAAAGGTTTCCTTATTTAAACAGGTATCCAGTGGGAACCATATGAAACTTTGTCTACTACCCAGATAATGTGGTTCAGGACAAATATTCCTTTTCTCTTCTTTGGCCAAAACTTCTATTGCTCCTGAAAAAAAAAGGGAAGCCTTAAATTGTTTTTCAGCCACATTCTCCACATTGGATACTCTGCCAGATCTTTGCTGATCACTTTATATGCTGACGCTGCTTTTATTTTTTTTTTTTTTTTTTTTTTGATGGCAGGACTAATGTTTTTTTATTATTTTCACAGGCTGTTCTTTAGAAAAGCGCAGATTGCTTTCCCAGTTACACAGCTCCCATCAGTACCCGTTACAGAAGCAGCCTATGCTCCAGGAAGTAATACAGCTTTCTTCCTGGGAGACAAGCAAGTTTTGAGTATTGACAGGCAAAAGTGGTTCCACCTTCAGCCAAAAAAACATATTTAAGAGAGGGACACTGGGAAAAAGATCCTTTTTATCCTGTTGCTGCCAGAGAAGCAGGTCCCCTGCTCTCTCTCCACAGAGACTGGGCCCTTGGCCAACACCCCCTCCCCATTCAGAGGTGTGGGGGGGGGAAGGTTTTGGGGTTTGGAGCTGCAGCTGAGCCCTTCAGGGTTCAGACACAGCTGGACCATATATTCCAGCCACTGCCAGGCAGGGCTGAGCCCTTGCTCTCCCTCCTTCTCAGCTTGGACACTGAAATTCCACACTGGAATGGTGTGGGCAGAGACCTTGTGACCATGGCAAGGCCCAAGAGAGCGATGAACTCTCCCTGTGCCCAGATGAAACTTACAGACTTCTACCCTTCCCTGCACAGAGAGAGAAAGAGTGAGGACACCTACAAAAATACAGCATAGAGACTCTAAAGTCAGTGAGGGAAGCAGAGCCAACGCCTTGAGGGAGGAGCATGAGGAGCGCTTCAGTGTGGACGCTGAAAATTCTTTTGTGAATCCATGGCTGGGACTAAGCTAAAATATTCCCTGTAATATATGAGGAAATGGTCCAAAGGGGGATGTGATGTTCTAACTGCAGCCCGTGAGCCAAGGCTCCTGTGTAGAGATGAGTAGATACTGAAACAACTGCAGCCTGATGAGAAGCCTGAGACAGAGAAGAAGCTGTGACCCAGTCTCTCGCCCCAGGGATGGTGAAGAGAATTTATATTATCAATAATAGAAGAGGATTTCTTTGCTGCTGCAGTAGAACCACTCATCCTTAAAAGAGTACCCCACAGACCACCATAGCCCACTGTAGTAGGATATGGAAAGGCTTCTAGTGTGGGAGGATCTCCCACATCAAGCAGATTTTCCTCCTGGCAGTTGCTTGTTGCAAGGCTGGGACCATAAAAAAACCTGTATTTTCATCTGGAAAGCTCCATGGTATAAGCAAGAGAAAATGTCTCTCCCTAAATGAACTGAGAAAAGGCTGTTTTAGAGGTGGTAAACTGACTGAAGGTCAAAGCATTGGTTTTTTTGTATTATCAGTGGGAAAGAGATGGAGAGGTGGGGGGAGACAGGGTGATCTGAGGGTTTTGTTCTGATTTCTTGTTTTTTTTCTTTTTAGGTCTGTTAATGAACTTTCTTTATATTCTTTAAAGTTTGAGCCTGCTTTGCCTACTCCTAATCCTCATCTCACAGCAAAATTGAGCAAATTTTGGTAAGTGTGTTGGTGTTTGGCCAGAAACTTAGATTGGTGAACTCAAATCATTACATTACCTTAGCCACAAGTTGTGTACCTCTGTTTTGGCCACTTCCCCTTGTTACTTAGTGTTATTTATAAACTCTGATATTCATTCAGCTCCCATGCTTTCAACCAGGGAAAAATAGCCCACCAAAAGCTTGCAGGAACTACACTACCTGTCACGTTTTCCATAATCACTGGCACCATTGTTCCTTACCTTTAGAAGAAGAAGAAAAGTTAAGGAGGAGACCATGCAACATTAGTGGCATCTCTTCTGCTCAAATGACTACGTGAGTTTATCTTCTGTTCCTGCAGGAAAATCTGGAGTTGGGTCGTAAAGGGGTAGTTAATCACATCACCGGTGATTTGCATGTTTCTCCTTGAGACTTTTCGTGGCCATGCCACAAAAGCAAAGCTCTAGGGCCAGGCTTCACCAGGTAGCTGATACTAAGTTCAGGTTGTTCACAGTAGGGTTATGCTGGGAGAACGTGCAGTCCCAGGTTTTGGTGGTGCAGTGATTTCTCTTACAATTTCCAGCAGGAGTAATAACTTACCAATAGGATGTTCACAAAAGAGATTTTTGACACTCGTTGTGGCCATTTTTTATTTCCCTGCTGCCCCCATTCAGAATCTCAGTTTGTCTTAATTCTTTTTGAGTCAGACTCCTTAAGAGTTTCCCAGGTCATTCCAAAAAATGACCAAGTACCCTGATAAAACTTGCAGAATTATGTATCAAATTGTATTTTTAATGGGGAATAAGTTCATTGAAACATGAAAGACGCTGAACTCTAAGCAATTGTAAGGAAAATTATTAAGCCAACACAGTGAAAAGCACTTCTCCTAAACTTCTAAAAGAGTGATCATTCCTTTTGCCCTAGGGGCTTCAGCTACAACCTTTAGAAAATCTCAATTTTACATGCTCCTTTCGTTCTCTTAGTCACTCTGTGGTGGTGAGACAGTTTTTAAAAATTGAAGGGTCTGGTTAAGAAGTTTCTCTCACCCAGAAGAACATTCCTTTTGACTAAAAGCTAGCAGTCCATGACATTTTCCAACTCCCCACTTCTAAGCTAGGGTAATACCAGAGAGGGGGAGATGCCATCTCAGTGTCCTCTCTCCAGGGCCACTGTGAATAGGGTTTCTGTCTGATCTGCCCTCATTTGTACTCACACTGTTAAGCACTCAGAGGCCCCAGAGCCCCTGACAACTTTGTACCACACTTGTTTTGAACACAACAAAATCCCATCTTTCTCAGGGACCTGAACAAATGAAACCAGTGACCTTATTCCATTTCCTTCTCCCCAAAGGAGCACTAATTTCAGAGCTGCGTTATAGCTGGCAGAACAGTACATCTTACAAATTAAGCAGTGAGAAACAGCATTCCCAACATCATATTGCATAATTCAAGACACTGAGATTTACTATGTTATTCACGAGCCTTAACCTACTGTACTCATCTATTCACAGGGCACTGAATCCTCCTTTTCAGAAAAGGCTCCTACATGTCCCATGCTAACAAAGCTGACATTTACGAGTTTCACCATGAGGCTTTTTTCTCCACAACTAATTTTGTCATGGTAGGAGTATGTCACTTATTTATGGCACGCATTTGGGTGGAGTGCGGGGTTTTAATCATCAACTGAAGGAATTTTTGTTGTTGGACATTTTAGCCAAGGCTGTGTTCATTTAAGAGGAGTTCAGAAGTAGTAACACTTAGGAGCCCTACTGGAAGCACTTTAGGAATACCTTCTAATTAACCTCAGATTAGAAACCCTGAAGTTAGAATCCTAATTATGGGTCACTCAACAATTGCCTTAGACAGTGACCTAATTTTTAATGATAAAAATGATATAATTTACTTTATTGCAGCTGAGAGGGAAACCAAGTAATTAGCTGGTGCTTTTTAACAGGACAACCAGCAATTTAAGTTGCTTTTACAGGGAGATAGTTGAAATTGCAGAGTTATCTGCAAATAAATCTTCACTGAATTGCTTCTCCATTGCCAAAAATAGGCCCCCATTGCACAGAAAGAAGAGGCTGATGGGAGAGAACTGTATTATTAAAAAACTAGAATGTGTATATTATTCCACTTTCTCATGCAAACATTGCTTCTTTTTCGCAGCCTTAGGGACAGAGTAAAAACATCCCATGTGAAGGAAACCTTCCCTCCAGTTGTTTGGGAGGAAGGAGTAAAACAACCAGTACAAGCCTACACAAAGAAAGTAAAAAAATCCCAAACCCCTGTAAGTTGATTACCTTAGACTTTTTCAAGGTCTGGTTACTCTCTGACCAAATATTCTATCAAATACTTGACCAGATGTTTAGGTGGTCCAAATTGAGCATTGAAGAAAGTCAGCTGACAACCACTGGCAATTCACGAACAAAAAAGTCCACAGCCTGGGTGGGGATTTGAGAACTGCACCAGAGGCACTAAAATTGCTCTCACAGAAAATCAGTCAGGCACTGACTTCAATGGCCAACAACTACACACAGCTGAAAATCCTGCTCCTGGATGGAAACAGGAGCACAGACAATAAAACACCAGAGCAAACCAGAGCCTGACAAGATTGCTTCTTTTGCACAGAATAATAAAATTAGTGGATTAAGGGTGCACAGTTAAATTTATCTAGTTAGATTTTACCCAGGCAGCTGGTACCTTAAAAATCCTAATTTAAAAATTATTTCAAATTGATTTGAATAAAAGCAACGCCTTTTGAATTTAAGCTGGAAAGAAAGAATAACAATAAATGACAGTGCTTCAGTCTGAAGGAAGGTGTCTCATCGGTTACTAAAAGTATTTTTTAAAAATATCTTTCTTAAAAGATCTGTGATAGAAAAGACAGTGTACTAGTCACAGATTTAGAAGTGGTAATGAAGTGGAAGAAATTCTGATTACTGGCAGCAGAACAGGAACACAAAAAAAATCTAAAAACTGAACCTGAAACATAAAACTCCCTGAATTTATCCCAGAAATAATTTGTTCATAAGCTTAAAATCTCACTTAAAAAAAGCCCCACAACTATTTGTAGCAGGAAATTTTGAGAATGTGAGCCCAAGTGTAACTGTCACATACATGTGTAAATTCCCAAAAATACCCAGATGACAGCTCAGAGATGCCACATCTCCCCTCCACTTCCGGCTGTTGGATCAGAAAACTTAAGAACAGTTTAAAGGTCAGCAAAATTAACTATCTCAGTAAGCTTTGCTACAAAACCAGCACCCAGCTAAAGCCCACAGTACCCACAGCTTGAAGACACTGTCTTTACAACACCTATTTTTAAAAGTATCTGTGAGAAGCTGCAGTCACACTGAGCCATTACAAAGTATTTCAGAACATTCAGGCAAACACAATTCTTGTAACCATTTCAGTGACTTTCATCATTCCTTCTATTTACATTCTATTATCATACATATGAGAAACCACTGCAAATATGCATGCAGTAATGTATTTGCACAGTTCCTTCAAAAAGGCCTTGTGAGCTTGGAAGACTTTCTACCCAAAAGCAAGAACATTCCGTGCAATCAGCGACCAAATGCACACTGCAAATAACAAATTGCAAACAGCAGACAGAGCAACTGATAGGCTGAAACAGCCAAATAATTCTGAATAATAGGAAAATTAATGGAAATTGAAATCTGTTCACACATCATTTATGGATATCACACATAAAATTTCTGCATAACAAAGTTCTGAAATGAGTATTAGAAAGCCCTACAGGAAAAAGATAGCTACCAGGGCCAAGACTGGAAGATTATTCTTTTTTCGCCCCAGTTTCTTGTAATCATTCAGTCTAAGACAAGAAAAGCACAACCCTACTAGATGAGTAAGTTACATAAAAATGCAGGATTTCCCCTTCTGTGCCATGCAAGGCACATATTTTTCAAGAAGTGCAAATAGAAACTCAATTAACATCAAAAAAAATCAGGATGAAGAGCATCTCGAAGAGCTCAGATTTGATATTTCTTTGATCATCAACTTGACCTTTGCCTGCTAAGCAGCACAGAGATAAAGAATGATAGATCAGCTGTCTTCACAGATGAAAACTAAAGGACATCAGATACAATCACCAGTGCCACAATAAAAATCTTACAGTGGCACACTGGCTGCAGAGGGTTACACGAATTCAAATAACTGCTCGACATGTTGAGAGGTACCACAGGGAAACACAGCACTTTTCATACAATGTACTGACACCTCTGAGTTAGGAAGACCCTTAACTGAAAATCCCTGCTGGCAAGGGAAGAGTGAGACCATGCCCTGCATGTCCTGCATCTTTGAGATGAGATTCACATGCCACACTAATGTTTATAACTCTTCTTAGGTTCTCACATCCCATGCATTTATAAACAAAAGAACTAAGACACCTAATATCCAATTTTTTCCTTCCAAAAAACAAAATAATAACACCATAAGAAACTTCAAACATTTCAGCAATGGTTATAATTTCAAGAAACAGGATGAACAACTTAAGTCTGCATTGCAAATCTGGCCCACTGCTGAACACTGCAGCAGCAATACCATAAGATGCAGCTCTGAGTGAACAACTCAATGTCACATTTGAATTTCATGCTGCTCTGTACAACTCCCCCTTGCCTTTTTATTAGAAGTTTTTAAATAAAAATGTTCAAAGAGATGCTATCAAACTTTGTTTCCCTGTTACTATAAGGAACTTGATCTTTAATAAACTGAAGACAGTCATCACCCAATTAAAAAATTAACTAATTTAAATTTTAGAGGACAAGCAATTCATCCAGGTTGGGCTGTGCCTGACTAGACAGATGGCATTAAGATTTCTTTCAGTGTTCAGAAACTGTAGACAGCACACTTTCTAAAATACATTAGGAGTGCTGGTGTATATTAACCAGTAAAAAGTTACAGGTGAAGCCTCAGGGGATGTTCCAATCAACCATTTAAACACTACCTGTAGGTACCTAAATCAACACAGGTAGTGAACCTGTGCTTACATGTCCATATTTGGCAGCAGTTGACCAATTAAAGTTCATACCTCTGACACCAACACTAGTAACAGGACCAATTAATGTAGCTCATATTCTTCTACTTCTCAAACAGCAAGAGAAATCCAAGCTTCCTGCCTTGCATTTCCAATGGAGTAGAAGCATCTGTTCTGAGGATGAAAAGTGACATTTGCTTTTAAGTTCTTTGAAATAACCCCCATGCTTTTCAGTGTGTAAGGACTAATAATTTTTGTCAGTCTGGACATTTCAGTCTGTCACATTTCTTTTCCTGGATAAAATACAAGTAAATCCCAACAAAGGTTGTACAGCTGCAAAGCCTTAAGAGGTATATTCCACACAATCAATCCAAACTACACTCTTATGGATACAGTGCGACAGAGAACCCTTACAGAGGTCTTCACCCAAAGATTACTGAGAAACAATGTGTTCTACTAACATTTCAGACTGCGTGTGAGGAAAGCACCGTGGCTGCTTAGAGGACAACCCCTGTGACTTGGAAACAAATGGTTTTTGTGGGTCTGGTCCATGATTAGAGGTACAGAAAAAAAAGTATTGATACAGCACCTTCATGCCTACACTGGGCTGTGTGTGTTCCTCTTCAGTGCAATCCAATAAGGTTTAAGGCATCCTCCTCCCCAGCCATGCAAGAGGTAAAGTGATTTACTCTCCATAAGGATTGAACTTGAAGGTAAGGTAGTTAATGCTGAAAGACTGACTAGGACTCAATGGCTCACCATCCCCTAAAATGGAGTAGTGCCATATAAATGCAGTTATTTCTGCAGCATGTTTATCTATCACGTCTGGACTGATGCCTATTCAGGTGGTCTGAATATGTACATTTAACTATATCCTTGAATACCAACTGGCACTAAAAACTTAATGCAGTTTCCCATCTCTTTTCTCAAACAGAAATAGACATTTACATGTGGCACTTGAGCCAATCCTGTCTAAATGATGTGACACAGAAGAAAGAGTTTGTTGAGAAAAACATACACAGAATGGTACTGCTATCACAACTCATGCTACTACATATGTGTTCTGGTAGGAAACACTTAAATACAGCCCAACTTCTAAAATAAAACTTAAATCACAAGGAGGAAATAATTAGTATGCGCTAGAATGCACGGTAGAAACAAGCAAGGCAAAATTCTTTCCCTGAAATTAAAAGTGTTATTACTTTGGTACAAAGTTTTACACATCCCACAGATATTTTAAGAGCTGCTCCTCTGAAATGCTCCCCTGTTGTAAACACATCTCTATCCTTGATTACCAGTAATAAGACTGAAAAAATTTCAAATAATCCAAACTCCATAGAAGACACAAAATTCCCTCTGTTCTATTTTCACCTAAACACCTTTTTTTCCAGTGACGGACATGAAGGATAAGGACTAGAAGATAGGCTACTCTACCATTCTGGCCTCATGAAGTAACTGAAAACTCAAAGGTCACCAGCCTCGTGATTGCTATCTTATATCAAACCAAAAAATCCCATCACCTTAAAGTAATAGTCTGCTTCTCTGGCAGTATGAAGTATACTCTAATAGCCTACTACAGTAGGCTATTTCAGAGTTTAAGGCTATGAAGAACCAAACTGCTTGGCTTGGGAAAGGTGCAAGGAAAAGCAGTAAAAAAAAAAACCAAAACACATGCGAGTTCTAAATTATTACTACTTACTTCAGAGTTAATATAGTAATCTTTCACAAGGGAAAAGGAGTTAAAAGGCAGTATATGCCAGCACAATACACTCAATACATATAGATAAAATAATACTTCAGGAAAGCAAACAGATGACAGTCTGGATGATCTGCCCAAGACCATAGTTAACATCTGTGATACTTCTTTAATTACAAAGCACTTCTGTGCAGTGCTTGACTGATCATTATTTTATATATTCACAGCTGAAGAAGCAGTCTCCCTGACAAGAATATCCTGCTGCCTGGCATTTGTACTTTTTACTAATATCCCAATTATGTTACTACTGATGACCAAGAAATAGAATAAAATATTCAGTAAGAAATATGGCCATGCACCAAATTATCTCTTATTCTCAGATGTTCAGTCTACACAGTCTTGAAAAACAACTATTTATGAGGCATAATGAAGTACTCAAAGATCAGAACAATCTTGAATAGAAGGCAAAATAGAACTCAAACACCAAGTAAACGGAACAAGTTTTCTGTTGAGTAGGTTTGACTGACAAGACCATCCTTACTTGCTATACTTGCTGTCAAAGAGTGACAGTCCACGCTGAGGTGGTTGAACAAGCAGCGAAATAAAAACTTACTGTCAAAGGAAGTAAGAAAACTTGACTGCCACCAGCTGTCACTGTACCAGCCTTACCCTCTTGTTCTTAGTCAATTCTAGTTGCTTTCAAACCTTGCCAATCTAGAAGACATATCAGGCTGATCAAGAGTAGAAGACAGAACTGACAGGCTCATAACATCCCTTCTTCATGCAGCCAAAGATATCTCAAATGGGAGCAAGGGATGAATTTAACAGACCCCAAAACCATGGTAAGAATATGATGGTATTTGCTCTTTACTACTTGGATATTATCCATCCTCTGTTTGATGCCTCTGGAAGAGCAGCTGCTCAGATGACTAACATTGACTCCCACAATAGAGAAGACAACACTCCAGATGCTATGGAAGAACAATACCAGGAACAATGAAGAACAAAGTATTTTCCTGTCACATTTTAAAGCCAGAAAAATTACACATCCTATTTATTTCCACCCTCTAGAGACTTATTTAATTATTACTCAATAATGCCTGGTGGCAAAACTCTCAGGTTTTGGTTTTTCATTTTGTCAAGGACAATTACTACAATTTTTCTCTCATACACAATTTTGTGTTGAGATTATTAACAAAAGATTGAGCACTGCAGCATGCATTGCTCCAACAGTAAAAGATAAGCAGAAACAAGTCACAACACTTCAAACACAGTTTTTTAAAAGCCCAAATAGGGCAATATCCCAAGGGCTAAGTTTACTTAATGGAGCTATGCACTCCTTGTAGCTAGTACACTCAGAGACCTGACTGAGAAAGACTGCTGTTAATCAGAACAACCACAAAATTATGTCCTAGCATTGTTGGAATACACTGGAGTTCTATCTCACCAGTTCTGTAGATGCAGATGTTATTTAGATTATTTTATGTTAACAATATGCCTAATCACTTCTACTTGTTTTTCCTACAATCACTTGTCAAACACTGAAACCTTTCCATATTCTTGAGTGGCCCCAGTGACTGCAGTTCTGTTTGCCTGCTCACCAAAGCACTGCTGGGTGGCCGAAGAAAATAAGAGTCTTACCCTTGATGCACCTTTAGTTTTGATATTGATATATTAAAGCACTTAGGCCTGTTTAGCACCCCTGAGCAAAGGCAATCACAAAAATCTTGCACTCAAGCATGAGCATGTTTTTTTCAGTGCATGAATCTCAGGCACATCCCAAGTCTTTCCAGTGCTAGTCCACAGAGCATGCAACATAGCACCCCTGGTCCTTTGATTTAGGAAGTAAAGCAAGCTGTGCTTCTTGAGGGAGTGAGTTCAAATCACCAGCCAAAATAGGAGCTTCTTTGTCCATCTCTCTCACTCCTTGCATAGCTTGGATCCTACCAGCAGCCCTTCCAAGCTTCTGTTAGCTACTCATCAAAAACAAAGTGAGGGAAGGAACTTCATGCAATGCCTCACTGTGAGGGAGACAGCTCCTCTTAGGCAAAGACAACTTGTTTTTCTGCACTTCTTTGCCCCCACTTCTCAAATCAGCCTCAAATGCTGGCCACATGCAGAATGGCGCTTTGTGAAAGCTCAATGGGTTCTAACAAAGAGTGACCAGCAGAGAGGTGGGTGTTTTGGAAGACAAGCCACAATGTCTGTGGATGAGCCAGCCAAATTCCTGCCTCTCCTCCAGAAGAGATTTAAAGAACGCCAGACAATCAAATGTATCTCAGATATCACAATGAGAAATTACATGAGAGTCTTACAATAAGGGATATAACAGATAAGATACCATAACACAAAAGCTCTTCATAAATATGCTACATACAGTAGCTTGAAACACAACCATGATTTTAACAGCTACATTGAAATGTGTTTTGCAAGTAGTCGACAGTTCATGTCAAAACAAAAAAATAGACATGATTTCAAGTTTTCTTCCTTCTGAAAAATGTTTGGTAAATGCTATGACAGGTTTGTTTCTCTCCTTGAATGCCAGATACGTTCAATTAAATGTAAAGAAAACCCTAGAAGTCAACTTGAGCTCTTACTTCTCCTGGATCATTGCTATATTTTAATAAAGACACATCTAGCCAAACTACATATTCAATTTTTCCTGCATAGCCACTGTGGATAAAATTTTTGTGCCTGTTTACCATGGGCAAGTAAGATAGCCTTCAATAGATTTACAAAAATGAAGCTGAGCATTAGGGTAATAAAAAGTCTACCTTGACTTGCACATTGATGATTTGTAAGATGAGCAAGAGAGCTGATCAAACACTGTCCACCCTGTGGAAACCAGGATAGGGCTCCTCTACAGGACACAAGAATGCTTGCAGTAAAGATGGACCTAAGGCCTAGTAAGAATAGGTTTTAACCCACTGGAAAGTTTAAAAGGCTTTCTGACTTTATTTTAAACTTGGATAATCAGTAAACACAAAGCATATGGCTGTAGTTTCTTTTTTTTAACTTAATGACACCTAGACCAGCTATGATCATCCATTTTATTTCAAGTACAACCAATATTTCTCCATGTTCTCTTCATGAAGCCTGCATATCATGGTGAATTCCCAAGTCAGATTCTCCTTCAAGAGGACTGCAAAGGTTCTGTTTAGTTGCTTCCCTTCCCATTGTACCACACACAATCTAGAGGCATACAGCTGAGCTAAGAACACAGAGACTGGAAAAAGGAAAAAAAAGCAATCCACCATTCATCTTAACTGCCACCAAGATGTTTACATTACTCCAAATAGATTCCAAAGCAAGGTCTAAGCTTTGCTTTTTAAATTGGTTTCATTACTTCTCCCAGCCTCCCCTATTTCTCAGTTTGGACAACAGCTGGCATTTACAGCAGTCCAACCAGCCGCATTATAAAGCAAAATGTAACTCAAGGAAAAATCTGCAGAGACAGCTAAGAAGTAAAAACTCCATCTCATGGATGGTGTGTAGGAGGTGGAAAGAAGCACTGCTAAATCTGTTACCTTCCCTGTGAATGATGAGCACACCATCCCTTCCAAAAATAGGCTACAGAGGAAACATTATGCTGGCGGCTGTGAAAAAGCAAGCTCACTACTCTGGCTCAGACATCAGGTCAGCTCTATGTGAACACATGCCCTCCCTCAAAGCTACTGGAATAGCTATAACTTAAGGGTTTGGTTTTTTTTTTAAAAAAAAAAGCAAACACATGGAATCTATTTGAAATAACGTCACTTTAAAAAAAAAAGTATCCTCATTTCAGGAAGCTCTTTTATAAATTCCATGCTAACAAAAGGTAACAACTGACATAAGGCCCCTAGTAGAAGTTTGTCTTCCACCTGTTGGTCTGACAACCCCATGCTGCATTCTATCACAACAGCCACCACAAATTCCTCCTGCCTTCAGCTTTCAAACTGTTGCTATGCAAATATATGCTCATAAAGCCTGTCTCCATGCTCTGGACAAAGAAGAGAGTTTAGCTGCTAAATGCATTGGTCCAGCACCATCAAATACAACAAATGCTCTTCAGAAAAAATTCTAAGACCACCAAAGGGATGAGCAGTACGGAGGAAGTCTTTCTTCCATCTGAAGATCTGTGCAAAGCCAGTGACTTCACTCTTGACCTGTTAGAAATATTTTCTCCAGAGAGGGAAATTAATTCGGCCTCCAGCTCTATTTGATCTCTGACCTTTCTCTACAAAACAACTTACATACAGTACATCTGATTCCAGTTATGTCTTGGGGCATTTTTAAGATTATCTATCGCATGCACAAAATTAAAAATGACCCAGCAATTAAAACTGATGCTACCAGGAATCTGAACAGAATCATTTGTTCAGATCAACCATATGAAGTATTAACTAATTCAGACAGGGGTTAAACAAGTGCAGTTCTTACATGACTAAGATATGCTGGATGTCAAGTAATGAACTGAAGTCTTTGATGCCACCAGAGAAATGTTATTATTTTTAATTGACATAACTATATTCATTAGACAAAGTATCAGTGTTTCGTGCACATATTATCATCTATATAACTGCATTATTGATATAAATTCTACCAAACTGGCCAACAACTGCATACAAGCTTACAATTAAACCACACATTTCAATACCTTTAAAGTATTCACTTATTATAAATTATTAGCTTAATAACTATGAGCACTTTAAATTAGAAGCAATCAGAAGCTCAGCGAGTTCTCAACACCAGAGATGCTAACAGGTTTTACAGCTTCAAGATTCCTTCGTAAAAGTTCACACAAAATGAAGAGAATCTGCAAGTCTTACAAGTGCTCTATAACACAGCTGAACTGCCCTTGTAATTGCCTTCCCAAAGTATATTTTGCATTACAAGCTGTAAAAATAGTTTTCTTTAGATGTGACAGCTTGTTTCAACCACTGCTTCTTACTTCCTCATCTTGAATGGACATTCCCTGTTAGAAATATTGTCTCTATGGATAAGAACAGATTTCTTGTGACTGACACTCAACCTCACACCTTAATTGAATTTTTCACACCACTCCAGGGCAATGCATGTCTGTTTAGATCACAGCAAACCCTTTGGGCCTTAAAACCATCACAGGGAATTAGTAAGGAAGGAAAAACCCACATATCTTTCTTATATATAAGAGCACATGAAGAAAGAACTACATTACACAAGGTATAGCAGAGGTCAGCCAAAAAAGCCCAGAGTCTCTGCTTCATCCCACATCCCCTGAGAAGAAATATGCACGGCTGACATAATATTGGCAGGGTATCAGCTGCTCTAGGGGATGCCCCTTCCACACAGGATGGAGTGGGAGGTGGGACAGAGGGATTAGGCTGCTTCAAAGGCACAAATCCCGTTTTATGTGCTTCTGAATGAGAAGCAGTTACAGACAGCTTTCTGTTCATAGCTAACCCACCAGGCAGGGTAAAAGTAGTTCTTTACTGGCTGTGTCTCCTCATTTTGAGCTTCATTTTGACTTTCCTGACCCAAGCCTGGCAAACCTCCAGGGCACAAGGAAATAGCTCTGAAAGCCAACACCAAAAGCTTGGAGGGCAATCAATATGTCCAATACACCTCAGAATCGGACTTTCTGCCAGCTTCACTCTTGCAAAAAGCATGTTTTTTTTTGAAGGACAACTTTAGCAGCTTACACCTCCAGTTTCCTCCCAGGGGATATTTTGCATTAGACGAGCAACTGGCAAAAATGATGTTTGCAATCTAAATGTTCAGATGCATTTCAGAGACATTCAGTGTAGCTTTGTCCAGTAACAAATTCCAGTGTCCCGATCTACAATGGAAACTTTTGAAACACTCTGAGACAAGTGCTTAAAAACTTCCTCAGGCCACCTAACTTCCTCTAACAAACAAATGAACACAGTTGAAAGCAGGTGAGAGCCAAAGAATTGAATGACAGTTTACTGCAGAACAGATGAATCATCTCTTTCATTACGTCCTAGTACCTTCGAAGTCCCAGACATCTGTCCAAACTTTTATCTCCATAGATTCTTTAGAAAGTTCTATTTGTGGTTAAAATAACCATCAAAATGGCGTCAATCATATGACACTAATGTTCGCTAATCATCACCAGTACTCTGATTTGAATTTCCTTACTTCTGATAGTAAGAAAAGCACTGCCAGTAGTTAGGCCTAATAAAGCATCCCATCTTATTTCTTTCATCCTCCCTCTTAACCTGCAAGATTTCTTTGGGAGGGAGATGGCATTGGATTGACATTCTGAAAACACAGATTAATCTCTATCTCCACAGAGAGGTATTTACTCCACACTTCAGTTCTTGAGGTTTCTACAACCCTCATCATCACGTCAATCCAGGACGCCAATTTGCCACTCATGCCTATTAAAGCTCCCACTGCAGTGCTCGGCTGAATAGACTGGCACACACACACACATTATAATGCTTGGCCAAAATGTCATTTCAGCACCATAAACTCTCACTGCTAGCTAAAAAAACCTACCAGCTGCAGTCCTTATTTTACAACATCAGCAAGTCACACCAGCTATTATCACAAGTCCTCTGGAGACAATGATTTGCAAATAGGCACAGAATGAATCACATTTAAGCTTCTTACCTTCCAAGGATTATACACTTCTTGGCCAGCAGAGGAAAGGAACACTGAAACGCAGCAGAAGATGCTAAGGAGACACTTACAGTAACCTGCTAGTATTTGGAAGCTTGTAAAACCTTTACCTTAAGTTGCACAAAAATGTCACTTGAAAATTTTCCCAGTTATGATGACTTACATGAAACTATTTCCCATCTGAAATTGCTGAATCTTTCACGCAAAGTGGGCAAGAACAGGAATAGTTGGCATGAATACCTATCATCCCCAGATGAACCTAAAAGCATTCCTCTCACCAAATAGCACCTTCCTGAGTGTTTAGCACAGGATTGGCAACTATTTAGAACAGGGAAAAAAGTTCTATGAGTAGTGCATGAAATCCCATAGGTCGCTGAAAAAGAAAGACTGGGACACAATGAAATGAAACTGTTCCCATACTTAGCCTGAGAGAATTCCATAATGCAATGGCCGTACCTACACAGGGGAGATCAACACAGCAGCCTGGAATGGGCTGTGGGGGCAATATTAGGTAAGTTACATGTAAACAGGAGATGGAGGATATTGGAGGTGGAAGAGAGACCAGAGTAAAGAAGAGGGGGAAAACAGAGCAGACTGCAGACAAGCAAACCCCTCTAATAAATGCCAAATGTCATCTCCTAGTAAATGGATGGGGAATGTGTTTTGCTTCTCCCTCATAAGTTAAAGAAAAAGAAATTAAAAATTGTGTTCTATTTGTAGATATTACACATTTTCTCATTAGCATGACATGATCAATTCCTAGTGGAGAACATGTTCACCCTTCTGTCAGCTGGCAAACAATTCTTCTTTAAGACCAAAGAAGACAGGCGTACTTAGTTTAAGATGCGGGTACTCCATCTCCTCCACAGTCAAAGAGAAATCTGAGGTTAAGCAATTGCTAGAAAACAAAGAACAATATGCCACCCAAAAGCTCCTTAACTCAATCTCTCCACAGGTAATTAGAAATAAATTATGGTCAGAAGTTGTGAAGACAGCAGTAAACCCTGAACATCAGTCTGCACTAAAATGTTATCTCACAGCGTGGAAGCCATTAGGAGATCAGGAAAACTTGCAAGACCTTTATATTAAACT
Source organism: Petroica traversi (assembly GCA_025920805.1). Lineage (NCBI taxonomy): Eukaryota > Metazoa > Chordata > Aves > Passeriformes > Petroicidae > Petroica > Petroica traversi. The sequence continues at coordinate 16,990,733 of JAHLSL010000020.1, read as the reverse complement.
GACATTTGCTCCTGAATTAATGAAGAGCAATAACCTCCAGGATATTTTGATAACACCTTACAAGTTTTCTTTCCTCAAGTTCTGCTCAAATCACAGGTATCAATGCATGGAAATGCTTTGACAGAGAGAATATAGACTTTCTTCAAATACTGCTATTTCACCCTCTGAGAAAAAAATACTGGCAACATGCCCCACAGTAGGAGAAGTATTTTCTCTGACAACCAGGGAGGTCAAGCATAAGATGCCATTCAAAATTCTACCAGCTTCACCACACTCTTCAGTAAACATAAAAACTCTGACACTTGTGTCTACAGGCATCCATCAACCACTGTGTTTCCCCCCCCACCAAAGTATTGTTATTTTCTGTGCATATTCATTTCTATCTTGCCGAGCTTCATTTTAAATATTTCTAACAGTGGTGTTCAAAGGGGCATAAAAAGAATCTGCTTATATCCAGAAGGGCTACCAGAAAATGTATAAACATGCCAAGAAGAAAGTGACAGGTAAAAAAATATTAAAAAGCAAAAGAAAGGCAGAAGTAAAAATTGTATTTTCTTGCTGGCTTTCTGACTTCTGTACCCTTCCTATTAATCAGCATATTTTCAGAGGGCATCATTAGCACATTTCATCAAATAAAATTTCCTGTAAACACTGGAGTCTGCTTCACACACTCCACACTGTTTTTTACCATGCCATTAGGCAGTATCAGCATATAGTAAGCTACATATGGGAGGCTTGGCCATGTGGAAACACCAAGAGAAAACAGAACTACATTAATGAAACTGCCATTAAGTGGCCTTAACTGCAAGTGTAATGTGTTTCCAAAATAAATTCAAATCACTTAATCAAAGCCACTTGCATTCCAACACTCAGAATTCATACTGGACTGCAACACAGTTTCACAGGTCTACTGACATTCATTCCTCTATACAACCTAGATGATTCATGAGCTTTCCCACAAAAAAAAAAATACATGAACTGTCATGAGAAAGGGATTGGACTGTGTACATAAAGCAGATTCAAAGCTTTAATATCACCTGTCAATGTGTGCCTTGTGATTCAAAACAAATCAATCTGAGTTAGCTATTTCTAGAATATGGATTAGCTTTATAGAATGAATTTTTTACAGATATTTTAGTACAACACATCATCATTAATTCTGAGATCAGTAAGGAAAGCTCTACCAAAATAAATCAGTCCAGCTACACTACAATCAAGGAGATATTCCAGCTCACTGACAGTTCCACTTCCTTCAAGAATTTAAAGAAACAGCTAACAAAGGATTACTCTTAAGAGGGTCCTCTGTAAATCAGCTCCTGAGCAATGTGGATCCCCTCATGGGAAACCTATCCCTCGTTCTTCCACTCTCAATCAATCTACAGACATGAAAAAAGGAAACATTGTTAATAGCTGCTAAATATCCTTTTTGTTTTGCTGAAGTCACTCATACATTACGCACACATCAAGAATAAAATGATAAGGAAAAAAGAAAACCTACTCCAGACTATATCCTCTGCACATTATGATTCAAATAGAAATTTGACAGCAAACGTTGTCTGACTGATGTTCAGCTGTAATTTATCTGAGCAGGCCTTCTCCTACAAATCACCTAAACCACTTTGGTTTCCTTGAGGAAGACTCACTGTGTGCCAGTTATCCCACCAGAAACCACACTATGCAAGCTCACAGGGCCAGGTTGATGGGGCTTTGAGAAACCTGGTCTAGTGGAAGGTGTCCCTGCAGGGGGTTTGAAATTAGATGATCTTAAAAGTCCCTTCCAACCCAAGTCATTTTATGCTTCCAAACCGCTGCTGTAATTTCTCCTACACATCAGCTAAGAGTGTCACAGCAAAACACTGCTGGGACCCACCCTGAAATCCCATCTCTCTGCACTGCACAAGAGAAAGTGGCACTGCCAGGCTCAGATGGGTTAGACCAGTGGCTGCTTGGCAGGCCCACTAGTGATCTAGATTATTTAATATATTTAATCAAGCTTATCCATTCCCTACTGTTACCTTTTATTAGAGTCATAAAGGGTAAGAAGTAGTTGAGGAGGGCAATTAGATGCTGTGCCCCTAAAGCCTACTTGCTCTACAGTATGTACAGAAAAGCAGCAGCTCCAGAATTAATTGGGTGGAGGCTATTTCTGCATTTGGCAAAACCTCACTGAAATTTCCTCACTTAAATCAAGGCTTGATGTTTTGCTCATTCTAAAAGCTCTGGGGGATCAATAAACCTGCTTGTTCCAACTAAAGAACAACAATTTAAGTCTCATGAAACTTGCACTTACCATCCCGCTTTTCATTGGGGTCTATTAGCCTTTTGGGACACATCTGGCTAATAGCAAAAAATGGAATGCAAAGGTGAAAAATCTCTCTGATTCCCTTCCGGAATGAAGAAATCGGACATCTATGCTCCACAGCTTTTCCTCTGTGTTTTTAACCAACCTTTTAAAAATTAATTGACTAATCTATAGATTAGAAAGACTGGGAATGGTGATCCTTCAATAAGCCAAGCATCCTGTACAGTATACTGAATATAAAGATGGTCAGAGAACCAGGGTATCTTCATATTCTATCAGAACACATGGTTCCACCTATACCCAAATTCTGCATTGATTAGACCTATTTCTAGAATCTCTTTTGCACAGAAAAGAATTAAAAAAAAAAAAGTTAAAAGTTTGAGGAATTTCCCACCTGGCATGTCAGTATTACGGCATAGTAGCAAAGAAAATGCAGTAAATAGGTCTCAAAAACATAAAAATAGACAAAAAAATACCCCAAAAAAAACCTGTTGGAGGTTTTCAATGACCAAGCTAAGCATTTTTAGTGCATGCAGGTAACAAGGAGAGCACCAAGTCAGTGTTAGGGACTTTAGAATGGGTATTCAAACTTTTGGGACTGACGCCGAAGATTACTTAAGTTGAAGTAAAATGTCAGTGCTAAGTTTCTGGTTATTTATGCATAAGATCTCTACAAAAGGGTTTCTAAACTGATCTCTGATTCTAAAAGCAAAATATAGAGTGCAAAACCTCTGTACTTCCTATTCAGCTTTTCTGGTTTTTTAAACTGCAGAAGGTAATCAAAACTTTGGGAACACTCAGTTTGAAGAAAGACAAATCAAGAATCTTTGAAAGAGCAATAACTTACACTTAAGAAATTGGTGCTTAATAAAGCAGAAAAGTATCTTTCCTTCTGCCTATGAAAGACAAATTTTCAGAGACACTCAAAGGGCTTGCGTTCCTTCTTCTAGTAAGATTTCCCAGATGAACAAGTAACCTATTACTGGAGTACACTGTGATGTTTGGTGTCTTAATCAAAACTGAGTTGTCCTCACCAAAATTAAAAGATGTTTCATCATGTCTTTAGTCTCAGCAATGCACCATGTCTCTTGGAGCTTCCCTTTAAGACGGATTACAAAGACTTCTACATACTTTTGTATTTGATTATGGTGATTCCCCAAACTGGATTAATTCACCCTGCTCTAAACAAAATATAATGTCTGAGGAAAATTTTGGTGGTTCACAAGATTAGCTATTCTAGAAAAGAAAGGTAATAGGACAAATACTCTACACATGTGGGTTCCACTGCACTGAACGCTTATGCTATGACATGGTTGAATTCTAAGGAGTGCCAAAAAACTGGAGGTGGGGAGGGGGAGATAGAGCAAACTTGCTATTGCTTTTACTCCTCTATATTAATTTTCACATTAAAGGCAATTAGCAAGGGCTATTAGTTAATGCATATTTTCTAGAGAAGAAGATTCCTAGCACCTAAATTGTCAAACTTGACACAGAGAATTTTTCAGTGAAAGCTTCATAATTAAACCAATGAGTTTTATTACCTGCTCTGGAAGTGTATCAGCTACCTACTTGTTACCTGATACTGTAATTTTGTGTTTCCGGTGCTATTTACTGCAAATGAGTTAAAATAAGAGACACTAGGGAATAAACAGGATTTGGCACATGATCCATACAGACAATATAGATCTCAAAAAGCTTAAGGACAAGACTTGTTCTTCTATTTACTTTAGTAAAATCTACAGCACATAAAATTCATATGACTATAGCATCAAAGGGTAGTCAAAAAACCTTGGGGTTTCAGCTTGACTGGTAAAAATAAAATTATTCAGCATAGAAATCATAGGAGTTGGCAACTGCTCATTCTTGACATGCCAGGGAACCAAATAACATGGATTCAGTGAGGTTAAGAACTTAATTCAATTTGTTCATTATCTATCTGAAAACAATAACCTTTGCAATCCCTATTTTGTTTTCACACAAAACCAATAGGTACTCACTTTCTGGTACACTCCCTCCCGCCCCATTTGTATCCACACATTCAGGTTGACTTGCAAATAGAATATTATGTTCATCTCTACATTTAATGCAACTATCAATAATTCTTACTTCATTAAAACTCATTTAGAAGACGCACTGTACACAGAAATAAAACACACACAGGCCCACAAATGTTTTGTTGTTCAGTAAAATGCTGCTTGCAGTACATGAGCCCTTTCATAATTAATTTGAGCCTACTAAGCACCACTACCCTGGCTGTGTTTGGCAGTGAGCTTCTGCCAAAGCAGAAATCCCCCCCCGGCAGCCTCAGATGGGCACTCTCAAGTCATCCCTGTCTCTCACTGTCTCAGCTGTCACTCCACTGCCTGGTGACACCAGCTGCAGGACAGGTGGGTGACAGTCGGGTGTGACAGGAGCCCTCCAGCCTGGCCTCACTTGGCTGCTTAAGCTTGTGTTTCATGCTCCAAAGCACACCAGCTTTTAATGCTGCACCAGGCCAGCTGGGCAAACTTCTCCAGACAGAATTTTACCAAGAATTTGCTTAGTATTTCCTTTGCATAAATATCATTGTATCCACAGGTAAAAAAAAAATAAAATAAACTCATGAGTGTTTTTACTCGGTTGAAAGTCAAACCAAACTTCCATCACAGCACAAGGAAAACGCCAGTCACCACGCAGACTGTAAGCTTTCACATGGGCAAGCAGCCTTAAGACACTTGAACTTACAGAGATATATGACAAAAATTTACACTGATACTCTGAATGCCTGCTTGGCACCTTCTCGTATTTCAGAAAAACACACCCTATTTCCTTCAAGGGACCTGTGTCCCACTGCTACTCTGGATGCCCATACCTGGCCTACCCAACTGCTTCCAGCTTACCTGGAAAATCCGAGCAAAAATCTGTCTCATGTGGCTCTGAGCCACAAAGGAATGCAAACCCACTAGGTTTTAAAATAACTGTATGTGACTCAGTTTTGATATTAACATTTTTGAAATGGCTACTCATCCCTTGCAAAACCAGTAAAAAACTGAGAGGAAAGGCAGACCAGGAGGAGCCCTAGATACTCATCAGCTCCATGGCCATACTTCATAGATGGCTGAGAATCTCAGTCTAAAAATATCAGTATCAAGCCTCAAATGAATGATTTTACATATCTATAGAAGAAAGCACCAGTTCAGAATAATGTTTCTATTTATAGAAATAATATACATGTACATTATGGATGTTCTTTCATTTCCCAGATGTGATTTTATTCTGATACAGCCATCACGACTTATATTTAAGCTTTACAATACAGAGAACAGATTTAAATGAAAGTCAGCAGACATTTGTTTTATACCTTATAATTACAGGGATCTCTCTCTATAGAGAGAGATAAAAAGGCATTAGTTATGGTCAATACTAAAGGAGGTAATTGTGCATTACAGCAGTGATGATCCTTATTACACTGAGCTTCAAGAGCTGAGAACAGAAAAGAATATTCTCAGCATGAAAGTATGCAAGAACTTTAGCAGAAACAAAGGGCAGAGACCACTGTGACCATGCCATACTCACGTATCCCCTGGCAGTTCATTTGAGTCTCCATTTTGCAAATCTTTCCACAAAGCTTCTACAGAAAGGTCCATGACCACATGGAAAGCAACATATTACTTATAGCTGAATAAAAGACTAAAAAATCCCCCAGGAATATTGATTTGAAAGTGAATAAAACTTCTTGTGAGCTGTTTTCAAGACAATCGACCACAGTGAAATGAATGCCTACCACAATGTAATATCCCTTTTTTTTTCTCCCTATAGTAAAGCACCAATAGGATTTGTCAGACAGACAGGGCTATACTTTCATAAGGATAAAAACCCCCAGTTTTTAAGGATTCAATTTTTACAGCTCCTCTGGATGCTAACTGGAAATAAGATACACAACAGAACTTCACACTAAATTCCATGACAGCCATATTTTTGTGCAAATACTAAATACTCATCCTAATCCTATTTTTGTTGAAGTCTTAAAAGTTCATACAGAAAACAGCACAAAAGGAGGTATTTGTCTCTTCTCAGTTATTTCTGTCCCCCAGAAAACACCATACACATTTTGTAAAACATCACTCCCACCAGCTAGGGTCATTTTTCACCTAGTGTCAGTGGAAGAACACAACTACAGTGTATCGTCAACAAAAATGGAATAATACTTCATATTGTGCAAATACTTATACTCACCTTGGAGCTGGAACAAAAATACCTACAGTGTTCTACAGGATGAGCTAGAACAAATTTTATCTGGTTATTTGGGAGTATTTGGAGGCAATGTCACTACATTAATGGAAATAGTGGCTCTCCAACTAGATCTTGACTTTAAATGCAATGTGTCTAACCAGTCAGTGGATCGGTACACCAACCCTGCACTCTACAACTACAGAGGATACAAATTGTGCTGTTAAACCTGAGATCTGACCTATCAGCACTAGCAAGCTGCTTTCCAATCCCAAGTTACAGGGAAAACCACTTACCTTTCCACACAACTATACAGCAGCTGGGCTCCACTAGAGGCTGCTGAGTTCAGAACCACCACTAGATCACACTTTAAACCAAATTAACAAAGACATTTCAAAATAGTAAAGTTACATGCCTAATCCTACTCAAGTTCCCAGATCCTGCAAGTCACTCAATATACAAGCTGTAAACAGCAGACAGGTTATTTGATGTTCATTTGTTCGGCATAACACAAATCATCCTGCATTCACACTGCTGGGCAGACAGAAAGCATTCCATCTGCCCCTCATTGCCGAGGTCTTCACCTGGAAAAGACTGTAAATAAACAAACCTGTTTGGCCAACTGATCCTTCTTCACCAAGCCAGTGGCTGCAGCGATGTTCCCTGCTCCTTCCACCGTCTTCTGCGCCACCGCCGTCACTCCTGTCACTACAGCTCCCCCAACGTTAGACACTTGCTCTTTGGTCTTCTCAGCCACTGAGGAGAAGCAGAATATGGAAAAAAAAAAACCCATTATGCCTCTGGGAGCTGTAAGTTTCTCAGAGAATTTATCACTGACAGACCAACATCATGAAAAGCCATAAGGCCATTACATTTTCTGTACCCCAAGTGGATCTTAAGAAAATAAACTATCCATCTGGTAATGCTGGAGCAGCAGAGGTAAAAATAAGCCTTACTTTGGGCTCGATTTCTTTCATGTGAAAGACAGCTGACATTTTCATTCATGTCTAACTGCACGTAAGGGAAGAAAAGTCATTATTTAGGCACTCTTATTACATCCAACTCACTGTATAATACATCCTAGTTTGGAAATACATTCCAATTAGTCCACCAAAGACTTGCTGCATGATAGAGGGCATAGAAGACAAGATTTTTTCATTAGACCAAAAAAAATAGATTATTCTTTTTATTTTAATTTTCTAAGATATATTACATTAAAAAGCAGATCTATCAAAGCTCAACCAGAGAGTTTCAAATACAACCTTTTATCTGACTCCCTTGAGATTTTTGCCCCAATGCTGATACACAATATAATAATTTATAAAAAGACTGAATGCCAAAGCAAACTGTATTAACAGCTAACTTCCAAGCCCCAGGGAAACAACAACTCATTTAGCCTACATATACATCAGCAGTTGCCATTCTACCTTTCAGAATATCACTGGGTTTTTTCTGCTCATTCATCCCCAAGGGCTCTTCCTGGCAGCAGTTTGGACTACAGTGAAGCTGCTCTATGAAAAGGGATGGAATGACTTCATGCCTTGAAGTCACATGGCTGGACTTTCAGCAAAACACACAGGTACTCCTCTAAACAAGGAAATGTTCTTCAAAAACATCCAGCAGATATTTTTGCCATTCCAACTAATCCTATACTTTCCTTCAGGCTAAATCCCATCCAATACATCAAATGTACTCATAGCTTTATTTGCACCCTTTATGATCACGGGATGGATTCTGCTTGAAAGTCAGGCCACCATTTCTGAGTCTTATTTTTGGGAAGCACATAGGAAAATTGTCACAGGGCAGGCAGCATACATTAATATGACATTAAATAGCAAAAATCAGGAAAAAGCTAGAAAGTTGAACAATATGCAATTGACTAATACGCAATTTTTATTAAATAACCAAATTATAAATATATGCTGACTGAAAATGGAGGCAGATAATTCAATGTTGTTTCTACCTAAGTTAAACGGAAATGATAGCAACCAAGTAAGTATAATCTCTGTTATGACCAGGAGCTTTCATTATAGAGCAGAACAACAGACTACACATTGTCTGAAATTAGAAACAGAAAAAAAATCTGTTTCAAATTTCTCCCACACTATATATGCTAATAATCTAAGAGTTCAGGAGAAAATTCATTGTATACATCCACAACTCTATTTTCATGCTTTTTCTAGGAAAGTAAAAAAAAAAAAAAAAAAACAGAAGTGGGTTTTGCTGAAAAGCAAATGTTGCCCTCAGGGAAGGTCTGACTTAATGCTAGCAAGTGCAAAAAGACATCTGTTCAGATGCCCCATTTGATTATTATCAGCTAAAGAACACAAAAAGATTTGGATTCTATGCATAAAATTCATATACAAAGCTTTTCACTAGTTCTTGCAAAGACAGCTCTTAAGATGTGTGTCCTCATAACATGCTATATCTTGTAAAGTACAGTGAGACCCAATTGTGCTTGGAATCTTTCAGAAAGAAACTGAGTAACACTATGAAACAAACTCATTCATGTTATTCCAAATGGCAAAAAAGAACTCTAAAAAAATAAAGTGGAATCTTACAAAAGTAGATTAAAAAAATCCTATTTTCCAAGAAATATTTAAATTTAGGAAAAATTAAAAGAAGAGGAAATATGTTTTGGTAAGTTTTAGTACTGCTTTTTATTTTTTCTCTGTCTCATTGCTACACCCAAAGTGGCATCACCAGCAGGTCAAAAGAAGGGATTCTGCCCCTCTGCTCTGCTGAGATCCCACCTGCAGTGTTGCATCAGCTCTGGGGTCCCAGTACAGGAACAACATGGACCTGATGGAGTGAGCCCAGGGGACACCACCAAGATGATCCGAGAAATGGAGCATCCCTCCTATAAATACAGGCAGAGAGCTCGGGTTGTTCAGCCTGAAGGGAGGGCTCCAGGGAGACCTTATTTATGGCCTATCAGTACCTAAAAGGAGCCTAAAAGAGAGGTGGAGAGGGACTTTTTACAGGGTCTTGTTGGGATGGGGCAGGGGTAGGTGACTTCAGACTAAAAGAGCAAAGGTTTAGATTTGGAAGAAATTCTTTACTAATGAGGGTGGTGAGGCTCTGGAACAGGTTGTGGATGCCCAATTCCCTGGAAGTACTCAAGGCCAGAGGGCCATGAGCAACCTGGTATAGCAGAACTCATTCCTGCTCATGTAAGAGGGTTTAAAGTCAGATAACCCTTAAGGTCTCTTCCAACCCAAACCGTTCTATGATTCTATAATTCACAGTCCTTCCATTCTGTTTTTTTTTTTGGTTTTTTTTGGAGGGGGGAGGAAGTGATACACATTGTTTGAAAACTCCCCTTTCCAGAAAACTGGCACAACATATAAGGGACAAATTCCAAAGGCTTGGTGCTGACAAGGGCTCAGTTGGCCTTGAGCAGACTCATCTTTTCTGACAAAACGATAAAGCATCGTTGTACTGCATTGATTGCCACAGCCACAATTAGTTTCATTATCTCAAGCTCTTCAAGCAACTGCACCTCAAAAGCAAAACATCAAGAAACAGGGGGGAATTGAGTGCACTGTGGATGCTGCAGTATAAACCACCTCTTTGTCAATGCCATTATTAAGCCTACACTTATTATACCACGTTGTCATGGCAAGTACAATCACCTACCAAGAGCAACATCCAGTGGCTGCTGTTCCCACTACTAAAGTATTTTGGGAAGGCCCTGTCTGAAGCACATTTCCTCCTCCCAGAAACACTTATCTCAGGAAAGGCTTAGTACATACAAACTCAAATGAAAAAGGAAAGAATCAGGACACTAACACTGTTACTGGCACAGCAATAAGACACTGATAAAAGTAGTAACAAAAGCAGTATACTTGAGATTGCTTCTATTTCACACAGCCATGGTTTAACTCCAGCTGGCAACTAAGCACCACACTGGCTGCTCATTCACTTCCTCCCTCAGCAGGATGGGGAGGAAGAGAACTAGAAGGGTGAAAGTAAGAAAACTCAGGGGCTTTGTATGGTTCAATTGAAATAAAATAATAATAGTAATAAAAAATTGTGATAAAAGGAAAACCACAAAGAGAGAGATAAATCATACAGTGATGCAAATTAAAACAATTGCTCACCACCAACCCACTGATGCCCAGCCAGTCCCCAGGCAGATGACCCTCACCAACCTTCCCCACAGTTTACTGCACAGTAAGATGCCACTCAGTGTGGCATATCCCTCTGGGGCCAGCTGTCCTGGCCATGTGTTCACTCAGTTCCTTGTGAACTCCAGCCTCTTAACTGGTGGAGTGAGGTGAGAAGCAGGAAATGCCTTGATGTGTAAGCCCTGAGCAGCAATAACTAGAACATCCCTGTTTATCAACACCAGTTCCAGCAATTCCCAAATGGCCCCATACCAGGTATTAAGAAGGAAATTAACTCCATCCCAGCCAAAACACAGCACACAGACATAGAATAAGAAAGCTGACACTGAAGTTACCATGGAAGATCTCTCACAGACTGCTTCAGAAATCAGAACCATGAAGACAAATTCAGCAAACTATATAAAGAGCACAGACTGGCAAAAGCAGTCACAGAAAGGAGAGAGGCTTCTTTCCTGTCTCTACGGAATAACTAAACATCAACATCATTACCAGAGTGACTCTGATAATGAGCTCCAGCCTGGTGACCCTCCAGCCCTGAAACCCCAACAACAAGAGAAGAAAACCCAAAATAGGCTTCCAGTCTCATGTATTCTATTGCTTACACTAAGTAATAATGGGCAAAGCATTAAGTGTGCACAAACAAATCAGTTCAGAATGCAGGGGGTTGATTCCAACTTATTAAATCTGAGTACCAGGTTGTTTAATGATCTGAAGCCATTAAGTCTTTGTAAAATTGATATCTGCTTTGCATCATAGTGTTGAGAAGCAGAGTAAATCATAAAGTAAAATAAATAAAGCTTCTGCAGAGCTTTGCTGTGCTATGGCCTGATTACTACTTCTATCTATGCAGGGATAGTCCATTCCATTAAATGACCCTGGGATGGTGTACAATGACCACAATAAGGCTATTTTAAAGTTCTAATACTGACAATAGCACTGTGAAAAAGTATTAGCATTGAAGTTGTCTTTTCAGAACTTACTACAGACAACTGGGTAGCATACAGTATCAATGTAAAACCTCTGGAGCAATTCAAAATAATAACTAGCTGCTTTCAACCTTGAACAATAAAAGTCGATTCAAACCACAGAATTTCTCTGAATTCATGAAATTACTTTAACTGTACCAAATATACTCTTGAGTATGTATTTCAAACAGTAAATTTGTCTTAAATACTTGAAGAACTCATTTACAAAGATGCCATAAACATGGTGGTTCTTTAACGTATGCAATTTTCTGTAAGATACCTGATGGAGTTAAAGAGCAGGAACACCAATGACTAAGAATATTAAGAAGAACAAGAATGACCAGAAAAGATAATTAAGCAAAACACTTGACTGTGGTTTACTACTGGCAATAATGTGCCTTCACTCACATGATTGAAGGACCAAAGGTTTATTTGCCCTGACTTATTTACAAATGTTGCTTTATTTAGAATATCAGGAGACTGACTGTAAATATTTCATCTTTGATACCCTTCATTTCTGGGAGATAAGTAAAGTAGGTGAATTATGCAAAGGCCAGGAGATATTTGAATTAGGAAGGCAAGCCTAAACACAAGCAAACACCCCATAAAACCAATAAGCAAAGCTGCTATATCATCCAAGGCTCTGAGAAAGGGTGACCTGACAAATAACACACACACCATACTCCTGTGAATCACAGCCTGGAATCCTTATTTCACAGTATCTTGTCTTGATGTCACTAAATCTGGTCCAATCAGGTCACATTTAAAGCAACAAACACCTCAGTCTAGTAATTCTGGGTTTGGAAAGGAACTAACATTTTTGTGTTTTAGCCCTTTAAGATGTGTCATTTCACAGTCATTTCACCAGCATAGGGGGTTAAATCACAACTTATTAAAATATAGCAAAACCATCAAGATTTTGGAACTCAGACATTAAGAAAAGACTGACCACAACACTGTGAACACACTCATTTTGATCTGTGATTCTAGTTCATATTTGACTCTCCCCAATCTCTTGAACCATTTTTATTTACATAACGAAGTGTTTATTTCACCTTAGGTTTCACATGATGCACTGGGGAGTTAATATCATAAGAGTACCACAAGTTCTGAACTCCCAGTCACATGAAAAGAGACAAGCAGGTCTTTACAAGCAACTTAAAAGGCATTTTTGTCACATCAACTTTAACCTCATTGATTTAAATGGATTTGATTACTACAGCAACTTCACTAGCTTCTCTGTCTTCATGTTATAGCTCAGAATCACTACAGTGAACCCAAATCTGGTTTTATCTTCCTTCTCTTCTTGCCAGAAGAACTATTTATTGGCTATTTTTTTTTATTCTTAAAATGTGTCCAATCAGTTCCTCTTTTCTTTCACTAGCAAGTCCATACTGTTTCATTTTGGAAGCCAGGCTCTCTAGTTTTTGCCTGAAGTCTTCTCACTGCCACATTTCAACCTTGTTCACTTCCCATTTTCATTCAACAGCCAAACTCCTCTCCAACAGCTTGAAAGGCCAAAAGTAAGCAAACTGTGGCACAAAAGCCTTTATTTGCAAGTTTTGGGCATTTCAGTTTGTGTCACCTGTTCCCTAAAGTGTGTGAGGAGTAGCTACTATTTTGCGTAAAAACAACAGTAACTTTTTCAAATTTTCTGTTCATGGGCACAGCACATAATAGATGTGTTCCCCTTATGTTTGGCTTTATAATCTGTTTTGTACCTTCCAGAAGAAAATTTAACATATTTTCAAACCCATTAAAAATTCTATTCACCTACTGAAAATCTCCTGCCTCACTAAACTTATTGCCATCACAAAGAGAGGTACGGCATTTGAGAACAGTAGTTTCAGGAAGAGGAAGAGAAGTCCCCCACTGAGCTAGCCCACTAGAATCCCAGTGCTTCAGCACATTCCAAATGTGTGCAAATGCCCTTGACTTTGATTCACCACATCCCAGTGTGGTGAACATCACCTCTATTAACTTGCTTCCTCGTGCTGTCAGTTGCTGCTCCCACATCTGTGATGATGTTAGATATATGTGCCCCAAATCCCATTCTACTGCAATCCTCTACTGGTCATAGCAATGATCCCTCTGAATATTGATCTTAATTGAGGTCTAACGAGCTGAGATTTCAACTCTCATAACAACAGCATGCATGCTCAGCCTGAGGCTAAACTCTGAAGGACTATCCTCAATATTCTGTTCCATTTTGTACTAGAAATACTCTTGACTGACTTTTGAACCATTTATGTGGGTTGTTTATTAAGTACTGACATTTGTTTTCCTACCACTGTTTATCCTTTGCCTTGGGTTATGTGAGTATGATACATTGTTATGTTAGCTGTAAACTAAGGAAAAATAAATAGTTTTCTACTATCTTACTTGTTTTCTACTGTGTTAGAGGTAAAACAACTTCAATTTCTTGACCATGCATTCTCTTCTCATCCCCAGAAATCCCACATTCTACAGCAGAAAATGATACATTTTATTCAATACCCTGCGGTCAGCTAAGGCTGTTCTGCACCCTGTAGATATCAAAGACTTCCATTCATTTTGCTCCTTAAAACTACTTTCAGTTCATACCTAAATTGATCCCTGCAAATCAATTTAAAATGCAAATTTACTCTTTCTTGGTGCAGAAATGCTATTGTGAATATACATAGCTGTCATTAAATTTCAAGTTTCAAAGCGCTCTTGCTACTGAGAGATTAGTCATTAAAAAAACTACAAACATTTTGAAATACTCATAACTGTGACAAATTCAAAACAAAATTCTGATACTTGTTTCTTTTCTGTAAGCCATTTCCCTCCAACCTTCTTGCCCAACCAGATCTCTCAGTTTTCCTATGCTTTTCCGTCTCCCATAAATTGCAGTGCCCTCAAAAACACCCCAGGATTTCTAACAGCTAAATGGTTGGTTAATCGCATGCAGGAAAGATGCTGAAATCAAGAGGTAATTGTCTTACCTGTTGTGACCCCATGAACAACTCCTTCCTTGGTCCTGGAACCTAAACAAAGAAAAATTCTAGGTTGAAAATGCATATTCTTAAGTACTGGTAAAGAATACACAGATGATAAATGGGAATTAATATGTAGATTACAAACAGTTGCCTACAGTATTTTCCAAGGTTAATGATAGATTTCTGCAACACCTGTGTAAAAAACCCAAGACTTTTTATATACCATACCACGTGAAAGGGAACAATCTCCTGTGTCTTTAAGGGAAAGAGAAACAAATTAGCATATACTGCTATTTAAAACATAACTTGGTGTCTTTTTCCCTACCAGCCCTCTACTTGCCCTTGTCAGCTTCCATAATTTGGCTACATTTCAGGGATTAGTATATCCATCTGTGGACTATGATGCTTAACAATGTGCAATTAACAGGGTTTATAGCTCCTAGTTAATCATCTTACCTAGTCTGTCAGAGACAGGATGACATTTTATTTTTCTTACCAACACTGAAATGACCTTATTTGTAATGCAATTTTTTTCTGTCATTCAGTATTTGAGACATTATAATTCAGACTTCTGATTTCACTCGTCTAACAGAACAGAAGAAAACACACAAGCAGAAAAGTATTAGGAAAAAATCCAAAGTTCTTTGCAATAACACAATTAAACACAGAAACACAATATAAGCTCATTCATCAATATGTCCCACTTGCCACTAGTGCAAATTTATGGAATTTCAGCCATGTAGTTCTGGCACTATTAGATTGATTACTTGATTGAAAAGGCTCTCTTACCCATGAGCAAAAGTAGAATAATAATCCATGATAAACACAAGGGAAAAAAATACTAGATCAGGTAAAATGAAATGCTCCTTTAGCTAATGATGAGCTTAAAAAGCTGAGAAGTCTTTTTCCCTCTCTATTCCAATTTTCTCTTTAAAAAAAATTTGCTTTCTCTCACTGAAAAATATTTACCATTGAAAAATCAGAAGGTGCATTATGTGCAAAGCATTCACATTTAAGAACTTGTTAGGATTTTGGTTCTCAATTTTGTACCACTGTGAGAAGCAAAGCACATGTTGGAATTCAAGCAGATGATGGTTCTACTGACTTCTAGCAACTAAACACCACTGAAGGCTCACAGTGTATCTATTGAAATACTTAATGTTAAGCACGTGCTTTTAAATGCATTGTTAGACCTGGCCAAGATCTGGTTCATGTTGTTGAACTGACTGTTTGCAAGCCAAGCCATTAAAGACATGGAAACCTGTCAATTAGCAAGTGCTCAGTTCCCTAAGGCCAGAAAGGGATGGAGGGTATGACAGAACTCCCTGAGGACCTGTGCAGTGCACACATCTCCAGAGGGACCTATTCCAAGTCAATTCTTCCTTCACTTGCCCAGACGTGACACTGCTATAACCACAACTCACACAGTAATGCCAGTCTCCTTAGTGGAAGACAGACTTTTCTTTAAAAAAAACCTCAGCTCACAGACCCATATGGAACAGAGGTATGTACAGCCAGATCCAATAATTGGCAAACAACCAGCTGGTTGGTGTTCCAGACCCTACAGCATATGTTAGAGCTGAATGGTACTTGCCCCACTGCTGCACACTTGCATGCAAGGAGCTGTTTCTGCCTTAGCAGCCACAACACCATCTAAAAGCACATTAGGATCTACCAGAACTGGCCTATAAATAACAACAGTAGAATTCAGTAGGATGACTTCTGGCTGACCATGAAGGAAAGCTGGTTGTCCACATTGTTTTGGGGAGAAACCAGCTGTCTTTCATCCTGGGATTCCCAAAACACCAATAGCCTTGCTCATTGTACCCTGCATAAGAAGGGGAAAGAGCAGGGAGAATATAAGAACAAGGAACAAGACTCTGACCTAAACCACTTAGAAGCAATAGTAGTACATGGTGATGCTACTTTTCCTAGCTGTGGTACATGTCCATGTGAGGGGAAGGAGAACACTAAACAGCATTTTTTGTTTTTTCCAACTATAAAAAAAACCACCATAGTCTTTTTATGATTTATTATCATTGCTGTCATTGTGCCAGAATGAAGGAGTGCACCAGCAGTTTGCAAATACACTCATTTCTGGACAGAGAGACCAGAATTCACATTGCTTAGTCAGGGCTGGTTAAAGACAGGGAGACAAACCCAAATTAGAGAGAGAGGCAATCAACGTTTAAGGAAAATGTTTGCTTCCAAGTCCTGAAGCCCATCATTCCACCAGCCAGACCCTGAGTCCCTTGACTACCCTTTCTATTACTAAAGGAAAATAAGAAACATCATGGAAAAGGAGCAGAGGAATTTGGATGGCTTTGCCAAATAGGTCATGACTGTTCTACTCCAAGGCCATGTGCCAGCAATGTAAATAACTTCGCAGGGTAGTAAACAACTCTGTCAGCCGCCCTACTGCTAATAAACTATTCCTTTGTTCTGTGAGCTTGTGACACACCAAAAATTATCAGACTGGAAACTTCCATTCCCGAGCCCTGAACATGCACTCAAGAGTCAATTGAGCAAAAACCTGAGCTCCCTCGAAGCACACGTGAAGCTCAGCAGATATCTTGAGCACTGCATCACCAAGAGTGCATGAGAGCATCCTTCTTCCTCAGTTCCTGGTTTCAAAGCGAGTGGGGATAAAGTACTGCCACTCACTTCCTCTCTGCTTCACACCAACAGCTCTTGAAGGATACAGAAAGATGCAATTTTAAATTTACAGCACACACAGGACTGCTGAGCCTCAGTCCTCCTTCCTGAACAATGACCAGGCCATTGTTTGACATCAAGAAAAGTCCTGATGCTGAGCTTGAATGAGTGAAGTGAGAACCACCGATTTAATTTGGCCAGTGCTGAAACCCATTAGCAGAGGAATTAGGTGAATAAAACCCCCAACACTTGAAAGCATAAAAACACATTGTAGACTGTACTGAAGGGATCTTGGGTACTTAAAAGGAGGCCAAACTGGACTGAGGGGAAAAAATTCCTCAATTAATCCTCCAATACACTGCTCTCCTACACAGCTCGAAGTTTCTCCCTTTGCTTAGAGAAATTTTCCTTGTGCCAAATATATGCTGAAAACGAAACAAGAATAAAAGAATTACAATGACCACATTTCATCCCAAATAGCAGTTGCTGTTAATAGAAATCTCATCAGGTAGAATTAGGTTATAGTCTCTCACATAATAGTTAACAGCAGCCTGGTCAGAAAGGTCTAGATGTGTTCCACATTTACTGAAATTGCACTGATTTCAGAGGGAAACCACATCACCCAGGGAACCTGGACCAAAGACTTTGCATCTTCTCAATTCTCCAGGAGCAATGGGAGGCTGAATGTTATGAAACTGACAATGATTAACAGGTCTCACTCAGACCAGTGTTGTTAGGTTCTTTTTTGCAAGATGTCAGGCAGCTTTCGCAGTATTATCTGGCTGTGAATCTCAAACCTGAAAACTCAGCTACAGAAAAAGGATTGAGAAGTCTTCAGGAGCTCTAATGAATTGTGCTGCTTCTCCCCTCTGCTCAGAAAGGGACTTCACCACCTTTTGCACTGCAATCATTATCAGCCTGCAGAACAAAATATGATCATACTGGCCTTTGCTAATGCTGCACAGGGGAAGAGGCACCTCCTCTGTGTGATTGGGAAGCACACAGAGAAACACCCAGCTCCTCTTTTCCCTATTTGAATATGTTGAAACTTCCTGCCAGTATGGGCAAGCACACAACTGGACAGGAGCTGCCAGAGCTTCTGGGGACAGCTTCCAACCAAAGGCTCTCTTACCTGCATGACAATCTGTGTACACAGCTCTTGCTTCCTGAAAAGGAGGCACCTGGTGGGAGAAGAATCCTCCACCTTTACTACAGTCACATGCAGAGGACCCTATCACGGCTCAGGGCTCTGCTGTCCCCAGTAATTTATTCTTGAAAAAACAGCAAGCCTGCCCTCCAAAGTTCAACCTCAGCAAAAGCGTCTGTGAAGACAACAGGAAATCCATCGCTTTTGGGAACAGAACTAGGTTCAAATGTTATTATGGTCTGGAGAACAGGTCAGACAAAAAAATTAATTTAGCACAAAATGAAGGTTCCTAATAGAAAGAAATCGATGATCCCAGAAGCATGGACAGGACTACAAGAAAGCAAAATAAAAAAGTCCCGCCTCTAGAAAATAATTCCAACATCAAGCACAATACACTGTGGAAGAAGATCTATTTTGATAGCTTGAAAGTGAGCAGACGCTCATTTTAAAATAGATTCATCCTACAATTAGTGTTCAAAATGACTGCCATCCCTGCTGGCAAGAGCACTGAGCTTTGCTATGGCTTAAAAGGGAGGGAAGTATGTTCCAAATGAGTAGTCCATACTATCTGGAGCAGAAATAATTTCTTACAGACTGGCACTACCCTGCAACAGCAGAGGGAATCCAAAAAAGGCACTGGAATATCAGAGACCTGAGTATTCCCATTGAAAAGAAATGCCTCTGGCTCTCAGCTCTGTTTAACTTCTCTCTGTTACGTGTGCATATCTCCCTTGGTACACACAGGGTCCATTACAGATCCGACCTCCTACAAAACCAACAGAACAGAAACGACCTACAGAAAAGGGTATCTTTTCCCCCTCCATTCTTTTATAGACTAGCTTCATCTGATGAATAAAAGAAACAGATCCATAGTCATTTTTATATAAATAACCACTTACTCATATAGTCTTGGCAGATGGTTTTTCAGTGAATTTTTCATGACAGCATTTGCAAGACAGTCCTCTAAAGCCCAGTACTTGCTAAATGAAGAGGACTATCATGCATGAAAGTACCAGTCTGGGATTTCAAAAGAATTTCATCCCAGGCTCTATGAAAGGCTTGTGTGGCCTAGAATAAGACACTAACAACTCCTTTGCTACCTTGGGGTCTACCTGCCCTACCTCATTAGCTGTAGAGGCTCTTCCTTAAGAAGTTATGGGAAATATCTGCCATGAATTTGCAACAGTAATTGCAGAACAGGAAATTAATTTCAGAAGACAACACTTTGCCATACAAAATGTTACTGCCAACATGCCAAGCAGTCAGCATGTCTACTCAACTCCTGAGCTAACCTCTCAGGTGTCTTCTCCTGAAATCCTATTTAAGCCCCTACATGTTCTGTAGAATGGTGTGAAGTTACCTTCACCTCTAGCTTTTACACATTTTTAGTATTTATTTTTACTGTACCAACCACCCCTCCAGCCTTGATCTGGCAAACTTCCCGCATGGAGTGCGAGCCACTGTAAGGCACCTCCTACCACTCAGCCTCATTCAGGACAGTGAACCCTTGTGGCTCCTCCAGAGAGCAGCAATGCACGCCCAGCCCATGACACAAGAAACAACACTTGGCTTCAGAGAACAGGAGTTCAAGAAGGCACAACTTTCCTCTTGTTTTGCAATGGTCTCCTATGAGCAATTAGGTGGTTTTTTTGCAGAAGAACAGTTCTGTTGAGGTTCAGCTGTGAATGTCTGGGTGCTCCGACCAGCAGCGTGCTCTCTGCTGCCCACCTACCCACATAGAGGACTCCCTCTTTCGTCTTTCCTGCTGCCTCTGCCACACCCTGCTTGGTTTTTTCTGCTGCTGCTACGACTCCCTCCTTTGCCTTGGAAAGCCCTTTCATGAACACATCCATGGCTGAAGACTTTCTTCACACAGCTCTAGAGAAAAAAAAAAAGACAGTACATACTTTCAGTAAGTTTTTTTAGCTTTTTATCCCAGAAAGGGGAAAAAAATTCTAACTGAACAGGATCACAATTATTTTAAAACTGTATTATTTATACCCCCAAATTGTTAGTTATATGAAACAGATATCCTATTTCCACAGAATCCTATGGAGAGGTAACCAGTCATGCAGTTCTGACTGGAAGATGGTTTCATTGATATAAGTACCTCCCTTGCCCATGAAGGCAACATATCTTCCAGAGAACAGTTCTGTTCATGCACTGATTGCAAAATGTATCCCTGTGAATTGATGATATTCCACCTCTCATCCAGAGAAAAAAAGCCAACTTAAATAAGCATCAGCAACTTAAAAAACCAAACAAACCAGCCAACCAACTTGAAAACCAAACCACATAAACCAAATCCTCTCATAAATCACAAATGTTCACTTGTTTTAAGAAACTGCCATTACAACCCAGAAGGACTGGGAGAAATAAAAAATGCTCCATTTCCAGTAGTCCAGCATTTTGCACACAGTCCACATCATTCCATTGGAAACTGAGTTTTCCTGAATGTGTTCTTCACATGCATCATGACTGAGAAAATATTTTACTAAAAAGCAATAGCAAGAACACAGGATTTTAAAAGCATTGCACTAAAGCTACCAAGAGAGTCCTCTGGCAGCAATACAATCCAGTGCTACACTGAAACCACCAAAATAGTAATTAAAACCCAGAATCGGTGTCCCTTCAACAAATCCATTATCATAGTCCTTTCTCTTCCTCCACCCACAAAGACAGAAGCGCTGCCTGTTATCTTCCCTTCTTCGCCAGAGGCTGAGTAGGAGGAATGGATGTCTAGGAAGGCATCTGGGCTGTCGCAGCTTTCCACTAACTCGTGACGAGCGTGCGAAGAAAGGCAGTGTTTGTGCTCCAGCCAAGCTGCCCACGGTACCTGCCTGGGGATGGCGAAGGAGGCTGCTGATACACAGCGCCGGGGGAGGCAGGAGCCGGCCCGCGGGACCCTCCGGCTCCTCCGCCGGCAGGGTCCCCATAACCCCGGGGTATGGGGACACCTGGGGACGGCGGGTGGGCATCAGATAACACACGGGCACCTGCAGAGGGAGGGGGAGGGAGCGGGGCGTCGCGCTCATATAAACGTGTGTATGTGTATATATAGACACACGTACACAACATATCTACACACACATAAATGCACACACACAGCGAGGCACCTACCGAGGAGAGTAGAGCGGCGCGACCAGATGGGCACCCCGGGCTCCCGCGGACACGCCGTCGGCACACGGCGGACACGGCGCCGGCTTCTCCTCCCTCCCCGTGCCCACACGAGGACGTTCAACAGGATAGATCTATCTCGCTATCTACCTCAGGAATTTCAGATATACACACCTATAATTCCAAGCACACACATCCGCGCACCCCGCACGGCTCCGCAGCGC
>JAHLSL010000020.1:16938645-16968624 GCA_025920805.1 Petroica traversi | reverse complement strand
CCACCCCGGCGGCAGCCCCGCAGGCGGCTGTGCCGGAGAGAGGCGAGGGCGGGAGGATGCGCCGCGGGAGGGAGAGAGGGAGGGACGGAGGAGAGGCGGCTCCTGCTCCCTGTTGGGGATGCGCCCCTCGCCCGGCCCCCTGCGCCCACTCTATCACGTCCCCCGTGGCAGGGAGGTGGGAGGCGTGATAAACTGGGAACACCTGTTCCGTGGACGCAGAGCGAGAGAGCGGCAAGGGTAAAAGGCAGGCTAGGCGACTTGTTCCCCCTGGGACTCCAAAGGCTGGAGCGCCTCATCCTAGAAGTGTAAGAAAGCTGTTGATGCGATTCATCCCTGTGTCACTTCGCCAAAGCCTTAGAAAATCTCCCCCAGCATAGAATGGCTTTTTTGCCTACCTCCAGGTCTTCAGCCCTGAATGACTGCAGTTCAGTGTTACTGTTGTCACAAGATTCATCATCCCAGCTCGTTTTAAGCACGGGAGGTGGTAATTCGAGTCTAAACTCTTCTGCACAAGAATTTTCATCCCGAATGAAGAGCAGTATGGCCAGACTTACCCAACCCCTACACCTCTGCTGGCATCCTCCACTGCACAATCCAGATCTTAAACTCATGCAGAGAAGTCACTTTCTCCCGAGAAAGGGAAACCTATCGAACTTCTCTATTTTGGTCACAGAATTTAAGCATGAAAAGCCAAGACCAGTAGGAGACAAGGCACTAGAACAGATGGACCTTCAGCTTCAGTACATCAATTCCAATCCTGCAAGACTTACAGAAACAGCTTGGGTTTTATTGCACTCCAAAAGGAGAAACAGAACCTGGCATAGATGAGATACAAGGTTGTGAGCTGCAAGGAGCATCTTTCATCCATCATCCCATACAGACATCTGATGCATCCCTGGTTTTGTTTTCATGCTGAACATGTAGTGCAAAGTCTTACTCTTGTCAGGTTTCTTTGTAAGTCTTAATATTTCTGTATTGTTTGGTAAACATTCTTTTGCTTCATTCTGCTAGTAGTTTTAATCAACCAAGCATTAAGCAACAGATTTTACTTCTTTGTGAAAATGTGCAGACTGGTAATACAAATAATTTTCTCATGGTTCTCCCCTCAAGAAAACCTTCAAATAAAGCCCAGAAATTAAATTATGTAAGGTACCTCTCCTTATTTGTCTTGTGCAGCACATTCATAGTTAGTAGTGCAACAGCTAAATGTGCTATTTCTATTTTCTTCCTGTTTTGAGGAGAGGACAATAGGTGCAGTTCCAGACAGTAAATACAATTTAATCAAAATCTTGCTCTTTGCACATGTTAACTGGCCCAGCAATTTATGTATCTTAGGACGTAAGTTGGCTCATTGAAAACCTTTCTGTCAGTCATTCTCTACTACCCTGAGCAGTAAACTTAGACCCCAAATTAGGATTAAAGTGAATATTGCACTCCTTATGTAAGTATTATCCTCCAGATTTAAAGAAGGCTTTTGTTTTTTCAGCATGCCTATGAGTATGAAATGTTGCCTTTCATTATGCTGATATAAATCTAGATAAACTTATTTTATTTAATTCTGTAAGCAAAGACAGATAATCCAGTGTAATAAATAACCTTGTACGTTTATGGCTGTATTTCTGAAAACTTTATGAAGAAGAGCTCAGAGGTTTGCAACTCCCAGCTTTTGCAGGCAGTCTTTTTTTTGTCTTATGTTTATCAAAGGCAGGCATTATGTTCTGCTGTTAAACAAAGTAACTTGTCCTTTAACAAAATCATACAGCTAGAAATAGAGAGGTAAAGGCAAGAGGGATTAGTTGCCACAGCAGAAGTAGAGCTGAAAATTTCAGCTGTAGTATTCAAACTAGGCAGCTGTTAAATTCTAAATCATAGGGTAAGAGGCACAGTAAGAAAATAGAGTACAAATGTTGACACAAGAAATTCTTCATTCTCAAAATTAATGGGACTTAAGTGGAAAACAATTAAATATGGTAGAGAATGGGCATTATATCTCCAAGGCAATTCCTATTTAAACCACATTGTCTACAACAGCTGGCTGGGGCTTTTTTTAGGTTGTCTCTTCAGTGCTATTAGTATCACAGTAAGTTCTCCCCTGAAGCCTTTTCTGTCTGAAGAAAGGGTAGTAGCAAACAGATTGCCCACTGATCACATTTAAAACAAATCTTTATTTAATGACACTGTTTACTTCACATGAGCATCTAGAGCAAAAATCAATTAAGTAGTACTAAAATCTTCCTTAATCCATCTTGCCTTGCAGGCTAACTTATTCGTTTAGTTGCTATTGGTCAAGTACATCTCCTTTATCCCTATGGACAATTGAAAATTATGGACAATTGAAAAATGTTGCTGAGTAAAACTGATGAGAATTTTGCATTAACTGATGGAGTTTTCGATTAAAAAATTCAAATGTAAAACTATTTATGTGGAAACACTGAAAAGGTGTTCATCTTGAAGACTACATAGAAAATGGACAGATTTCTCCTATTTATTCAAAATGAATCACACAGGCTCCCTGTGCTAGGACAGAACTGATAGGTGATGCTCCTCAGAGGAAAGGTACCTTTGAAAACCTGAAAGCTACAGTAAGAAGGGAAGCTGTCTTATGGCAGTCTGTTCACAGTTAGCATTGATTACTCCACTGCAAGGTCATTCTACTGATTGCAGATAATCTGAAAATGGTCTTAATTGGATAAATGCATTAACTGTGAGAAGCTGTGAAGTTTTTATGCGCATGTAGTCCAGTCTTTGGATTTCTTACAGAACAGTTTACAGTTGTGTGGTTTGCTTTAGAGGCAACTGGGAGTTCAGATCAATTTCCTAGGCTCTTGCATTACAACGTTTGCATTTCTATTCCCACTCAGCTCCCTCTGTGGACCAATGCTGTCTTTACTGACCATGCTGTAACTACCTGTGTGCATAGCCCCTTTCTGAGAACTCATAAATGTGCTCAATTAAATTTAAAAAATACATATCTGAAGAAGACCACATCTTTACTTATAGGTAAGCCTGAGGTTTAGCAAACCATTATCTTATACTTATGCTCATAAGTGTTCTAAGTTAGCACTCCAGAGCATGCATGGTGTTCTCATGATGTTTACACAATTGAAAGTTAAGCACATGTATTAAAGCCTTCATACTATCAAGATGCAACTAATATCAGAGTTAATTTCCCAGTGGAAGCATTCTGTTTATTAATTTAAAATTAATACTCATTACTATGCAGCAGTTGCCATTTCCACATTAGTCCCACTGCAAAGATTTCTGTTTGTGAACTGAGTGCTAATTATGGGCTGGATTATTGGATGTCCACTGTCATGCCATGCAACCATTGCCAAGAGACAAAAATAGAACTGATTTTAAAAGTTTTAATTGATATGGAAATATATGACATATATGTACTGTATTGGAGTACTTGGAGGTATGTGCACACATGCACACACAGGTGTACATAAACATTTATTTCAGGAAGATTGATATATGTCTCTCATCTGGTGGATTTCAGCTCAGCTACACTAATCTTGAACATAACTCTAACCACCAAACAGAAAGGTCTCACAGCTCTATACCACCTCTGTTACAGGCAAAGCCTGCCAGACCTTTACCTCTTCTTCACTTGCGCTCAATGGTGAAGTTACAGTCATCACATCTTTCATAAGCGATGGTAACATTTCATTAATTAATTATCTGGGCTAGAAATTCAGTGCTGAAGGTCACAGAAACTCTGTCTGTTGCACTTGGAACCTTAAGCAAAGCTTTACTCTGAAAAGCAGTATCTTGAGTGCCAAGGAAGTCATCTGGCAGCACGTTTCTACTCAGAGAACCAGTAGGTCAGATGAGGCTGACCTAAGGGTGCCTGGCAAAATCAGTGTTGACTGTTCTTGATCTTAAGAGCACAGAATCAGAGAATATGCTGAGCTGGAAGGGACCTCATTGACTCCTTCTCTTAGTCCTGCACAGGAATATCCCCAAGAGTCACATCATGTTCCTGAGAACATTGTCCAAAGGCTTCTTGAATTCTGCCAGGTTGGTGCTGTGACCACTTCCCTGGGGAACCTGTTCCAGTCCAAGCCACTCTCTGTGTGAAGAACTTTTTCCTAATATCCAATAATATTCATAATCCTAATATTCCTAAACCTCCCTGATACAACTTCAGTCCTGTCACTTGTGACCATAGAGAAGAGATCAGTGTTTGCCCCTCCAGTTCCCCTCACAAGGAAGTTGAGACAACTTCTCCAGGCTGAACAGGCCAAGTTGCATAGCACCAATGGGTTGATTGTACCTGAAGGAAACAATCATCTTCCTCACGTGTTATCAGCACTTTATACAACTCAAAATGCTAATGCTAAAAGAGTGGAAATCACCAAGCCAGAGTCAGGTCTGATGCCTCTCTTGTCCCAGGTTCTGTTTTATTGAGAAGCCAGCACCAGATGTCTCCAAGGTCAATGATTCTAAAGGTTCTAAAGTAGCCTGCTGCAAATATAGGCATCTGAGCCAGTGCAGGCACAGCACATTAATTACCTGGATGGCAGCATTTCTCAAGAGGTGCACCAGGAAGGCAGCAGCTTTAATTAGATACTACAGTTAGTTACCAGAAAACTGTTTGAACAGGTGGAAATCCCAAACAGGAGCATACTTCATTCTATCAAACTGTCTTCTTTCTGTAATTTCTAAGGGAAAGACATCACATAAAAGAAAACTGTTGGTTTGCATTCAGATAATAACCCATAGGGAAAATCTAAAGTCTTCTCTGCAAAAGGCAACACACTATTTTCATTTCTCTGATTCCTGCATTCTAGCTCCCCAGCCAAGTTGTCCCTTGGATATTTTTGCTGGTGCCACTCCAATCACCATAAACTCACAACACCGCCATCAGTTGCCAGCACTTTTTTGTAACACCAAATACTGGTCCAATTCAACTCCCACTAAACCAGAGATTGACCAAAAACAGCAAAGGAAATACCAGTATAAGCACATTATTGTCTGTTCTGGTTTCTTTGGCTCCTTTATTTACTGTGTGGAATCACTGGAATCCTATCTTAGTGCAATCTCCAATCCACAGGCCTGTACCCTTTTGTTGTGTTTGTATTACAACAAAGCATTTAGGAACTTGTCTTGATCTAAAATTCTTAATTTTAAGGCAATATCCTGGGCTATTAACATTTATCTATACGGAGCACCAAGCAGGGCACAGAATAACTTTAGGGAGCCATTTCAGAGTTCTTGCATCAAGGCATGTATATTCAGGCTTGAGCAACGTTAACAATCAATAGGGAAAAAAATTACTTGTCCTCATAATCACTCACAAAATAAATGTACTTGTAAATTTAATTTAAATTACCATTCCAGTTACAGCCTCAAGCTCAGATCTTGGAAAAAAAAACCCTACCTTAGAAACATTTAATTTCTGTTATGCTCTCCAATTTGTTTCAATTCCCAAGCAGTTTGCAGCATTCACATTTGCAGTGATACCCAGGAGGCAGGAGAAAAAGGCTCAAAACATCACTTCAATAAGGGACACGATAGGTAAGTGACAAAGGAAAGACAAAGCAGCAAACAGGGGGCACTGGTAAAAATTAAAGGCCACAGTCAAACCCAAGTCACATTTGTGTAGGTATCTCAATGAGGGGTTTGTCCAGAAAGAAATTGCGGGTTGTCAGTGAGCTAAGTAGAGATTTCTGGAGAATGAATTTTCATGTGTGAAGATTTCCTTTCGTGTTTTGAAAGACACATGTAGAATTTGTACAGAATCAGTGTCTCAGGAGTTTACCTTCTCTTCAGGGTTCTAGTCTACAGGAAATAATAAAAATATTTTGAAAGTTAAATTTGTTTTCCCTATCAATATATTTTGGCATTCACTCATAACTGCTCATCAATGCCCCATTGTTCTTGATACTTTATAGCCATGATCAGACAATTTTCTTGGCTCAAAGGGGCTTATTATCTTGGTCTCATGACAAGATTCCAACAGGGGAATAAAGCACAGATGAAGAATTTCAGAAGTAGTGAGAATGAAACAGGTGAACCATTCACAGTAACCGATAATCACAGATGACTGCTTTCCTAGGTACCTACTGCCCTGTGAAATGAGAATTTGACATTTCTGTAGCAGTAAATTCTTTGCACTTGTGGTACATACTCATCAATAATATTTTCTGCTGGCATCCTCATAACCACGTTACTAGGTACTTATGAAGTTTTCTCCAAAAATTAAACTTTTTCAGAATTACTTGAAACGGGCATGAATCAGAATTTCCTCTTGCTATCCATGACCCATATGTAGATTTCATTATTCTGTGACTAGTCTGAATGCTCTGCTGAAGAAAGCCGTTCCCTATCATCAGCAAACTTGAGTTTCAATTTGAAACATGTCTGATTACATGCTTTTGAACTGAACATTTAAACTTCTAAATTAACTTTAATGGTCTTCACTTAAAATCATTGTGCTGAACACCTTAAAGAAATGTCGAGTGTTTTATTTCCATTTTGTGATTTTAAAAGATTGTATTTCAGTCACTGCTGCTTTTGTCTGTTGTGAATAATATAGCGTTTACTCTGCAGGGGTCATCTGTGCTGCAAAGTACTAACAGCATGAATGAGAAAATGAGTCCTTGACACTTCATTAAACCATATCAGTCTGCGAACAGCATTTTCAGTCCCTTCAACATTTTTCATGTCATCTATGTTGCTCCATCCAGTATCTTATCATCACAGTGTTATAGTTTTGCAGTTTTGACATACCTAGTCTGTAGTGACTGAAAACCACCCTCTCCTACTTTTTCTTCTGTGATCTCCATTTGATTTTACCTGTCTGATTTGGGCTACCATTTAGCCCAGCTCTGTGGAAGACTGATTCCTTATAGGGACCAGAGAACTAACTTCATTTATGGCCTGGTATGAGATGCAGAGTCAACCAAAGCTATGAGGTGGATCTACCTTGTCCCTTTCTCAAAAGATCAAAACATTCAAATAGCCAGGTATGATCTGAGTAGAATCTATGCAAATAAACCAAATTTTCTAGTGAAGTTAGGTTAGATTAGACCAACTAACTAACTCAACTGAAAATAAAAATATTTATAGCTGATTTTGTCCCACACTGCTGTGTTCTGGCAGAAACTTTTGCTTCTAGACCAGCTCATCATCTTTCTGAGTAGCAGCAAGCAGGCCCTGCATGTTTTCCTTTGGTCCTTGGAAAGTCCTTTATCCCCACCTGAGTCTCTGGAGCTGCTCTTTGCTCTTCAGAGCCATTCCACAAGCTGTGTGAGCTGTGGGCTTCTGGCTGCAAGCGGGACCTTCCCTCTCTTACCACTCCACAAAAGAGTCTGTAATCTCTTTCTACCTTCCAGGAGGTGCTGCTGATCCTGATTCTTGGGCTACTTCTCATCAACCAGGAAAGCATTCATCCCTTTTTAGGCTGCCCTGAGAACTGAAACATTTGTTCATTTAAATGTCACACCCTGTTCAGACAGAGCTTTGTTACAGAGGCACAGCTGTGTCATGTCACCCTTTGTAAATCTGGAGATACTACTTAGCTCAGCTATTGAAATGAATCCTGCTGAAGATGGTGATGGTCTGAACATGTCAATGTAGAAAGAAAATGAGATTTTAGCGTGGAGCATTGACCCAAGTACTTGTGGCACAGTCTGCTTGAGACCTTTTTCATCTGCATTTACGATTACAGATTTCAGAGAGACAGCCTACATGTGACAGAGGGAGAAAACTGTAAGAGCCAGAGCTGCTTGAGAAAGCGAGCAATGTATTTAGTATTCATTGTAGAAACAGCAGAGCAGTGTTAATCAATAGAACAGCAGGATCCTGTTGCAGTATTCCTTTGCAATTTTAAGGAGAGTGAAAGATATTTCTTGCAATAAAACCCTATCTGTGTAATTCCACAAAGACAGGCTTATCCTTTCTAGCTGAAAATATGGTGAGGATCAAATGTTTTTCCCAACAACATGTCTGCATAGGCACGTGTAGGAAGACCTCAGTCTGCTGGAGAAAAGTGAGATCATTCTGGGAGGCTGTATAGCATAACTCAGCTCTGCTGCGAAGCTCAGTGTGATGTACAGCTTCCAGATCTAAGTAATGCATGGAAACCAAAGGGCCCTCTCTAGCCAAGGGTAAGCTGCCTTCTCAGGCTTAGCTAGCTTGTCTGTGTTGCTGCAGCTTCTATAAAAATCTTTGCCAGTCTCAATTATAGAGTAGATCAATACTTCAGCTTGCATTCCTCCTGTATGTTTAGTCTTGCCAAGCTTTGCCTTGTTCTGTGATTTAAGCTTGGTGGGCACCTTATCACTGTGCAGCCACTCACTCACTCCTGCACAGCAGGATGGGGCACAGAATCAGAAGAGTAAAAGTACAAACATTTGTGGGTTGGGATAAAGACACTTTAATAGGTAAAGGAAAAGCTGCACAAGCAAGAAAAGCCCACTAAGGAATCCATTCACTAGCTCTCATCTGCAGGCAAGTGTTCAGCCATTTTCCAGGAAAGCTGGGCTCCATCACATGTAATGGGTACTTGGAAGGTTAAATGCCATGGCTGGTGTCATCCTTCTTCATTCCCGAGATTTTATTGCAGAAAATGTCCTTATATGGAATGGAATACCCCTTGGGACAGTTGTGTTCAGCTGTTCCAGATGTGTCCACTCCCAGCTCCTTGTGCAGCCCCAACCTTCTTGTGGGTGGGGTGTGTGAGGGGCAGAAAAGGCCTTGAAGCTGTGTGAGAACTACTCAGAAATAACTGACACATCCCTGTGTTATCAACCCTGATTCCAGCACAAATCCAAAACCTAGCCTTATACAAGCTACTATGAAGAAATTTAACTTGGCCCCAGACAAACCAGTACACTTAGTTTTGGTTGAATAGGCTTTCAGTGTAGTTTGCAACCTTCCAGGCTTTCTCCCAAATAAGTGAGCAGCCATTCACATCAGAAGCTCAGCTCTGCATCTGTTCCTCAGAGATGCCCTGCTGTGTCACCAGCTCTCCTCTCCTGTTGTGCTTTGTGAGTTACAACCTTGTCTCTCTTTTTGACGTACAAGACTCACGTAAGGGGACATGAAGAGCAACACTGAGGTTGAGGAAGAGTTCAGTTACTCAAGCAGACTCCTCAGCTGTTTTCTCCAAAGGATTAATGCATCTTTGAATTTGACCTTTTGCTGTGTTCTTCCCAGTTTTTAGATACTCAACTCTCTAGACAGTTGTATTGAGTTGTGTTGAGA
This sequence comes from Petroica traversi, assembly GCA_025920805.1. NCBI lineage: Eukaryota > Metazoa > Chordata > Aves > Passeriformes > Petroicidae > Petroica > Petroica traversi. The sequence goes on along the minus strand of JAHLSL010000020.1, from coordinate 16,959,408 downwards.
ATTAGGCTTAGATGAAAATTTCTGCTTGTTCCTTCTTCTGTTACCTTAACAACCAGTATATGTACCTCTCAAGTTACATCTTCATCTGAAGTGCCTCCCTCTTCCTCATACATTTCCACTCTGAATATTCACTGAAAAATTATGCTAGAAATGAAATATTACACAGAATTTGTATATGCCTGTTTTCCCACAGTAATTGAAATTGTCAGATAGCAAGCAACTCTCCTGCCAAATTGTGTGGGTTTTTCTTTTTAAATTTACCCAAGTTAAAAAAGATAACTTCTTGTTTAAGCTATTGAACACCAAAGCAGAATTAATAAAAGGTACTCTATTTTCTCCTCAGAAAAGGTTCTGTCATATTCTATATTAACATGGTAGTAGTTTTCAGTGGAGGACTTCAGATTTTTTTAGATTTTTTAAAAAAATTAAAGTCTTCAAAATTCAGTTAAGCAAGAAGATTCTCAATGATTATGCATGTAAAAGTCTCACCAAAGTCCACAGTATACTGTAATATATGATAAGGCTTAAAAATTGTTACATTCCAATAATTTTTTAATGATGATCTGCCTGTATGAAATAATTTCTCTGTATGGGAACACTGGTAGTTCAGACTCCTCAATTCAACAGTGTATATCACCATGTTCTTAAATTTGAAGTATGCACAGAGGCAAGCCTGACTTCATATATGTTTAATGCTCAGTTTGTAGACAGGAGTCCTGACATTACTGATCGTATTCTATATATTTTCTATAGATGGTGTCTCTAGGACATTTAAATTGCTGTAATACTAAGTTTTCTTTAAAGTCTATCATAAATGCACTTTGAGGATGTAATTTGTATTATGGATGTTAGATTTGCGTCCTTCAGTATCCTGTGCACATATTCTGTATTAGTAATCCTTTTCTGACAAATCAGTCCCTCCAAGTCATCACATTAATATGTCTTGCAATGACTTTTAAGGTTATATTTCAAACTTTTGAAGGCTTCAATCAAAGAAAGGACTTAACGCTTCCTGCAGTACAAGTTCAAACACACTCTATCAAGTCACACAATAACAGCCTTATAATCCATCTGAAATGTGTCAGCTAGGTTTAAACAGGGGGAAAGTGCTTAATGACCACTAGGTGTTGCTGGAAAACCCTCGACTAAATTTCTAATGCTTAAGGGTGACTGCTCTTGCTTTCTCCTCTTCCCATTTTTCTCCATTTTTTGAGTCTCAGATTTGCTTATAGGCTGGAGTTTCTACCTACTTCTCCTGAGCTGATCACACTCACCTCAGTGACCACATCAGGTGAGGCAAAATAAAGAAATAGAGCAATGTGTTTGCTCAGTTGTAAGCTCTGATTCCAGCTCATCCCCAACTCAACGTTTTTCTTCCTCTATTCTTAGCAATTTCTTCAGCTCTACTCAGATCTTTTTCTTCAATGTAATTTCCATAAATTTGTGTAGAGATTACTTTTTTGGCAGGAAGTGCGCTTAAAGATTGTATAGTTCAGGTATGTACCTGACCCCTTGCTGCTTATTGAGTTGAACTCTTTAAATGTTTCTGAACATTTTGCAAGAAAAAAGAGATTACAAAAAAAAATGTCATTAACCTCCTCCAGTACTGCTGAATGCAACAAATTCCCTCTTTGTTGCCCATGCTGCATGCTTTGGTCTAAAGACACCTCAGCTGGGCTGCTGGCTGTGTCACCTTCCTAGAGAAACACCCCTTAATTTCTTTGAGGTATTTACCTGCTCTTTCCCTGTTGGCTTCTTTACCCTAGAAATCCCTGATTTATCTCTGTGAGACTGTCCTCCAGAGTGGCTCACACATTTCAGAGTCCCTGGAAGAGGGGCCTCACTGGTACCCTGTCCCTCTAACCTTTGCAGATCATCCCACAACTTTCCAGAGACAACCCTGATATTGTGTGCAGTGTCTGTAACCCCCCCACTGTATCTTAAAGGTCTGCCAATTCCTGCTAGCTCCTGAGCAAAGACTGTCCCCTCTTGCTGAGAAAGGTGACTCCCATCTGATGCCAGCATGCCTGGTGCTATGCAGGCCATTCCACTGTCAAAAACCCCAAAATCATGACCAGCCACAGAACCAGTTATTAATAGACTCAGCCCATCTGTTTCTGCCTTCAACTGGAAGCCTGGAAGAGAATGTAGCTTATGCCCCAGATTTCCTTACCTTACCTTACCTTACCTTCCTTCCCAAGGCCCTGAAGTCCTGTTTTCATGGCACTTGGACTACTTGTTGCCATTTAATTGCCCCCTGTGTAGGAGATCAGCACTGGGGGCTGCACCAGGTGATGTCCTTCACCCAGGTCCCAGAGAGGCAGTAGACGCTCCCATGGGTTGGGCTTGGTCGGTTTATTGGGCCCTCTGCTCTCCTTAGAAAGGAAATCACCTACAACTATAACCCATCTTTCTTCCTCTTGAAGTGGTTGTAAAACAGTGGGTTGATCTTTTTGGTTGTAGTGATACCAGTGGTGTAACTGGGCCTTCATCCTCTTCATCCTTTGGCTGGCCTCCCATGTACAAAACCTCATACCATTCTGCAGAGGGCGAGTTCAAAAAATCCCTTGGAAACATCCTACTAACATGGAGCAGCTTGTACTTCTGAGATTCCCCCTACTTCTGTTTGAGTAAACAGATTGTTCATTGCACTTTTACCAAAGTCATGATGCAAAATGGGGGGAAAAATATGAAAATGTTAGGTGGTCAACCCAGAAGTGAGCATCCCTGGTCAGCTCCCAGCCTCTCCACCAGTTTTCTGGTGGCCCTAAGAAGGAGAGTCAGCACTCAGGATGGGGGAGCCATGGTTCACTGCTATCCCACACTTGATCTGGACAAGAGTGAGGCTGAATGCTGATATACACCAAAGGGAGCATACACAGATTCTGTCTATTAAATAGATTTATTACACTCTTGCCACTGTGGCAACACCATGATGCACCTTCACTCAGGTGCATCTATATCCCCTACAATGCCTTATTTAGTGGCTTTAGGAAGGCTTTGGGCTGCTGCTTTAAATATACCAAATATACCTATTTTCTTGCACAGCAACTACCACCATCCCAAACTAAACCTCTCTTTTCCACCCCTCTGACTCAGAGATTTATCAGTTAAGGCCGTTTGAAACTCAGTAAATTTAGCTGGCAGTGGCAAAACAATTGATAACATGCAGAAATTGAAATGGGGCTCATAGACAAAATTTTATTACTGCAGAGGGTAAGCACAGCTTGCTCACAAACACAAGCACTCAGGCCCTAGCCCACCACATGACAGGAAAATGTGTTGCTCAGTTCAAACAGTTTGAAAAGCCAGGAATAAGCCATAAATCATTTCATTTTACTGTGCCTCATAAATTTGTGAAGCCTGTATTTCCCAGCAAACCATCCAATCCATTTTATAGAACCATGGAGCTTCACAGGAAGCCAGGCACAGCCTGGCCTGCCCTGCTCTATTACATTTTCTTTGTATTTTCACCAGAATTGCATGTCATTGTCAATGAGCCTTTCTACAGAAATTAACCGAAGGAAACTCCCCCTCCAGTTGTTGGAAACATCCCTGGTTAATGGCCCACATTACTGGCACGGCTTGTCCTGGACTGCAGTACACACCAATGGGTTTCCTCTGCTACCTCCAGTCTGTTACTCACACAGATTCTGCTCTGCAGTTTGATGCATCCATATCAACGACTACATTGCCTGAATTCTCCATCATTATACTCTAAATTCATGAGCAAAAACCAAGAACTTATTTTTAGTTTAATGAAACTCTAAGCCATGGAATTAAAGAATTATTTTTGGTGCAGTTACAATGGTTCTTATACAGTTCAAATGAATTACAGTTAAAAACAACATATACACAAACTTCCTAGAATCTATGCCTTTCTCTGGTATTGTGCTCACCCTTGCACTACCTCTCTGGGTATGAAGGTGGATAGCTTCAGGCCATGGACAGGGAGTTATGGCACAGTAAGCATCTCCTCCCTGGGAGGAAAGGGATGTTGATTCTCCTTTCTCAGCCCACAACCAATGGATGGGATCAACAGGGTGTTTGGTAAGAGCATCTACGCTCTGCTCTTTTTTCCTTGGTCTGAGATACTATGCTTCAGCTTCACTGATGAGCTTAGCATATGTTATAAACTAATTCCTTGCTCTCTTCCCACTAGAACTGGTTTATAGCCAGTGCTGAGGGTGCTTTCCTTTGATAATCTATTTGTGTCTTGTTTATAACAATTGACCAGTGCTGGGTTTGATGATGTGACCCTTTCTCTGTGTCTTAAAGCTCCTGCCAAAGAAGGCAGGTTGAGAAGTAAGAAATCATGTTTATACACTTTGGTACAAGCTTTTCCAACTCTACAAATTGAAATTGTTTGCTGGTGACCATTACTGTCTGCTCTGACCTCCTCTGACACTGTCTTAACCTCCAGTTTTCCTCTTACTGGTACAGCTAAGAAATCCTTCAAATACATCCCAGCTCTCATTTGGCACTTATTGTGTCATGCCTGCTAGACACAAGCACACATGCGTATATTTAGATTTAGTACTTGCTCCCAAAACTCTTTATTTTCTAAATGAAGCCACTTCAGGCTCCAGTCCAACTCTAAACTTCCAGCTGCAGCAACCATTGCATTGCACATTACTCAACCCTCCTTCACTTTTTTGTTCCAAGGGAAAAATTAGTCACTACAAATAATCTACATTTGCTCAAAGAGAAGATTACACACAGAGGCTCATGTTGCCTTCCCTTTGTTTTTCTCCCAGGGCATGTCAAGACTGCTAACTAATTTTCTAGGAATAGAATTAATCATGTGAGCCAGAGAAAACCCTCTCAAATTTATTTTCCGTGTGATGGGAAAAGCTTCTTTGTAAATAGCGGAGAGCTCACTCCTAGAGCTTGGAGCAACATCCTTCTGTTTCAAGATCAGAGGATTTTTAGAAGCCTTCAATGTAGATTAGTTTTACATATTACCAAGTTTTCAAGGAAAACAAAATATAGCTCCATATAGTAGCAATCTACTCAGTAGCTGAATGTGAGGTGGGTGAAAAGGATAATTTTGAAGTCCTTTTGTTAAAGGCTGCATTGAAGGGTAAATTTTATCCGGTTTGGAATCTCTTTTCTGTCAAATCTTTGGCTTCTCCCTTGCTTATATGCCATTTTCTGACTGAAAAATTAAAACACAGCATCGCTGGTCAATCTGGAGGTAATTTGCCCTACGTTCAAATGAGCTCTTAAGGAACATAAATCCCCAAGGTTCTTTTTAAGTAGGGGAAAAGGGAACAACATGATCAAGCAATTCTACAAAAGAAACTGAGCAGGTTAAATCAAAGTCAGTGTTGGAAATTGACTCCAGCCTGTCATTCCAAATCAGGTTATTTTCTTGTATAGATATTCCACACCCTTAGTTCTTCTACCAAACCTATTCATTTAAAAACCTACTTCCAAATCCTAGGCAAAATTGTGTGCCACCAGACTGCCCCAATCTTTAGAGAGATACTTTTACATCCTCCTGAACTGGATTTGGTTCTGTGACTTAACTTAGCCCATAGTCATATCTGAAGGAAATAAGACACTATCATATCCTGACACAGTTCAATTCAAACCACAGAGATGCCATCTGGGAAATACTCAGAAAATTATTTTTCTTACCCTACTGAACTAGAACATCATGGCTACTGCAAAAACTGGAGACTGATATATTTATTCCTGTGCAATTCATACACTCACCCTATGAGCAACAACAAGCTCTAGTCATGTATCCTACCAAACCTGGACAAATTTCAAGCACAGCAGCAGAAATTAGGAGACAGAATTATGCGAGAACTTAAATTTATGTATACTGAAATGTCTACAGCTGTATTATCACCTTCCCTTTGAGGTTTCTATCCCACTAAGTCTTTCCAAATGCCCCAGGCAGAGTTTGGCAATAGGCCATAGCTCATGAGTAAAGGAAGGACTTCATGACTATCTGTGTGCTACCAGTTGCCATGCTGGGGCCTCGCTGCTGGAAAAATGGGAAAAGGAATTCTGTGTGTAAAATGACAAAAGTGAAATTGACCCAGAGATCTATCAGAAGAGCAAAATGCAGAAAACAAAACATCATGAGCAGTACTCCTGTAGTCTTAGGAAATCACATGCAGCTTTTTAATCCTGATTGGATCCATAAAGCCTTGTTCTTTCCATAGTTTGCACAACGTTCATTCTCCTTAGTAAGAGGCAGATGGGTTCTTACTGTCCTTTAAAGGATCTGTGACTCACTCCAGACTGAGCTGCTTGCAGGGTGTGGAAGAGGGAGGGGAGAAGACATGTATTTTCCCATGAAATGCGTACCTACAAGAAAAGTGGTAAAAAAGTGTGATTGTAGAAAGCCAAGTCTATATATTTGCCATGGAAACAGCAGTTTTAAGAAACACAGTGATGGGAGGAATATCAACTATCACTTCAGTCTGATTTCTGAAGCATGCAGTCATAGCAAACTGGCTAAAAGTAGGCAACTCCTCATGCAGCTTGACAGACCCTCCAGTTTTATTAGCTTGGTGATTATGGGTCATTTCTGGCTGCTACTTTTGAAATGTCCTAGGTCTCCTTTACTATATTGAGGAAATATAAGGAATGAAGTGGAAAGGAGAAAGCAATGGTGAAAAAGGCTCTCATCTCACCTCCTTTCCTGTGAAGCCATTAGAAGCATTCACATTTGCTAGTTTCTTTAGATCCTAGCAGAGGAACACAGTATAAGAAAGGAAAGGGACTTCTTTGGACATCCCCTGAAGACAAAGTAGTGCAGGCCTAATTCTAGTATTCTATTCTTGGAAGCTTTTTGTTTCACCCATACCAGGAAAAACTTGACATTAAAAGCACTTCCAGGGTCTAAGAAAGTTTAATTGAAGTAACAAATACAAATTTTAGCACAGGGTTCCCTTTCCAGAGCTGTCACTACTTCTGTAATTGTAATCTCTCTCTTTTTTGCCTCTTACCAGTTTCTTTCTCATTTGATGCCCTGTTCCTGTTCAGTCACGTCTCTTTCCCCTCATTATTCCATTCTTTTTGCTACCAAAGGTGTAGTGGAAGTATCCCAATTTCCCTTCTCATCCCTACAGATGTGAACAAAATGCAGTAACCACTTTAGCCAAAAGAGATAAACCTGCCAGTGCATTCTCTTAGCCCTAGACTCTGCAAAACTCTGCAAAAGCATGGTACACACTCCAGAAGAATTCACACCCCCTGCCCTTAAAGAATGCCAATGGGTTTGGCTGCTCCCAGAGTTTAGGGAAATGCAGCTATTCCATTCACTTTCAGCACTGCTGTTTAAGAGGGTTAGTGACATTGCGGAGTTGCCTTCAGCTGCAGGAGAGCACAGACATGGCTGTGTGTTTCCAGCAGAGGAAATTTTTGCATCTCTGGTGTTTTGTCACAGCCCTGACTTCCCTCTAGTTTCCACAGAATGCTATTGATGGATACACTGGGGAATGAGCTGGCATGAGAGGCTGTGAGCAGCAGACATGGGTGGGAAATCCACATTATCAGACAGATTAAAAGCTCATCCAGGAAGTTCCTGTCCTTCAGGCATCATTGCTTAGTCCCCAGCTTGCCACATTTTCTTGAAGATAAAGCCAAGCTTTATTTGGATGTTGGATTTAAAGGCTATGTAGTAGGTAACTGATGCTTTCTTGGGTCTCTTGGTGATTTCCTGGCTCTTGGGAATGGTTTGGTCTCCAGAATAGTGTGAGCATTACCTGAGCTAAACTGATTTTTAGACCATCACCTAGAGGCTGGGAAAAGAGGCTGCAATGGTCATCAAAGACCAGTGGCTTCATCACACCTGGGAGGCAGGCTGTGAAAAAAAGGCCAAAGGGAGATCTCTGCACAAAGAAGTTATTTCTTTTGTTCCAGGAAAAACCTAGTGTTCTTTGGTTTATTTGCCTATCAAAGCCATTTCTAGAAAGGAAATGCTTGGAATAGCTCACAGAGGGGGTTTTTTTAAAGTAATCAGATGATTGCCAGTTGCCACTTATCTGATGTCAGCTTTGCCCTAAGGATAGGCTGAAGTTATAGTAAAACAGACAGCAATCTCCTTCATCAGCTGCCACTGCTCCCAAGTAAAAGAATACATAAATGTCTCTGAAGGCTAAAAACATGCCCACAGGCAAAGGAAAAGAATATACTGGAATACACTTTAAAAACACAGCTATTACATGATACTTCAGCACAGCTATACTCAGATACTGTAGGGTATTTCGTTTCCTTAGTTTGATCAAGAGTGGTGCTGATGATGGAATGGGACTCTCTGCCTGAGCTGGATCCCGATCACAGCTAAGCCTTTAGAAACACAAGGAGTTCATGCTGTAACCATGCAAACTTCATGTCCTGACCTTTAAGGGGAAAATCCTTCTGCTGCTCTGTCCCTTTTACATAAAGTAATGTTTTCTCCTGTTACTACTGTTCTAAGCAAACTAGGATTCAAAGGAGTTATTTTTTTGAGAGGGTCACAGTGATCTCTATTACACAGTCAGAACAAACCTGAAGAAATCTTACTATTCATTGAATCCTATTTTAGGTGTAAAATTTTAACCCCCTGGGTAGACAGAGTGAAATACTTTTTTCTAAGTATACAATGGCTGTAATTTGTAAAATGTGGCCACCGTAAGTATGATAGCATATTTTGTAGTGTGTGCTTTTAATTCATGCTAACCAGCCATACACATTGGATATGAGCTTTTAAATAAAAAAAAAAAAACAAAACTAAAACAAAACCAAACAATAAGTATGGGTGTTGCTCAGGAGTCTTCAGTATGCTTTTGGACCTTACAGAAGAAGCATGATAAGAAAAAGACACTTTCTCTTTTGACATAGAAGTATTTAGAGCTCTTCATAACCTGATAAGAATTTTCTGAATTATTACAGAGTGACTGCAGAAGTGATTTCTTCTTCCTTATCCTGAGGTTCCTATTTTCCTATCTTAAGTGCTGCCCTGTGCATCTGTATATGAGAGAAGAAAGCAAAGTGGCTTTTTCACTGGACAATTCAGCTGGTACCAAGAGGCACTGCAGGAAATGTGAGAATTTATGTCAAATACAAGTGTGTTTGATCAGGAGCAAGGGAAAGCCAAATTCCCCCAGCAGCAGGCACACCAGTGGAATAAAGAGCTATTCAATAACATCTTTCTCACTGTGTTGGTTTTGGCTGGGGTAGAGTTAAAATTCTTCACAGTGGCTGCTATGTGGCTGTGTTTTAGATTTGTCCTGAACACAGGGCTGATAGTATAGAGATTTTTGTGTTATTGCTGAGCAGGACTTGCACAGAGCCAAGGCCTTTCCTGCTTTTTGTGCTGCCACACTGGCAAGGAATTTTAGGGTGTGTGGGAGGTTGGGAGGAGCTTCAGCTGGGACAGGTGACCCCAAACTGCCCAAAGGGATCATATCCCAGACCATATGGCATCATGCTCTGTGTACAAAGTAGGGGGAAGAAGGAGGAAGAGGAGGATGTTTGGTGTATGACATTTTTCTTCCCAAGTCACCATTTCATGTGCTGGGGCCCTGCTCTCTGGAGATGGCTGAACACCTTCCTGCCCATGGGAAGCACTTAATGAACTCCTTGTTTTGCTTTGCTTGTATTTTGCTTTTCCTATTGAACTGTCTGTATCTCAACACATGAGTTTTCTACCTGTTGCCTTTCTGCTTTTCTTCTTGATCCTGCTGGAGGATTGAGTGAGTGGCTGTGTGGGGCTTGTTTGCTGGCTGGGGTTAAACCACAACACTTGCGTAGAAACTTTCATTTTTTACTATACCACTTGTGACCAGGTGCTAAACAGCTGTTGTAGCTGCCAGCAGAGGTAGAGGACACAGTCTGGCTGGGCAGTCCTTGGCCTGAATAGTTCTGGAGTGTCTAATCCCTATGGATTCAGACTACTCTGCCTAAGACTGGGAATAGGTTTTCTTCTGGTAAAGCCCGAAGAGTGAGGATGGCAGACTGTAGCTCTGTAGATCTGTGTAGACTGTGGTGATCTTACTGAAGTTGTTAAATGAACTGGAGGATCTCCAGTAACTCTGCCAAGGTGGCTATGTAGTCTGATGACTTAGGGGAGAGCAAGCTTGATGCTCTCATTACAGTGCGTGGAGAGAGTTGAAAGTTCCTGAAGATGTCTCAGGTAATGCAATGAGATGTTCAGGGGTTTTTCTGAAGTCACAGTGTTGAGTATGTGCTGTTAGCAGATGTAAAATATAAAAGTGTTCCTAAAATCACAGCCTTTGGTCAGCTTGTTCAAGTATTGGCCTTGTCTGAAGAACCAGAGCTGCATCCCTGAAAATAAAAAATGTTCTTCTGCAGTACAGAACAGGGATAACTTCTGTGAGCAGAAGGGTACTGCTCTTTTATATAATGTAGCCTGGTGGCCTAAATGCCCCCGAGGAGTGCATTTACATCTTCACCATCCATTTCCACCTCCCAGAAAACTGCTTCTTTTACCCTCCTCTGTTCTCCCAGGAGATGACTCTCCATGACTTCTGCTGAATGTGCCAATATCTAAAGAATTAAAACTAATTGAATAAAAGAATGCATGTTTAACAGCAGGCATGAGGGTAGACTCTGATACAGACACTTAATATGGATAGGAAACTTGAGATCCAGCTTCTGCTCCAAGGTCAACTTTTAAAATTTCCAGGAAAAGCCCATGAGGCCAGCCCAGCATGCAAGGATCTCAGTAATATGAACACACAACTAATACAAAAAAGTGGCACCTATATATTTATGCTTAAGGGAGTGGGCAGCATGTTGAGTGGGAATTTCCAAGATAATTTTGAATCTATTTCTACCTCAGTTTCACTAGGTCCAATCCAATCAGCACCAATGCTGATCTTTTCCTTGGTTCAGTTTGCACCAAGACAAGCAGTACTTGAATGTGAACTAATGCTGAAATAACACTTATAATGAACTTGGGATTCAGATCCAGCATACAACAATCTGAAAATGGATATTCTGAGTTTCTTACAGTGCCAAGATTGTTTTGCTAAATAAAAACAGCCTTCAAACAATTTTATCTTTAATCTAAAGCCCAGGCATGTACTAATAAAGTAATATTAACAATAGATTTTCATTTGGAGTATTCAGACAGGGAAATAAACACTGCTGTAGTGAAATCTAGCAACCACCAAAAGCCAGGCTCTTCTGCATTACTTTTCTCTGCACCAGTGGAAATCTGCGGTCACTTCTCTGAAATCTGAGGCAGAATTAACACTAGTAGTGGAGTGACGCAAAGCAAAATCCAAGTTTTGTTTGCTCTTAGGCACTCTTATTTCATAAATAAACACAATATGTAGCTGCTGTTATTTTTTTTTTAAGTTGGCTTGTGTTTAAGTTGCAAATACAGTCAACACTAATTTACCCTTCTTTTTGTCTTGGGATTTCTAAAAAATATTGGAAGCCAAATGCTGATTCAGGCAATGGCTGTAATTCAAAATCTCAAATATAAAGCTCAAAAAGATAAGTGCTCACATGAAATTTCTTGTGTTAGTCTTTAAATTAAATTGCTCATTAGATTGTCTCCTGTGTCCTGCATTCAAAAGTCATGTACAGATTTCACTATGAATCAGAAAAAGAGAGGGGAAAAAGAAAGCCTAACTGCATACCTTTTCTAGTGTGTTGAATCATAAAATTGCATCTGGTTTACATAGTAGAAGCCCGTGCTTTCCAAGACAATAAAACAGAAAAATAAACCATAAGAGAGGGAAAACCCATCCCTTTGGCTCACCTAAACTTTTTCACCTGGAAACTGAAAGCAAGCCACTGTTATCTAAATCTTTTCAATAGGAAAAATCATCACAGAAATTTCTTTGAATGCAACAAGAGCTGGTGGTTTATCCCCCATGTTTGGTGTTTTGCTTTTGAGTGGTTTGGGGGTTTGGTTTGGTGGTTTTTGGACAGAGTTTTCTGAAAAAAATATGCAAGTAATTTACCAGCATTTCCACTGTATCCCTATTAGTCATCAGGTTTTCATGGAATGGGGATTTTACATCTGTTTTTGAGAAAAGATGATACTGAAATGACATGAAGCACACCCAGAAGATTCTGTTCTGTTTGCAGATGTGTGAGGTTGCTTTCAAGGATGTGTTGTACATAGTCCTTACAGCGCTTGTGTCAGGGGCCAGAGGCTTTTTGAACTGGTTGGCAGTGGCCTCTCAGATCTATGTGGTTCCTGACAGGTCTATTTTGTTGCTGTTTTGTACCCACTTTAAAATCTCATGATGCATTTCTCTAACTTTTTTCTTCAGCAATTACCTTTTTCCTTTCTTTTCCTTCAACAAGAAACCAAACAGCCTTAGTCTCAGAGAGCTGGAGAATGGCAGAAGAGGAGGAAAGCTTTCATCTCCTCTTTCCTGTGTTCAGCCTTGCAGCTACCAAGAAAAATTTCATAGAGTGATATAGATTGGAAAAGACATCCAAAGGTCATCTGGTCCAAAACCCAACTCTAAGCAGGGCTGAGATCATATTGCTCAGGGTCTTGTCTTTGAGTTTTGAGTTGAGTTTTTAATCTCTCGAGGCGTGGAGATCAGTGGTGGATACAGTGTGAACCTTTTCCTTATCTCTTCACTGTTAGCAGCAGTGTGCTTAAATGTTCAGACAAAAAAAAGAGATGACACAGCAAATGTTCAGCTTTGTGTAGCACATTAGTTTTGCCAACTTTTTTTCCAATAACAAGGTCATAATTTTGAACCATCCAAAGGGCACATGTGATAAGTCACTTCTCTGTACATGTACATGTGAAAGGAAAATTAGCTAGTAATTTCAGGTTTTATCCCTCAGGATTACTTCACAGTACATATTTTTCCACATTTCTGTTCTGCCATAAATCTTTATCCTGTGCCTTCTGCAGAGACTTCTTTTTTTTTCTCCCACATAGGCTGCCAGGCTCCTGCTCTCCAAGGGGTCACAGGTTGCAGAGGGATCCACAGAAACAGGAAACCAGGCTTCCTCAGTCAGTTTTGAAACACCAAAATCTGTTTCCTTTCTACAGAAATAAAGCTTGTCAGGGCATCCTCTGGGTAGGCTCACTATCTGAGCAGCAGCCCAGGAGGAGAGAGAAACTACAGGATTTCTTATTTAGGAAATAAATGTGAGATAACTTTTAGCATTTACAAGCCATCAGGATGAAAAGAATCATTTTCTTGATGCTCCTATTGCACGTACAGAGGGGCAGCACTGGATTTAACACTCTAGGAAAACTATGGACCACGGGACAAGGTGATGAAACCCTGACAAGTCACTCAGACTTGACTCCATCTTCAACCACAATTACGGGGTCACCCCATTCTGAAATCCAAGCTACTGAAGAAAGTGCCTCACAGAGACCTCCTTTTACATCTTCAGGTGAGACACTGGGAATGACAGCCGTGAAGAAAACTTCCAGTCCCACAATATCTACCCCTGCAAGTAATTTAAATGGACTCAGTTTTGGTGACTCTGGCAGAGACAAGATGGGAAGCTCGTCTCACAGCAAAGGGACAACCCTACAAAGCACTGCTGGAGAGATCCCTGTCCTTCAAGGGGTCACTACCAGCCTGGATGCAGCTACAGGGAGCAGATCTGTCAGGCAGACCTCTCGCAGCACTGGGATCACCAGGAGCCAGCAGGATGCCAGCTCCAAAGCATCCGGCTTTGAAACTACCAGGGGAAAGTAAGCTACATATTTTTTCTTGTCTTTTATGTGCTGCTTAGTTTTCAGTGGCATAATTGGCAAAAGTCCTAGCAATTTCAGTAAAATTATTTTTTGACCTTAAAAGGAGACCATCTAAAACAAGCAAGGGACCAAACTGGCAGCATTTACTCAGGCAAAACCATTGTAACATTTCTAACAGAGTAAATGCCGGTGTGTTTTATTCCTCAGGGAAGTTATCTCAAAATCAACAGGGACGTCATTATCATATATGGGTAGGAAAGGACTACAATCGATGGCCCCTGTTTTATGCACAGTAAACTGTTGATTTTTTTCTTCTTCTTTCTTTTCTTGTGAAAAGAAATTGCAAATGCACTTTTTCATTTTGAATCTATTAAATATATTGTGTTTGTAAACTTCTCTACTAAATTGAAAATACAAGCAATTATATGTACAAAATGCATCAATGTCTGACAATTTGAAACATCCTATTCTGTGATAAAAACTTATAAAAAGTGATGTTATAGGTGAATGTGCATTCAGAGCTCTATAACTTAATGCACAATAGCTGTGCATAATAGAGTATATCAAACTGTACTGTCTAGTTTTATAGCTCTGGAAGACTCAATTATTTTCTTTGTTCCCCAGTGTCTTCAGTTCTCAATGGGGATATTAATACTGACTTTGCAGATATTGCAAGTTTCCCGTAATTGCTGATATATAATCAGATACTTGTAGAGAATTAAAGACACAAAGGATTGGTTGTTTTCCATAGTATTTAAGGAGACTGGGCTTTCAGAATACAGATTTCTTCTTTTGATAGTACTTTCCCAAATGTTAGCATCCAAATTCATGCAAAAGAGAATAGACCATCAGTCCTACACTTAACTTGCTGTCTGTGGCTAGGAGCTAACGTTCCTTTAACTGAAAGAAAAAAATCCCATTGACCTGAGCATGTTTTGGATGATGCATAAGGGAAATAATGCTCAAGGACCCCAAGGAAAGGAGTCCTTTGGCTCTGCTTGGAAGAGAGAGCCCAGTAAAGGAGCTGTATTTCCCAGACAGCTTTCCTGGCATACTCCTTAAGTTCTGAAAGTCATCTGTTACACCACCTTACCACAGTGTTGGGCAGAGTGTCTGAGTTCACCTGAGTTAAGTGGGGTCTCTTTTCACATTAGTGCTGTTAGCTACATCTCCATTGAAATAAATCCTAATACATGCTACCCTTGGTCTTTAGCTTTCACAGCTTTCTTCAAGAACAGTATTCCAATTAAATAAATCTTCAGCAAAACTCTATGAATCAGCAGGTATTCTTTCTAACATTTACATGAGATAAACATAGGTAGCAAAAGTTAGTCTCTCCTGAAGATGGTCACGTATTTTATCTATCATAATGACATGTGGTTGCAACTGCAGAGAGGCAAGAGAAGTAAATCTTGTATTTGCAGCACCTAATTTCATGAATGGTCGAGGAGCAACATTTTGTGCAAAGTGCATATTGGAGTCCACTGAGGCAGTTAGCAGTAAAGCCAGGACTGCATATCAAATTCACAGGAATGTGTAGCAGCATGAAACCCCAGCATAAAACAGAATGCTGAATCCCCACTCTCTTGCTCAAACTGCAGAGCTGCATAGCCTCCCCCTCTAGCAAATATCTCCAGTTTTAGGTGTGGCTCAGTCCTTTTCACAGTAGGATTCTCCTGCTACAAGGCTTGTCTTTCCACTGTATATGAGTGTTTTTGCAATCAGCTGTGGTCTTTGAACTTTCATTCCCCTTTTGCCATTACCTGGATGGTGACCTAAGTCACTTCACTGTTTCATCTTCCTTTCCTTATGGATTAGACCTGGATGAATAATAAACTTGCTAGTGACTCATTTTTCTTTTCAGCAAAGACATGAGAAAATGCCTAGTCTAGGGTGCTCACTGTTACCAATCACTGCTGTGAAACATCTGAAAAGCTACTGCTGACAAAATATGCATAAGAACACAAAAGTTTTATTTAGTAAGTGTAGGTGTCATTGACTGCACCTTAAATAATTT
Organism: Petroica traversi; assembly: GCA_025920805.1. Taxonomy (NCBI): domain Eukaryota; kingdom Metazoa; phylum Chordata; class Aves; order Passeriformes; family Petroicidae; genus Petroica; species Petroica traversi. The sequence goes on along the minus strand of JAHLSL010000020.1, from coordinate 16,943,728 downwards.
CTAAAATATGTTTTTTTATAGTTTTTTAAAAAAATTATCATCAATAAAGCGGAAAAGATACTGTAAGACTTCCAATAAAGGCATACAGCTTTCTTCAAGGTTTTACTCATTTGAAGCCTAACACAGCATGACTCAGTAGCACATTCCACAGTTGTAAAGTGTACTGTCTCTGAGGAGACCTGGAAGAACAATTTGCTCTTTGAATTTACTTTGAATTAAAGCACCTCTTTGGTTATAGTCTGTATTCCAATCTGAATTTTTGAGTGACCTTGTAGGAACTGCATGTCTCTGTAATCTTTTATGGCAATCCATTGTGCTGACATATGTGCAGAAATGCTGATGTTAGGAGGCTCCATATAGAAGGAACAATAGCGAGAGATCCGTGAGAGACAAGAGGAAGGCAAATAGGCAAGAATAAGCATTTATTTTAAAACATATTTATAATTTTAAAAATACCAGTGCATTCACTTTTTTAGAGAGTCTGCCAGGCTGTCAGATAATCCACAAGGTACAATATGTGCCCATTTTACAAACTTAATTATCCAAATACCCCTTTCTGAAGGAGGTTATGTGCCTTAATGGCTTAATTACAAAGATAATTCCCTTGCTATCTCTACCCTAGGTTATGTGAGGACAATATTATGCACCCATATCTTTCCACATGCAGTCTAGAACTAGGTTAGGCTTTGAGCCTCTCTCTATCACATCCTGAAGTGGTATTACAAGGGCTAACTATTGGGCATATCCTTTTCTCTAAAAACATGAATCTCTTGCTTATTCTTCACTGCCATAAAAATGCAATTAAATCCTGTTCCTTCACATTGGAACAATTTTATAATTAACCTTAGAATAGGTAGAGGAGAACACAATTTGTGGCTGTCTGCTCTCAAACCATTTCAGAAAGAGTGTTTTCTTTGAGGTATCCCTCCTTCTGGCAGAATCTGCAGCCAAGCTTTTGTAAGAAAACTGGAGCACATCTGAAATTGCCTTAGCTGAAGGAAAATTCTTTTCTTCACTCCTGGTAATGAATTTGACTTTAGCTCTGCAATGTAAAATTTAATATCTCTACAAATATGCAATTTTTTCTTATTTTTTGATTTCTATCTATATTCAAAGTTTTATGCAATCCATATCAATGAATAAAGAAACATAGAGTGAGTAATTTTTCCAAATTTCAGTGACACTAAATCTGAGTATCAATTTGGTGCCAAGAAGAAAATTTATGATACATTCTTTTCAATTGAGTGCATTTGAGATACATGTTTTTCAGCCTGTGGGGAGAGACAATTGCAGTATTTCACTATGTAAAGTAGCTTAAACAATAGTGTTGTAATGGAGCAAGTCTCAGGTGGAGTCCTGAGAGCAGCACACTCATCTTTTTATTCTGAACCCGATTTTATTAATTACTATCCAAGTCAGTTCCTGAATACTTGAGACCTTCATTCTGGCTGTAAATTAACCACTGTGTCTCCCCATTGCTGGGTGGCTCTTCATTACTCTTTTGTCTTATTATGTGTATATTACACCTTTCCCAGTTATCTTGAAGCCACTGAGGGTCTTTATAGACTTCCTCTACCATTACCTTGGGTGATGGTGAGGTGACAGTATTTTATTACTAAGCACAGAATGGTTTAATAGAGTCAGCACCAGGGACAGATTTGCTTAGCTGTCACATGTGATAGGAGTGCTGAAATATTTCATTCTCACGACCAGACGTCTGCATTTCCCCCTGGAAATTGCTTTTGCCTGTATCAGCTTGGTAGAAATCTAGTGTACTGACAAATTAAAATGAATGTTCAAGTTCAGCAGATGGCTCAGATACATGAGACACATAGAAGCCTGATTTAACTGCCTAGTTAATGCAAGGTTCACAGTCTCTTTTCATCATGTCACTTTTTAATGGAGCAGAGAGAACAATTCTTGAATTGATTTCCTAAGATTTTGCATCATTGTGCATTAACAAAAAATACAGTTACACATGGCTTAGGTTTCTGCCTCAGTAGGTAAATTCACTATGACCTGGAAGGAAGTAGCTCTTACACTGGCCTGAGGTTGCCTCAGTGGCTCTCTCAGGGTGTGCTTGACAGTCTTTTTTCCCCAGAACATTGTGTTCCAGCCATGCAGAAGATGTCTGCAATAAGCCACTCTCATCCAGCAGCACCTTGAATGTATTTCTGATGCCTGGCTGTAAACCCACAATCCAGTTTTCCTACACATGCTAAGCTCAGTGTTAGTCCCATAGCAGTCCCAAAGCAATGATGTCTAGTAGAGTCATGACAGATTGTTTTCAGCAGGACAGGAGACATAGCACTGGGAAAAAAAATCACTTCTCCACCAAGGTTGTTTTTGTGACACAAAGTACTTAGCCTCCTCAGAGTCTCATTGTTTAGTTTTTCTATGAGCAGATAAGGCACTGCTATACAGATGATTTCTGATTTTTCTTTCAAGATGGTAAGGAAGATTTATGTTTGTCTCATTACACCATGGCATTAATGCTCATGCTTATCTTGCCCTTGTTCTTTGCTTCATCTGCCACAGGAGCAGCAAGGATTAGGAAGAGACGGTTTTCCATTGTCCTTCTACCCCTCCGTATAGATTAAGATTACTGTAACAAACTGGACACAATGTTAGGATTTACCTCCTAGCCACTGCAAATACTCAGCTCTTTGGGGCATTTCATTCAAGGTACACCAGAAACATCTGCTCAAGTATGCACAGAAAATAGGCATTCTTACAAATCTGAATAGAATTAACATTTAGAGAACTGACACTAATCCTAGAATAGACTTGGCAAGGAGAGGACAGCAGCAAGGTGTCCCCATATGTTTTCCAAAGGCCTTATCTGTGTTGCCAGTTAGAGAATGCAAGTGTTTCAAATGTCAATTTTTCTGCCAAATCTGATAAAGAGCATCTATTCTGAACCACATTCCTGGTAAGCAACACCATTGGTCATGAGGAAAAGCCTGTGGAAAAAAATCACCTTGAATTTCATGGACTTTGGCTCAGATCCTTTCTGTCCAAGAGCCCCATGAGATGACAGCATGATGGCATAAAGAGATATATCTGTATGATTAAGTGGCAAATCAGACACAAAGAAACTCACAAGGCTTTTAATCATTTAATGAAGGGAATCAAAAAGAGAGAAGCTGCCCAAAACAACACTATAAACCAGGACAAATTCACACTTGAAACTGCAGTGGATCTTACTTTTTATATTTTCATTTTGTCTTGCCTTTGCCTTACAGAGTTTTTTTTTTTGTCATCAGTATTTCTCAAAGTGGAGACGCCATCACTGACATACTGCAATCTCCTTTTCTATAGATCACAAAAATACTAAAAACAGAATGAAAACCAATACTACTGAAGGTTACCCAAAAAGCACTGACAGCAAACTGAACCAGAAGTACCTTAATGAATTCTGGACTCCGGGTCAATTAGAAAATGGAAAATAAATTTATATTCTAGAAGTAAAAAGGCAGAATTCAGGCCTTTTTAAAGAGCAGTTTGTCTGCATTTTCAGATGTGTTTTACTGGATAATTCTCAAAGATCTGAGATTAATGCATATGTTCTCCAAAGTCTAAATTCTATCTGGAAAAGTTTGATTGTATTAAAGGGCTCTGAACACAGAGTGGAAAATCATGTATCAAAGTGATCTGATTTGCAACAAGATAACATCTTAAATGCTAAAACAGATAGTGAAGTGCTAGGTAAGTGGAAATGGTGAATTAATTTTTTCAGCACGAGGGAGGACAAACAGTAAATAAAAATTCAGATGAAACAAAGAGGCTGTTTGCAGTCCAAGGCTTCAGCACTGTAATACAAAAAAAGGAAATGAATGATGAGAGCAGAATTTTTGTTTTGTAATAGACAGGACAAAATGTCAGGACACTGAGTCCTGAAACAAATCTTTGACACCTAATGCTCCAGTCAGTGTCAACAAGTCAGCTGTTTCTCAGGGATAAAAACATATCCTATAACATATTTTACTATCACTTACTGTTTTATATTAAATGCCACATGCACTTTTTAGTTTCCTCCATTTCAGCCAGCTTGTAAAACACGTTTTCCAGTTTGATTTGTTTATGGTCAGTCCCTGGTGAGTAGTGAATTTTTACTGCAGCTCAGAGTCACACAAGCAAAGGAAGCTCGGCACTGAACTTAAATAATTAACTGGTTGTGGTTTGAGTTTATAATTTCTCTTTGAAGTAGAGCTTATATTTTTGAAAGATGACCGATGTTCACTTAAAGATAAAGAATTTACCATATCACAGTGAGAAGTCTCTGTAGTCACCTAGTGGAATTCAAAGGAAGTTGCTAAGATCAGTTTCCCTTGCAATAGCAAAAAAGAACCTTGTGAGGGTGCTTGTTATCCTTATAAATCTGGGTGTTCACACTGTGTCAATCAACATTATCTCTCCTCATCCAAACTTGGCAGGTGTTTTAAAGCAAACTGAAGAGCCAGCATCTCCTGGTTCTAGGTGCTTGTAGCATCTTTCTACATCCTCTTTTTTCAGATGTAAAGGGTTAAAATTGTTGTAGAATCAAGATGAGTATTTAATTAACTATTCTGTGAAATACGAATAAGTTACATACAACCTGAATGAAGCACAACCACCAAGCTGGGCATGGACTTTAACAACAGCTCCAGCTCTGGGTCCTTTTGTATTCCGTCAGCAACACAGTAATCTCATTTCCATGATTCAGTGATGTTCAGCTGGGCTGATTCAATAGCATTTCTATTAAAAGCCAGGTAACCTAATTTACTCGCAGACAAAAATAAGTCATTTTCAGATATGATATGACGGGGGCATAACTGATTCTATAAGCTCTGTATTCCTGCGGGTGGCTTTAGGATCCTGATCTGTGCTTACAGGCAAGCGGGAGCAATCGCGCACAGGCGTTGCCCGCAGTTTTGGGGAGGTTTGCTTTTTTCCTCGGCAATGCACCCAAGGAGCATTTTACATCGGAAATGTGCTGCGGGAGGGAGGACTGTAGGGACCCTTTTAAAATGGTGATTTTTGGTGTTGGTTTAAATCGCACTTGGCTGTCGAGCAGCCCCGGCGCCCCGGCGCCGGCAGCTCC
>JAHLSL010000020.1:16848405-16938245 GCA_025920805.1 Petroica traversi | reverse complement strand
CTCCGCGGGCCGCGGCCGCCCCCTGCCAGCCGTGCCCGGCACTGCCGCTGAGCCCCGGGCAGAGCCCTTAGGAGCGGGTTTAGCAGCGCAAACACGGGTTTAAGGGCTCTCCTGTGTCCCCAGAACCAGGAGGCAGCGGTCCCGAAAGCTAAGGACAGGCTTAAAGGCGGTGAATGGGTGCTACAATGGGCCCTGACCGCTGTAAGCCCCTGGTTCCAGCCGCCTGGGCAGGGCCCATGGATCTGCTCGGGACTTGGAGCTGGGAATCGCCCCGAGGCCCAGAGGGCTCGGGCTGCCGGGCAGACCCGCTCACGGGCCCCAGCAGAAGCAAATGCTGCTCTTCCTGCCGTGCCCTGCTACTCGGTGTAGGTGATTCCTACCCCTGAGGGTGGGATATCACACGTGGGGACAGCCAAAGCACATGGAGCGCAGAGCTGGGCCAGCAGTGTTCTGATTTAAGCTGGAAATACCGCAGCAAACACCACATCAAGGAGGCTGCTTCAAAGGCCTGAGGACTCTCCCACACATTGCTACCAGTGCATGTTCCTGGCCAAGACATGCAAGAGGAGGATGAAATCTGTCACTTGGGCTTTGTGCCATCTGGGGACTTGTGCTGCTCTTTCCTGGATTTCTGTTGTGTGTTGTGAGGATTTTGTTTTGTTTTTAGATACAGCTTTCCTGATTGAAATCAGGCTCAATGCAAAAGAGACGCTAGGCTCCTCCAGCTCTCAACAAAATCTGCATGTTAGAAGCCTTTGTTGATGATCTGGAATAAATTATTCCAGGGAGGGTAAAGACGATTTTCAGGTTTAAAGTCCTGTTATGCAAATCGGTTGTCTTCTGTTCTGCCTTTGCATTAACACAGCCTGTCATAGTTCTTCCGCCACGCTTCATCTTCTATTTCCAAATCTACATTTTTTCAGACAATTTGATTTCAAAATTATATTTACATTCTTAACGTCTCCTAATGAGCTTATTTCATTGGTAGCGTAAACCTAATTATGAGTCACACCAGGGGCTCTTTTGCTGTGAATATTTCCTCCAATTTATCCTGATCAAAGATTGCTGGGCCATGTGAAAACCACAGCTTCAGACACTGCACTCACGTACATTAAGAATAAGTTAAATATTTTAAATGGAAACAATCTGCTCAAGTTAGCTACATTTTTGGTAGAGACCAGAGGCTGAGTTCAGACTGTCTTTAAAAAACAATAAAAGCTCTTAACATTTGGGGTGTGTTGTAAGATTTTTTTTTCCTTTGGAAGGCATCTCCAAATGGGCAAGTTCAAATTGTTGCTCAAAGCTAGAGACTAATAATAATAATAACAATAGCAACAGTGTGAATTTTTTTAAGGGGGTGGTAGAGTTGTTTTATTAACTGAAATCTATATTCCAGTGCTTTCATGTCTTTTTTGTAATGCCTGTTTTCATTCTTTTATCTTTTCATTGACCACATTTGCTCAGGTGTAAAATGGTTCTCAGTGACTAGAATGTATACCCCACACATGTGCACTGCTGTGTAGATTGTCAGTGAAAATATTCCTGTATGTCTTCTGTTTAATCCTTTTTCTCTGGAGAGCTGTCAGATCTGCATGCAAGGGTAAGGTGCAGACTAGGGACCCAAAGGCTAAAGTCCGAAACTCACCCCTGCCACACTGTAGCCCAGATTTTAAAATCTGACCCCTATATTTGGTGATTTTATTTGTAGAAGTGGGATGCTTCCTAGAGATCTAATGTGGAACAGAGGAAAGGAGATGTGGTACTGCATAACAGCTAGAGATGGCATTATTGCTTCAGAGGTTTTCTGAGCAGACTTTACATGCCATCAGTTAATTGCTGAGAATTATTTAGGAATTTAGATGTTTACATTCTCTATACTTAGTTTAAATCATAAACAAATCCCCATGCTTAGTCAGAGCTGCTCCTGAATATATCAGTGTCAGCCTGGCCTGGAATCACTTCCTGCATCTGTTAAGAAATATTTAGTATCCCATTCACATGCTGAGAGATTTATATATTTTTAATCTCTGTGCTGCACTTTAGAGGAAAAAAATACAGTTTTTAATCTTGGGCATGAATTTGCAGAGCCTTCAGCACAGCAGTGAAAGAGATTTTATGCCTGTACTGAGCAGGATACCAAGCCTTGATTGTTCTAAACAACCTCACCTGTAGCCTCCACCCACACCCCTGGGCTGGGACTCCACTTAAGGCCAGGCTTGAGCTCATATTATTTTCTTTATGACGGTGCTTTTCCTCTTGGACCTACCTCCTTACCTAGTCCATGTTGGGCTACTCATTGGCCTGTTCCTGCCACCCTCTGCTGTCTGCAGGTCAGTGTTGGCTTGGTGCTTGGCCCTTCTCTTGTGTTACTGAGAAGCCCCACTCTTGTGCTCCCTGATGCTCAGGGGGGGAAGACCCCTGGAAGAGCTGTTTCCCTGGCAGTGCTTCCAATGGGGCCAAGTTCCCTCTGTGCCTGGCTCCCACTGATCTCTTGGCAAGAGAGGATGCCTGGCCTTCTTTGCTGCTGCAGAGGTGTGCTGGAAGAGATGCAGCTACAAGCTCTGTCTGGTGTTGAACTCAAATATCATCATTACATAGTCACTACTTCCAATCTCTGTGATACATGAGATTGTGAAGGACCTGCATGCCCCATCTGCAGGGATGAGTAAGTAACTTCATTATTCCTCCGCAAAACTTGAAAGACTTAAATTTCCTCTTGTTTTTGCCAAATTTATATGTCTCAAACTTGCTTGTAGTTTTTCCTGACTTCCTCAGAGTGAAGCGAGCAGGGTACCTAATCTTTATGCTTGTGCTTGATAGCTGCGTTTAACTTTTAACAAATATTTATTCATGGAGTCTCTAATTAATACACACAGATAAAAGGCAGTAACTAAAGGAGTGAGAACATAAAGGAAGCATAAAAAAAAAATAACTTTTTTTTATATCTAATTATGAAGAAGTACTATCTTAATGAAGATAGTGGAGAATGTGTGAGCAAAATCAAAGGCACTCAATGAAAGCCCATTTTATGTGAAACACATTATTCCTCAAACAAACAATGTGTGTTATGAAAGGGAGTGCTGCAGTGTTGGCAGTAGAGATAATGTAAGTTTCAGTTTGTTAGTTTTAGCATCTTTCTAGTTTATCCTGCTTTATTCTCAGGGATCATTTCCCAAGTGCAGCACTACTGTGCTTAATGTGCATACGCTGGTAGCATCTCAGTAGACAAAAGCAATCACTTAAGGATAGATGCTGATACTATTTTGTGTTTTGTGCTGTTGTTCATGTTTGAAACAGTGTAAATCTGTACTAATGCCACATAAGTAAATGGAACTAATCTGGTCTTAATTGTATTTTGATTTCCACTGTAAGGAGACCTTAGCAAGATACTGATTTCTGGGGAAAATATGTATTCCATTACTGAAACATGAACAGAGCTACTACAACCGGAAGAAAATGTTAGCAGCAAAACACAACACAGAAAAATGAACTTTGAGTTCTCATATGGAAATATTTTTGGAAGTACTTGCAGCACCACCAGTCCTACAACTGAAACAATGTCTAGTCACTAACTTACCAAGTCAAAAATTAAATATTATTACCATGAACAGGGAATAACATATGCTCCTGGGAAAGGCTGTACTAAGTTGAGGATGAAAGAAAAAAACAGCACTAGGCCAAATAGATATTTGTTCCACCAGAAATGCCTTCAGGATGCCTTCCAGTCTGTAGCTGAGAGACTTCCTGAGACAGAGGTTTTAGTTACAACTTAATTATTTTTTTAAAAACTAAACTGATAATAAATACCCTAATGACATATTTTTTTCATTAAATAGTTTTACTGCTTTTTGAAGTCCTGTTTGGCTTCCAAATTTGGCACAGTCTATGGAAAAACTGTCATTTGTTTTTGTCTTCTTTGGATTTAAACCTGTTTTGTTTTGATACCCATTTATCATAACAAGACTAACTGAAGGATGAATGTCATGGCTTCCTATCCCTCCTGCTCTTCTATATGTCTTTTTTCCCACCTCGCTTTAGGGTGTAGGACCAAACCTGAGTTCTCTATTCAAATGAGCTGTAAATTTATACACAGCAACAAGGAGTGGATGTACTGAAACAGTCATGATTTCTGTTCATTCTTTAGTCCTTCCCTAATAATTTCAAGTATTTGATTCCCTAGCTTAGTTAAGGCAACACAACATATTGGCTTATTTAGAGTTAATAACAATGACTTGAAGATTATTTTTCCCCTGATGAAAGCTACTGTGTGTAGCAATACTATCTCTATAAGCCTGTCTTTTTTCTCTCTTTCTTTCTTTTTTTTTTTTCCCTAATTCTGCATTACAAGATCCTTTTCTGACTCCTGTTTATCTGGAAATTCAGTATCATGAGATTTTGGAAGTTCTTCAAGTTCAGCTTTGTTTACTACACAAAATGATTTAATGTAATTCTGTATAACCCTGCCATCTCCCTATTTACTGACTTCCCCCCTGGTTAATGAATATAGTGCCTATTACAGATTAATGTGGGATCGTGATAAACTGCTCTTGAGAAAGTGAACTAGTCTTTCATTTCTCTGATTTAATGCCTTATTTATTTGTAATATGATCTATATTCTTATTATGTGATAGACTGCTTGCCCCCAATATCTTTTTGTGACTGACCTTGCAAAAAGCCTCTGAAAATCAGACATTTATCTACCTGCTTCTGATTCAAGGAATACCAGTATATCTCTGTGGCATAATTTCCCTGCACGAATCTGTTCTAAGCCATTATTCAGATGATAATTTTGACTTAATTCTATTCTCTACTGTAGCTTCTACTGGAGCCAAGTTCCAAAATCTGATTTAGCAGTTTTCATTTTCTTGCAACCTCCTTAGAAACCTTTTTTAAAAAACCCCAAAAACCAACAAACCTGCTCTTGCACTCCCCAGCTCTGGCCCTGTGCTGCAGTGATCTAGAGTTTGATAATTTTCTATGTGACTGCCTTCTCTGGATGGGCATCCAGAGGCACAGGGAAGTGTGGAGCTGTGGTGTGTTTGCTGTGTGTGGCTTTGATCCCACCGTGCACTGGAAAACAGAGTCTACCTGTACTCACAGTACAGGGGAAAGGGAGAAACTGTCCATAAAGTGAAAGCTGTGCATGATAAAAAACCTTACTAAACAATCATTTGAATTCTGGATAAACAGTTTCTGTAGTCTGAAATGTAGGTGCATTTTAAGACCTGTCATTACTGCAGTCTAGCAGAGCTTCTTTGTACTTTGAGCTCCACAGACGTTTACAAATTAAAATTTAGATTTGCAATATGAATGTATGTAGAGATGGAGAAATGATTATCTGTTTTCTTTGCTGAAGCACAAAGACTAAGTAATTGCCCTAGACAACATTGGCAGTTTGAGTGAAACAAACTTACTCCTGACTGGAAATTATGGGTTTAACTTTCACAATTTAGAATCATACGTCATCATATGGTGGAAAATGTTATTTGTGCTTTTAATCATATTTACTCTCTCTGTCTTACAGAAATTGGTGTGCTTATGTCCATACCAGACTTGTACCTACGGTTGTGGTGGACAACCTGGAAACTTTCTCATCAGGCAGAGCAAAGCCCTGCACTTGGCAAATTGGATCCTGTGCTCAGAGGTATGGAGAACTGGGAAGAAAGAGGACTTGCAAGTACTTTAATTACCACCAAATACACCATTAATGTGAACATAACTTTAAAAATTAAAAGGGAAAGGGGAGGGAGCAGCTTAGTATGTCTCATCTTCATGTGACCCTACAGCTCATGGCCTGTTCCTATAGAAAGTGTAAGTGCCAATGACTGGGCATGCCCTCATTCTGGCACCTTCCAGTCAGTTCTTGGAGTCAAAAAGAGGTGCATAAGGACAAAGCTTTAAAGCACAAGCGGGGAAGAAAATCCTTTCTGTGCAGCTTTCCAAGCCTGTGCTCTGTTGGAGCAAAAGGCTTCCCTCGAGAGGCATAAATATTTTTGTTATTATCTCTCTGCTGAGTGCTTATTTCTGGCACAGCTTTGGTCAGGCAGTGAACCTGAGCAAGTAATTGGCCTGGATGGAGCTTGTAAATAATACCTCTGTTAAACATATTCACATTGTCCTTTGTGGTTTGGGTGCCTCATTGTATTCTCCAAATGTTAGATTTCAGTCATAGGTGTAATTGGATTTTAATGCATTTGGGAAATGGCAAACTGAAACAAGACCAGCAAAATGCAGATTTTTCCCTTGACAAAATTCAAAAGCCTCTTAGAAGTCAGTTTGACTGTTCTGAGAATTGTCCTCTAGATGGTATGGCAGAACACACTTAAAGCTTTGAGTTGAAAATGGGAATAGAGCTTCCTTAGCATTTGATGACTCTGAAATACAGTCAACTGCATGGCAAAACTGTGGAGTGGACCCTGTGCTTGAAATGTTGCCAGTTTTGTTGTTTGTTTTAGTTTTTTCCTAATTCAATCACTTTAAATCCTTGTGCTGCTCCTATAATTAAGATTCTGTTACATAAATTTCTGAGCTTCATTTACATGGATTTTTGTTATGTGGATTATTTTTGAAATAGCTATTCCTGATTAACTCCTTTCATGGGTGCTTCATTTTGATGAATGGTTTTACGAATGGATTATGCTAATGCAGAATAAGGTGTTTTTATCATAAGACTGTCCATACAGCAAAATAACCAGGAACTCTCTTGAATTCAGATCATCTTAATCTTTATTGAGTTCTTGCTGCTGAAAAAGCCATTTCTTAGAGCCAAAGCTGGTTGGGAACACATGCAAAGCTCCTGCCAGCTGCTCTGAGAATTTTAATATATATAATATTACATCCCTTGTGAAGGGGTGACAAGATTAATTGGAGTGTAAAATATGGTGGCATTTTTTAATGCAGTGGGAGGACATTTTTTGGTCTGACAGCCTTTAAATTTGTCTCTTTGTCTGGAATGATTTATACAGGGATTGTGTGTACAAAATAATTTGGTAACTGTTTTATCATTGTATTTTCTGGGATTTTAGGTGTTCATCATGTTAGTGCTAACAACTAGCAGTACTATGTGATATTATTTGTATTTGAAGTTTGTGTTTAACTTCTAAAAGGAACAAGGAGATTTGCTGTAGTTTATTCTGTATCCCCTACTGCAGCATGTTAGTTGTAAACTGACTTCTCTGAAAGTCAGTGAAGTTAAGAAACCAAAGGTAGCCAGGACATGCAGAATGTGTTGGAACACAGGAATAAAATTGCTGCTTTCTCTACAGTTGCATACTGTAACAGTAATAACTGAGACTTCATAATTACATATCCATGCCCTCCTTTCCCTGAAGTCCAGAGTAGAATTTTTCACACTTTATTGGATTAATGATTGTATAATCTTGTTCAAAATAATCAGAAGGGATGGTTTCTAGTGTGTGCTAAATGTGTGCTGATGTGGCATAAATTTATTGTGAATGCATTTTTCCACCAATTTTAAAGAAAAGTGGTATATGACAATTGTATTTTTGGCTCACTTTGTTCAGTTTAGTAGTTACTAATTGTAATGTCTTCCACAAAAGATTGCAGTATTTGAATCCTGAGTAAGATATTCTGGGAAGAAATCTGAATAGACATCAGGTTTCTTTAAAATTCATGCAGATAATCTGAAGGTTGCAGTACTAAAGCTGTGGTTGCTAATGAAACACCAAACCCTGGTTAGAATTCACTTTGATTTTCAAGCAGTAATGAAAGGATAGATATGACAAGTGAGATAATGTAATGTAGTTATGCAGGTATCTTACATCTCCTCTTTAGTTGCCTAAAATGGGTTTAAATTGTTCTCATTTCACAGGTCCCAGACAACAACACACCAGGCCTACAGAATCAAACATAAAATTGTGACATCCCTGGAGTGGAAGTGCTGTCCTGGGTACAGTGGGCAAAACTGCCAAGACAAAGGTGAGTAGAGTTGTAAGGGTCTGAAACTATTCACTTCAGCAAAAGAAAAAACGATGCAAGTTTGATCTGTGAGCAAATGACTCTGTTGAAAACCAACACAGTCCCTTCTGTTAATTTAAAACCGGGAAAAATGCACAGTAAACGAAAATGCTTTGGGATGTTGACTCTTCCCTGCACGTGAATTTTCAGAGCAGCTAAGCAGAATGTCCTTTTCACTCTTCCTCTGACTGAAGCTCATAAAATCTCTAGCCTTATTTCGTTTTTCTAAAATATGGAGTTTGCATTCAGTGCATCTTTACTTTTGACCTTTTAGTTATTGAGTATTGCAGTGCTGGGGATATTAAATCCAGGTCCTCTATTGAGTACTTGTAATATTCCTCTACTGTACTGTTCCTCTTTTGCCTTTTGGTTTCAGGCTCTAAAATATGTTTTGTTTGTGATAAAATAATGTATCAAATGTTTTTACTTCTCTGAGTTTTGTAGGTCTGCTGCTGTTCGTTTCAACAGTGACTTAATTTTTCTAGGTATTACACATGATCCCTGTGTAATTGTGCCCTTTTTGACAGAATAGCCTTTTACCTCTGCCCTTGTAATCAAACATGTGGCATCATATTGAAGTTTTACATCTGTGTAATAGCTATTTCTTTGCTGCTGGCCTTAAGCAAGCAGGCCTTGAAAAATTAGATATATGCATCAGCATACAGGTTTTAAATGAATGAATATTGCAAGAAAGGCTATTAGATGTGATAGGGAATTCAATCAGCAGTGGTAAAGTAAAGGGCTGTGATTAAAAATTAATGTAGAGGAATGAAGAGAAATCACTATTGTTCACATCCATGAGGGATTTTCAGTGCCAAAGAGCCAGAACCTCAGCAGGCACAAAATTCTCCCTGCACATCAGAGTGTAGAGTCAGATATTAACATGGACATGGTAAGTCAGCAAGGCTGCCCAGTGAGCATGGATCAAGTGTTTTAAAGGTTTCCTTTAAGTAAAAAAGCAAACATTAGCTAAATTAGATTAAAAAAAATGTAAAGGGTAGCTTTGAAGGGGGAGGTCACAGTTGACAAAATTGAAATGGCATCAAAATAGCAGGGAAACATTGACCAGGAAGAAAAGCTATATAACTCAATTTGTAGTGGCATCTGTGTAAAAAATAAGAATAAAGGAAAGTGCTGTGAAGTGTTACAGGAGTGGGTGTTAGATCTCCCAGGTTCTATTTTCAAACCTCTTCTGGCTTGCTTAATAACTTGGGGAAGCCACTTATAATCTGCATAACCAAGTTTACCCATCTAGAAAATTGAGATGACACTTATCTCACAGGGGCACTGGGATATTTAATTAATTAATGCTTGCAGAAGTGCTTAAAGAGATCAGGATGAAAGGTGTTATGTCAGAGAAGCTTTTCTTCCCTGCTTCTGGAATCCTGCCTCCCATGAGGAGCAGACCACCAGCACGAGCCTTGCCTGTATTATCCAATTCCCATGTAGGGACGTCGGCTAATGAACTTGAGCAGTTGGGAGCCCAATAGCCTTGTCTTCCACAGCAGCAGGGGAGAGATGCTGAAAGTGCTGAGTGGGGCTCTCCCGAGCCACTGAGCCTCCCACTTGGCCTCTCTGTTGTTCAACAGCAGAGCTGTTACTGAAGGGTTTCTGTGCCAGGGGAGCTGGGGTGTGCTGGCAATCCTTTAGATCCTGGAAAGGCACAGTTAGTGTGATGTGGGCTGCTCCTAGCAAATGCTGATTTAAAATGTCTTCTGGATTAACTTCTCTCTCAGACAGAGTGAAGTCATATGTAACTATTTCAGTCTGATAGTCCAGGCAGAAGGAAACACCACAACCTGGTACTCATTATCAGACCTCTGAAAGTCTTATTTGGTAGCTCCATTGTAACTGCTTGGTTACAGATACTTCTCAAGGTAGTGCAGTAGTGAGAGAGATGGAAGTGATGTGTGCAGATCACTGTTTCTAACCTTACCTCCCTTGTGGCAACACATGACCAAATTGGCTAAGATATGGATCCTATTCCAGCATGGACAATACAATTTTATAAGAATTTATAAGAATGAAAGAAACGTAGATTTAATTTCTTAGAAGTCTAACAAGAAAACTCAATATGGACAAGTCAACAATTAAAGCATCATCATTTTGACCTGGGTATATCAAATGCTTAACTGGCAGCAGAACCACTAAAACAAAAGGACATTTAAATTCTGAGTTGCAGACTTCATGGCATGTCACTTTTACTAAACGCAGCTTTAATGTAACTTTGTGTGTGTAGTAATGAGATCCCAGTTCCCTCGTGCACGTTTGGCCCCTGAAAACCGAATTATATGGTTTCGAGCCAGCAGCCAGCTCTGCCACAGCCACTGTCAGCACGGAAGTCCCTGGCGGGGCAGTGGTGTCATTTCTCCAGCAGATGGCCATGCAGTATCCCATCCTCTGCACGCACAAAAGGTGGCAATTTGCCTTGAAATACAGGAAACCGTGAGGAAAATACCTAACCCCCCCACCGCTCTGGGAAACCTCTTCAGCCACTCCAGCTTCATCAAAGATGTATTGAGTCAAAAAGACAAAATCTCCCTATTTTTTTTTAATATTCCCTGAAATTATTTTGAATGCTGTGTTTAAAAATACATGGGGCAATAAATTATACATCTAGGCCAATATATTGGATGATAGACACCTATTGTTAAATTTCTGCGTGCATTACCTGGTTTTTCTGATACAACTGGAAGAACTCATTGCTCAGGATGTTCTATTGCTGCTTCTTCTTAGTTTGTTTGTGGTGCTTTGTTATTGTAAATGGCACATCTAAGGTGGGTCTAGCTGTCTGTTTTGAAATTTATTTATTTTTTAAGTTTCAACTGAGCTTGGCATATCTAATTTTTAAAAGGTCTCGAATGTGGGTCATTTGATGGCTGTTTCTACCCTAAAGAGTTTGTGTATTAGATTTTCGGTCTGGTGCTCCCATCAAACCTGCTGTTATCCAGCATCTATGATGGGAAATCTCAGCTGTGGGAATAAGGGGCACAAAGATGTGATCGCCACATGATGTCTTGGAGTGATTCCTTTGGAAAAAGCCTGAGCCACACTGGAAGAATGATGTAGGAGAAGCTATATTGCCAGTGACTCCTCTGAATTTGTTTCACAAATGAAAAGCCTGAATTTCTAATGACACTCGCCAAGTACCTTTCCTATACTGCGGTGAAATTTAATAAGTGTATGATATGTGACTGTCTGTGGCTGAGGTTTGTGTGTGTGTGCTCTGCTGGCTCCAGTCCTTGCTGCTGTCAGAGGCAGGGCCGTGCACTTTGGGCTTGCTCCATGTCTCTTGTGCTCTGACAGAGATGCAGGGTCTTACAGCCATTATGTTACCTGAACAGTTTTAATACATTAGTAAAACAAACACACAGGGATAAATATATATCCTTGGAACCTTAAAAGCGAAAAAAACTGTAAGGGCTTGGGTGTTCTAGAATGTGGGGCGATTCATTTATTACGGAGGATGAAAGATAAGGTGGATAATATTAAAATAAAAAATGTGGTGTCTGTAGCATCAACAGTGTCAGTGAATGCATTTAGAGCAACAGAAAGCCCAGTAAATGAAAGAATAAAAGGACATCGATCAGCTGGTCTTTATCACAGGCAAGTAACTGACTCCCTTGTCATAGATTGTATCATCACAACACCACCTGATAAATCCTGTGTAATGAGTTGGGCTGACTGCAGGAATTTAGCTTCTGTCAATAACCATGCCACAGAAGGATAACAAAAGCTGCTGAAGTTATAACTATTTGAGCATTTTGTGTTTCTTATCAGGCCATTTTAATAGATTCTATTAAACTACTCATCCATATGATAATTTCCTCTGAATTCCTATCCTAATTTTTACAACATCCTTAATTGACAACATAAAACACCTTATATCATTCTAATTACAGTCTGTTTACCTTCAAATGAACTATGTGAAACATGGAATTTCTTGATTTAGCATTTTAATCTGCTTCCCTGGAAATTCACATTATGGCTAAACTAGATTTTAATCTTTAAACTGTAAAATAATGTCACCATACCCAAGTTATTCTGCTTGTACAGTACTAAAGACTGGGAATCACATTAGTGCCACATAAGTGGCATTCCTTTAGATATACTCCTCCTGGAACATTGACTTCAAAATGTTTCATGAACTGAACAAGTGTATAAAAATGATATGAATTTACACTAGCAAATTTATTACCTAATTTGTACATATTTTGTTTTTTAAAAAAATAATAAAATTAAAACAACAATGTTAAATCTGATGGTTAGAGAATGTATTTCAGGAATATGGAAATCTCAGTTCACTTCCCAGTATCTGATCAGGTTCATTAGTTTTTGTGAGTGAAGGCACTTAACTTTCTGGGCCTCAGTTTCCCCAGCTGTGATATAGAATTAATAATAATGTTAGTCCACAATTTGCAAATTGCTTTTGGATCTTTTGGGCTGAAATGTAAAATAAGCACAGATAAGCCCATCTGCCATCACCAGAAAAAATATTTGCCACATTTGTGAAGTTTTTTCTATATGTCTACTAGTCATAAATCTCAGATTATATTTGCTGGAACTTAGAATTTGATTGCTTTGAAATGGCTTTATTTTTTAGGTGCTGCAAAAATGTAGTATCATCATTGCCTTAAGTAGTAAGATTTCCATGATTGAAGATCTGTGCAATATGTAAGAAAACAAACCTGACAAATCCCAAACAAACAAAAAAGACCCAAAAATGAGTTTCCACAAACCTGGTTAATTTTGTAACCATTAAAAAGCCCTAATTAATTTTACAGCTGACAGTCTCTATATTGTCTTTGTACTGCTGTTTTATATTATTCTAAAATATTCCTCTAGAATTTTTAGCCCTGGGCATTTAAAAATTCTGTTCACTATAAAGCAAATTTTGATATTAACACCAGCCCCTGCCAGTCTGGAGAAATCTTTTGTAAAGCCAGTCAACATTTTCAGCAAGAAGCAGATAAAAGTCACTGCAGATGGTTAGGCTTTGGTAAAGCTGGTACAGAATAGAGAGAGGAAAAAACTTTTGTGGAATCATCCCAACTGTCATGTTCTGTGGTTCACTCACATCCTTTCCTTTTTCTCCCTTCTCTAGCTCAAGAAAGGCAATCAGTAATACACAGCAACCAGGCTGAAAGCAGCAGGACAGTCAGTGAGAGGACACCAGGAGCTCTGCAGGACCCCCGTGGGCCAGGTCAGTTGTTACAATTGCTCTCACCTCTACCCAGTTACTGGGATCACTGCAAACACCACTTCAGGAAAACTTCTACCTCCTGAAGGGACCTGAATGAGCTGTCAGTTCCTAGCAGTCATGGTTGGGTGGTTTGCTCTTCTGGTAAAGATGGGCAGAAGATACTGAATTTAAATGTACCAGCAGCTTAGAATTTGCAGTGTTTTGCACCTACATTAAAACTAGGGAAGTATTTGGAATAGAAATATTTAAATTATTATTGTATTGAATGCAAAAAATTAATAAACAGGAGAAAAAAAAATTAAACCAAAAAAACCCAGCTGAAATATAGTAGTAGTGTGGACCAGCATTGCACATAGAAGAAAATATAATGAAGTTATTGACTATATGAATATGTGAGTATTGACATATATTTTTTTACAAAAATTGGTTCTTTATTCAAAATCAGTACAGAGGTCTTTCAAGCTTTAACAAGGACAGCTCAGGCATGTTTTAAGCTACTGTATCTAGGATGACCAAATAACTAAAACATAGCGAGAGTTTACACATTTATACCACAGATGCTTGAGAGCATTTCTTATTACCTTATTGTTTTTTTGCTCATTATTGTGTTTCCTTTATATAATCTGGACGTTATGTTTTTGGAATATAACGTCAGTGTTTCCTCGCAATGGTATGTACATAAAAATTAGAATTGTAAGAGCTAGTCAGTAACAAAAAAGATTTATTCAAATAGTCATCTATATTGAGAACCTATGTTAGATGACTGCTGTGTGGGAAGCTTCTCCACATCTTGGATGCTAGTTGCTAGCAGCTGTGGTCTGGGAGAAATCCAAGTTTGCAATTTTAGGAGGGGAACCTCACTGTTGGCCACTTGGGGCTCGACGTGAATGGTGGCCATTTTCCATTGGAAAAAACCTCGTTCCCCCAGTGTCTCAGAGTCACTCAGAGGTGGTGTTTGGGGCTCCAAGGGCAGCCAGAGTCCTAATTACTGGCAACTTTGGTTTGGGAGAAATCCTGCAACGTTCATGATTTTTGGAGCCAGCATGCGACTTTTTCCACATGCACTTTGTCTTGATCTATGGCCCTTTTCCATTTGAAAAATGTAGTTTTCATGGCAAGGAAAATGGCCATGATGTGAAGGACAGTTTAAAGGAAGCATATTCCTTGATCTTTCTTACTACCTTCCTTTTCTTTTGAATCTATTGATGCTCCTGTTACGTTTGTCTACATTGGCTTTTGTCTACATAACCATCATCTGTTCCACACTGTGGTGGTGTTGTCACTCACCTATTGGCCTAGATCCAGAAATACTTTAATGAAGCTAATAAAAGAGGCAGGTGATATTCTCAGGCCTGTGGTTTGCAATTTTCAATATCTTCTTGTGGGCTGTAATGCATGCTGAGAGAACAGGATGCCATAATTAGGATTGCCGCAGTTTTGTGGAGATTTTACACGTGTGCACATGTGTGATTTATTTTAGATCTTAATAGATAGGAAAAGAGAAGAAAAGATTGAATCTGGCATGGAGGTATTGAGTGGATTTTCAACGTGGAGTTAGGCTGTTGCCCCTTGGTGATACTATGTGAGCAACCAAGTCTCCCAGGGCTGGAGGGAGGAGGATGTTTAGTAAAGCAGGCAGGGCCTTTTATGAAAAAGTGAGCTTGATCAATAGAGCACTGAGACATGCTACTTCTCTTAGCAGGAATTATGCTCTGAGAAATAAACCTGAAATTGTAATCTCTAACCTCCATGTTAATTGCTTTTCAGTTATTTTTAAATCACATTGGGTCAGTTTAGAAAGAGAGAGATTGCTGTTCTGGCTGTCAACCCTGCAAACGCGGCCTGGGGCTGGGACTGACTGCCCTGGTCTGTCATTCCATCAGCACCTGCTATGGCTCCACAAGCCAGATTCTGCTTCCATCTCCCACTATGTAACCATGCCAGGCATAGGTTTTCAGGCATAAAACCTCACTTTCAGGTTCATCTAACTTCTCTTCCTCCCTCAGTGTGAACTGATAGAAACCAAGCTAAAAAAAAGTTACACCCTACAGGTTAGTTATCAGTTCGGGTGACTGTGCATAAGCCACAAATGAATTCAAATCCTTTTCTCATAGTAACAATTCAACCAGAAGCAGAAGTGTCCAGACCTGTTTGTCTCTCACAAAGCTGTATTATGAAGACAATGGCCTGTCTTTGCAGTTCCAGTCAGAAGAATTGGCAGAGTCTAAATAAGGGGGTTGAGTTAGAAATTATTTAGTGTCTGTGTAAGTATAGACACCTTGCGCAGAGAACGCGGCTGGAGATCCTAACATCCTAACCTAAAAGAGCCTTATTCTCCAGGCTCTTACTTTTATGGCCTTTACAATCAACACGCCTCTACAGGAGAGCAGGGTGTTGGCCTGCTTCATCTGCACTGACAAAGGTACATTGAGCTGATTTTAGGGCTTTCCCAAATGCTACCAAGCTAGATAAGATACATGTATGTATTTTTTACATGCTAGAATTTTAAAGAATACAGGTAATCAGAAGAATATGCCCTTTTGCATATAACCCTTTTGCTTAGGGGTTTGGTTTGGTTTTTTGGTTTTTTTTGGAGCCTTTAGACCCCTGTACTTAGACATTATTTCTGATCAGTACTGTTTGCTGCCATAGGAATAGACACTGATGCTGTAATGAAAAGTGACAAAGGATCAACAGCAATACTGTAAACTTACACTAATAAATATTTGTATGCAATACTAAAGAATCACTTCCATAGCAGTTTATTAAGTCATAGTATAGCCCAGATCATTTGGCATAATATATCATATGTCTAACACAGGCCATTTAGGCTGGGTTGTTAAAGGAGGTTTTCTAGTTTTGCCTACAGGAATTCAAACAATCTAATTTTACAAGCATCTTCTGAAAGTCCCAGACTAAGTTTGCTGTATGTCACCTGTCAAACTCAGATGGCTGGCTGAAGTAATGAGGAGTCCTAATTTTCAATATCAAGGTGTTCTTCACCATTAGCTATCTTAAAAGCATCCATCTAGGCCTTTTTGTTCCTGAAGAGACTACAAGTGTCAAGAACAATTTGAGCAGGTTTAAAAATAAACTTGACGTCGTAGGATGAGCTTCTATTTTTAACAACAGACTAATCAGTGTTCCAAAGTGATTTATCTGTTAGCTATTTTTCTGCCTTGCTGCTGTGTTGAACAAGTTTTTATTTTTGACCCAAACAATGGAAAGATGATGTATTCCTTCAGACATAAGCCTTGCAAATTCATGAAGTTGTGTTATAAATGTGAAGTAAAAATGAATGCTTTTATGATTGTGTTAAAGGAGACTGACTAAATGAGAGTTAACTGAATACCCTGTAGGGTGCTAGGTGGAGGAAGAATGGCACTGTGTTGATTAAAATATGCTAACCATTCAGAATACTCTTGTGGAATCATAAATACTTTATAATGGATACATATGCTTCAGTAATGAGTAACTGCTGTGCTGCTGAATCTCACTAACACATGATACATGACAAAAATCAAGATGACTCATCAAAACTAAAAATTCAGAAACTTTTCACACTACTTTTAGCTAATGTCTCTCAAGTCAATTATACCTTCTTTTTTTTTTTTTATTCACTCCACAATGTCTAACAATAGTTGATTTTTTCCCTCATTTTGTTCCCTGACCAAGCACTTTTTCAAAAAATGAACGAGAAGATTAGCAGTCAGGAGATGAAACTGACTTTTCTACAGAAGAAGGTTGACAGCATTGCTGCTGCGATGACTGATGTGAGCAAGAAGCTTTCTTCTCTGGAAGGCAAAATCAATGAAGATAAGGGCAGAGACTTCCAGACTTTTCTAAAAGGTAAGAAAAATAAATTAATGTAATCATTCACCCTGTTAGAGGTGCCAGGAAAAAAAAAAAAGCTGAAAACCTTCATAGACTGTCCTATTCTATTACTCAACATGTGTATGGAGAATTAATTTTTTAAATTTAATTTCATGAGAGGAATTTGTTTATTTCAACATTCACTATGGTGTCTTTCATAGTGTCAAAAAATTTATATTCTTTGATGCTTCATCATCTACATGTTAACTTAAGCCCCTGTGAAGGCATTTTCATTTACTTAGAGCTTCTGCAAATATTCTTCTCTTTTTTTTTGTTTATCTGGCTGCCGCTAAAGGAAGTAATATTTGTTTTCCTACAAAGTCTAACTAATATTTTTTTAATAAATAATTCACACACGCAGGGCAAAGTATAAGGAATTCTCAGGTGGTTGTATTTATAATACTGCGAAATTTCTGCTGAATAATTTGTCCCTGATCTTATTGGGCTGTCTTTGATAAACATCTGTACTCATGTTCGGTATATGAGAGAGACACAGCTAGAAATCAGGAACTTGGGCAGATCCTCACCAGCAGAATTTTGCATCCATTCTTTGTGAATTCTGCAGCAAGACCTGTATGTTACCCTGCTAAAAGTGTTGCTTAACAAGCGGATTCAGACTGAATCTTCTATTTCCTCAATGTGCAATATTTTTCTAATTTTTCAGGAATTTTCCCCAAACCATGTTTTACATGTAAGAATCCAGAGAACTTTTCTACTGTTTAAAAATAGAACAGAGGTTCTGGAGTTCCTTACACTGAGATAAAACTAAATGAAACAATAAATGGTTTTGTACCTCCCTCAAATTTACCAAGTTGAATACCATTTCTTGTGTTTTAAGTGCTCTGTGTCCTAAGCTGTGCCTGCCACAAGCTAGATGGCTCTCTTGTATGTGAGGTTATTCCATCTCTTGATCAGTGACCTGCTTTCACCTCTCCACATATTGCTAGATGGCATTCTTGACCTTTGGGTGCACATTTAATTTGTCTTTGAATATTTTCCATTTCCCTTCTGCTTTCTCCTCATTCTTTTCTTTATATTCCACTCATTCTAGCTGTCATTTTCATGCTAGTCTAAGAGGGGTTTTTCTGCATCCTGTGTTTCTGCTTCTGCATTCCCTATCTGTATTTCAGGGTCTATGTCTTAATAAAAACGTGCTGTTCAAAACCTCCCCCTTCTTTGAAAATGCACTTCAAGCCTTTATTGTTTTACCTGCAGTGCTTTATATTATACCTGCTTGGAAAAAATCTCCAGCTGATATCCCTTATTTTGATTTATCTTCTCAATCTATCTCCTAATCAAGTAGCTCCAATGAAAAAGATGCTATTAATTACATTCCTTGGCTCTAATTATCAACAGTCCAACACAGGTTATTTGTGACTTGTGCATAGGACACAGCAGGAATGAGGAAAGGAGAGAAGAAAGAAAAGATTAGTGTGTGTATGTTGGCTTGTATGTGCAATGACAAATGGCAACTGCAGTTTCTGTCCAGGAAACATCAGTCAGTTGTATTCAAATCATAAACAGCATCCTAAAGTAGCAGGACCTGAAAGGACCTTCCATGCTGTCCTGTAACACTCTACCTCGCTGAAAATTACTCTTAATTACACAACTTTTCCAGTGCCACTGCCATCCTGAAGCAACGTGCTTTGGAAGCACAGTTAAGTCTGTAGTTGCTTCATGCTATTCGGGCATTTTCCTTCTTCACCTACTTTTCCATTTTCTTCCTGTGGTGCCAGGTCCTTTGCTTATAGTCCCTACACCACCTTTTTTCTTATCACAGAAATTCTAATGTTCTGACCAGCTTTGTGTCAGCGTTTGTTAGGAGTGAGGTCTGATTCTATGACCAAACCGTTCAATTAGTTAAAAAAGTCTAACTCTTGGTTTCCTTTATGACTTTGGTGACACAAACATGTCATCTATTGACAGAGGGCAGCACTCATGGAGATACTGATATGCTCCTCTGTTTTGTTAATGAAACCTGTTGTGCATTTAAAAAATTGCTTTCAGTATTCAGAAAGCTGTTCCCATTTTTTACTTACAGAAAATAATTTTGTGCTCTTTTTAATTTAAGAAACTCTGCTGACTTCCTGCTGTTCTTTTCTTCTTCCTTTAACTATGTATTTTATACACACCTTTCCTCTTCATTATTAAAATGTACACTCCTTTCAAAATTAACTCAATAATGGAGTGTTAATGGAGTGTCACTTCCAAGTCAGAAATGTCATTTGCAGCTGCATATATAACCTCAATTCTCTCTCCTGTGTACATACATTTATTTTGCACATTATTCTTCAAATAAGTGAAACTGCAAAGAGAGTATATGTTGACACAGAGTAATTACACCCTTTGGTTTTCAGCCAGGAGGCTAAAATTAAAATTTATAATCTCATAAAAAGCGCAAGAGATCTTTAACGTTCACAGGTAGTTTGGACCTTTCTATTGCAAAATGAACAACAGAGGAATTGAGTTACACCCATGAGTGCACACATGTATTTGCAGCTCAAGTTTAACAATACACCCAGTTGTCATCTACAACACAAGTTTGGGTCAGGTCTTTGTGTGGACAAGTGTTCTCCCAAGCCCCTGCTGAATTTTGCTTCTGAGCTGCCTAGTTGTCCTAGCCAGCAATCAGGGGAGAGAGAAACCCAGATTTCTCTGGTTTATCAGGCTCCACCTGAAAACCAGAGCTGAGCTCCATGCTACACTAACTACCCAAGTAAATGGAGCAGGAATAGCAGAGAGTGAGGCTGGTACCTTCTGGGCTGTCACAGAAAGAAAAAGTCGGTATAGAGAGGTGGAACACCTCTCACGGGTATGAATGATCTGTTACCAATATTTGTTGCTGGGATGAAGGAATTTAATTGATTCCTCTCAGAAGGTTTAGAGTAATCTTGGTTCTTTCCACAGCCATTAAATTTTTCTTCACAGCTCATTGTGTCTCTTAGAGCACAGAAGCAAATCTTCACTTGGAATGTTTTTTCTACATGTCAGTATTTTTATCTGGGTTCATATCTTGATTTTTCCTCTCAGCTGCCAAGACACCTTTATTCTCAAATATTTCAATGTGCACATACATGTGCATATTCATGTAAATGCATCTGTCTAGTCATTTACTTGCTTTTTAGGTATTTATAAGGAATATAATATATATAATATAAGGAATAGAACAAAGGAAATCTCAGTATTATCACTGCTGTTTATTATACTTTATGTAAAATTGCTGTGACATTTGGGACCTCAGTTGACAATAATGGAGTTTAATTCTTAGGAAACTTCATGCTAGATTTCTGATGTGGCTCTTTCCTGGGCTAGAAAACTTGGTGTTTTACTGCACTTGCTGAGAATTACATTTTCAGAATATGCCTCAGTGTTTTAGAGATGAAGAAATAAATTCCAGGCTGTAGAATTAATTGAGAAGAAAATAGAAGAAGGGAACAGAGAATTTCTGCCTTTATCAGTACAGTTTTAATCAGAGAACCTGTGGTCATTGAGGCATTGTAGAGGTTGAAGAGTTTAATCATTATATCACATTCTGGCTACAAGTGTTCATAAGGTTTATGAAAATTGTGCAAAGAATGGTTCAGTGTTTTAGCTGGACAGAGGGGCTACTTTTGGAGAATGAATTAATGAAATTGCTTCTAATCTCACACCAGAGCAGAACTACTGCTCTAATTGATTGAAATATGTAATGCAGAATTATTTTATGCCTGTCTTGACCTCTCTAAGACTGTGGGAGACATTTTCATGTGTTCACTGAGGCAGGATTTCCTCACATTCACTTCTGCCTAGTGCTTTTCAAGATCAGAATTCCTAGGAGCTATTTAAGGAGTTGTAGTATGCAAGTCTTAAAGTTTCCACCCTTAATATGCCTGTATTTTGCAGCAGTTGTAGTGTTACTGGCTTCAGATATTCAATAAGGCTATTTTTATTTGCTGCTTTCTCACAATAGTGCGTTGCATCATTACCTAGCACATACAATACAGTAGGTGGGTAATAATCTCTGCTTTCATTTCTTGACCATAATGTTGTAAAGCAGATATTTTTTGCCTTACTTTCCTGGTGGAGAAAGGACACATCATCTTTTTATGAGTGAGCCACAAAAGCACACATCTTCTCCTTTCAGTTTTCAGAAACAGCACAGCTAGGAGGTCAAAGTTGATACCATATGTAGAGTTTGAGTTTGCCCTTTCCAAATGATAGCAAAAGTCCCACTGATTTCAGTAGAAACAGGGATGAATCCTCAAACACTATAGCTGTATATAAACTGTAAACATCCTCTACATTTTTCAGCTAAAACTTTTGCTCTGTGTGTGGGTAACTTGAGGCAGGGATGTGTGTTTCCCCTCTGTGCAGCCTGTTGTTGCTCACATTTTGGGGAAAACTTAGATGTTACTAAGTTGGTTTGATTGTTTCTGTATTCTTTTTCCCAAAGGTCTCAAATCCAAGAGTATTAATGACTTAATCAAAGACATAGTCGGAGAACACTTTCAAGTATTTCAAGGTGAAATGCAAGAAAGCATGGCTCAAATTTTCAAGACTATGTCTAGTTTGTCAGGTGACATTGAAAATACAAAAGAATTAGTCAAGCATCTGAATGAAACCCAGAATAAATTTGCTCAGGAGAAAAACAGTGGGCCAACAGAACTTGACATTCTGGAGCTGAAGAGTCATATGGTGCAGATGAGAGAGGAAATGGCCCTCACTTGTGACAAGCCTGTGAAAGCTTTACAAGAAAAGCAGAAGTCCTTGGAAGTTAACTTGGAGCACCAACAGTCAAGAAGTGCAATTTATTATGAATCTTTAAATAGGACCCTTACTGAAATGAGAGATGCTCATGAACAACTGTTATCAGCTGAACGGTCTTCAAGTCAAAGCATCCCCTCAGCAGATAAAGTCATGGAGTACAATGTTACAGAGTACATGCTCACACTGCATGAGAAAGTGAAGAGACAAGGCGTGATGGTGCTGGAGATCTATGATGACTTAAGAGTCCAAGACAGCAAGATCAGCAATCTCAGTGTTGCACTGGAAATTCAGAGAGACTCCATTCTGGGGGTCTGTGATGACATGTTGTCAGAGAGCAGGACAGATTTCCAAGCACAGCTGGCAGCAGTCCAAGAGAGTGTGCTTGCTCTAAACAAGAGTGTCTCTGATGTGTTCCTTCCACTGGGCAATCAGATGGACAAAATGAATGAGCAAATTAATGATTTGTGCTATGATATGGAGATCCTGCAACCCTTGATTGAACAAGGGGTACCTTTTAGTCTGACTTCAGAGTATGAGCAACAAATCCAAGCTAAAGAATTCAAAGAGAAACTTGAAAACGTTACCGCTGCCATTAACAGAATTAGCTTTGCAATGAAGGAACTTTCTGAAACTCAGGAAGAACTTAAAAATGAATCTCAGGCTTATCAGGAACTGTTTGAGACTCGTGTTAATGAATGCTCCATGGAAATAGAAGATGGATTAAACAAGACCATGATAGTAATAAACAGTGCCATCGACTCTATTCAAGATAATTATGTACTGAAAGACATGATACATGCTCTAAGAAATGAGACTGAAGTTTGCTGTGGCAGAGCTGAGGAACTGGAAAGCCTCCTGGCTCTCATTCCCCAGTTCCAAAAGTTGAATGAATCCCTCCAGTCACTGCTCTTTAACAGGAAATATGAAATTACTTCTCAAGTAGAATCATCTCTTTCTGATCTTCCACGCAAGGAGTCTGACAAAAGAATCCTCCACAATTTCAGTAGAGTTTTCTATATTTTAAATGATACATCATCAAAAGTGGAAAAGCAGCAACAAGATATCAGCCACCTGGAAGAAAAACTATTTGACTCTGTGGAGAGTTCAAAGGACCATGAGGTTCGCCTTCTGAATGTTGAGTCAAAAATTTCCAAGTTTTTGGCAAACAACTGTGTCTCGCTCAAACAAACCAAAGCTGCTTCAGCAGAGAAAGAACAGGTGGTCTCCCTTCAGCTCCAGGCGCTGAGCTCCAGGATCAGGGCCCTGGAAGCCAAGTCAATCCGTTTCTCAAACATCATTCCACTCGTGAACAAGACTGCTCACGAGGCCTGGGGGCTGTGCCAGGGTGCCAGCTACAGCATCCAGAAAGTGAACACAAGCATTCCTGTGCTAATTAAATTGGCTCAGCCAGATATCCCCCTGCTGCAGAGAGGCCTCAAGGAGCTCATTGAATCTGTGCTTGAAGTAAAAGCAGGAGCTATTTTGACAAATCTGACCCAGCATGTTAACACATCAATGGTAAATGCAATGAACAATATCACCAAACTTCAGAAGCAGCTGAAACCAGTTATAAAGAAACCAGTCCCAGCAAAAAAAGTGGCAGCAAATGCTACCATGAGCCTGGCAAGCCGAAGCCAAAGAAACACAGATAATGCAATAGATCCAGGTAATGCATTTTACTCTACTAAAAATCGAGGTATGTTTACTAAAGACTTCTGTAACTATTGTGCTGAACTAAGTGGCAGAACTTGACTGAGAGTAAATAAACAGTCTGAAGATTGCTGTAGAGTGTTTCAGAGGAACCTGAGGTTAGTTTCTCACTTAGAATAGAATTTATTTTGCTTTTGAGGAGATTTTGCATTAAGGCATCTAGAAGCGTCTTTTCATTTTCCTTAATAGATTCCCATCTGATCTGAATATATAAGATATATATACAGACACACACACACTCAGCTGAGAACCTGACCTTTGAAAAGTAACTGACAGTTTAGACAAAATCTAAAGAACAAGATTTTTGTGCCTGAATCTCAATTAGCAATTTCAATAGAAAAAAAATGTATGCCAGCTGAAAGAGAAATATGGAGTTGCACAAGTACTTTGCAGTGTCAGCAGGGATGAAAGGTATCAAAAACCTGAGGCAAGTGAATACAAATGAGAGTAACGAGCCTTTTTCTGGCTCCTTCAGGACTTCATTGAGAAATGCAGCTACAGTTACAGCACAGTGTTCTTGAAAAAGCAGGAATCCAGCCAATAAAGTAAATTTGGCACCAGTCCACCTGGAGAGCAGCTCAGCCAAGTAGGAGCTGCCATTCTTAAAAAGGAAATTTTGAGTGTGATTTGCTTCTGAACTTAAATTCGAATGCCATCATGTGAAATGAATTCATATGAACGAATTCACAGAAGTACAAACTCTTGAGTTGTGACTTCTGCAATCATACTTGAGTGAAAATCAATAGCACAAGATAATGTTTTATGGAAATATAATTTCTGGCACAATACAGAAAATGAAGAGTGGATGAGTGACTAGAAATACTGAGATGGCTCTAATTCACATTAAAATTAGACAGATTGTTTAATGACAGAGATACATACAGATACTCCTGAAGATCCAGACCTGAATATTTTCTGTAAAATGCTCTTAAACTTATGAACATTTCTATACCAATACTACATCATAATTTGAATATTTTCCTATTAAAAATGGCAATTCTTCCTCAGTCATTAGTGTTTTATGCCCCTGCAAATGCACAGGATGGAAATTCAAAATCTTTTTTCAAAATTGACATTAAGAGAAAATGAGAGATGTCTTTGATCCTTCCCACACCATGTACTTTGCTGGAAAATATCACTAGTGCTACCTGCCTGGAGCACAGGAAGGTGCCACCTGCTCTGGTTTTCACTCCATATTGATTAATTAATACCTTTCCCATTTATTTTTCATCTCATACTCAATTTTAACAAATAACTTGCTTGATAGCATTGGATATATACTCACTTACAGAAAGTGCAGATATTTGAAGATGTTGAGAAGCCTTATTTTTATGCAAGGTTTCTGCATAGCAGTGTTTATGCTGACTTTTCCATTGGTAATCAGATTTTGTACCTAACAAATTTCATGCCTAGCAAAGCCATACATTATATTTCTGTAATATTAAAAAAGCAAGACCATTACCCTAATTAAAAAATATCCATCTTCTGCCTGGGTAGGCTTTACTTCTCCATGAAAGCTTTTTCTACCAAGTTCTAGAACAGCACCAGAGATTTGTCCTGTCTCTACTAAAATTTCAAGAAGAAACTCTAAGGCATGATTGGCGAATTATAAAATGTATTTAATCTTAGATTGCCTTTTTCAACAACAACAAAAAAAATTCTATAAGGAGGTGAATGATAGTTTTCATTTGCTCCAATATGTTCAATATTTGAACCTACTCTAACTGATTAGGAGTTTAATTGGCTTAAAAGTGTTCAGGATTTCACCCTGAGGTAACACTTTCCTAAGTAATTAGTTGAAATCAAGAGGAAGAAATGTGAGTTTGCATTGCATGTGCAGGGACATAAACCTTTGCAGTCTTCCTGTATCGTGGAATGAACTAAAGAAAAAGTCTATGTCAGGTAGAGGCTGCAATACATGTATGAGGGGTGAAAACACCACTACTTCACCTGATACTGACTGATATGGCAACCCAGGGTGAATGAAAAGGTGATGATCTTTAGACAGCTGCAATATCTAAGATAGGGGAGATGACAACATTAAAAAATACATATATATTTTATTTGCATATATACACACACAGTAACTCTTAATTAGCCTTGGGTTTGGGTTATGGCTGGTCCTACTTTCCCGTGCACTGTTCTGCAGAAATGTGTGATGCAGTGTGAGGGCAGTTTAGCTCAATTCCCATTTCCCTGTTGCTATTAGTGCTGTTCTCTAGTGAATCTCGAGGCTGCTGTGCTTTCCAAAGATGAGTGTTTTCTCTTGTTGCATGTCTTGTATTAGTTGTGGGTTTTGCTTTATTCAGGTTATGTCACCCTCCCATCAACATGAATAACTGAGAGTGAAGCTGTGTTATATTTATGTATTTACAACAGTGCATCTGTGTGAGAGGTCATTTAATTTCATTCTCTCTTTCTTTGTGTCTTATTTCTGATTTTGTTTTCACAAGATTTCTGACCCCTAACAGAAATGCAAGCTTCTGTTGTTGCTTTATCATTTAAGCCCTAATTTCAAGTGAAATGACCCTATTCAAATGTTTTTATCTTGTGTTTTAATTGCACAAATGTGATGATTATTCCAGTTCATCTTGGTGACATACACTTCAAATTTGCATATTTACTCAGAGGCTAATGGGTTGATGAAGCTGTTGCACTGTTTTTAATTTGGTGAGCCTAAAATAATCACACTGGAATTATTAGACACCTCTGCTTAACAGGGAAACAGAGTTGCCAGACTCCAAGTAGCTCAGATCGGCCCTGACAATACACCTTACCCAAAACTGGAGGGCACAGCTGAGGCACCTCTCATCCTTGCTTTTTGCCTCCGTCAGTCAGAGAGTGCTGAACCATGATTGATCCTGTGTGAGCAGGGTGGTTTAGTAGATTCCCAGGCTCTTCCAGTCTCCTAGGGCTTCCTGAGAAGCAGGTACTGTTAACTGAATATTGAGAATTATGTTAAGGTACCTCCTGGACAGAAGAATTTCCGAACTGAACACTGGAGTCGGTCCTTTCCATAAGGAGACCACTAAATTGCTGAATATTTGTTTTGCTTCTAATAACACCCCAGTAGATACTGAGAGAGCTTCATTATTTGTTTGAGATTTGTTTGCACAGCATTGGCAGTCTATTTCCCAAAAGAGCTTCTGGCTGTTTGCCCTCCTGAAGAGTAGCAAAACTGAGCATTAACTGGCTCTGCTCATTCCTACCATACCAAGTGTAATTAGCAACTACATTTTATTCTCTGCTAGTAATAGCTACAGTTTAGGCCTTTAATTTATAGTCTCTCTCTTTTACTCATCTACACTACTAAGTTGGGAAAGAATAATTAACAATAAAATATTTACTTTAGTAGGAAATCCTTTCCTAATCTGAACCCTCTGGCATCTTTACCCCAAGGAGATAATTCAGACATAGCATCTTAGGACACCCTTAGGCAAGAAAAGAGAAAATGCTGGGCAGAGGAGCAGCCCTAGCCAGAAATGACAGCAGAAAGATGCTATTGTGGCATAGTTACACATAGATTATCAGCACAGTGGAGATCTGAAACATTTGCCTCTTGCACTGAAAATCCTAATTTGACTCAAACCCCCACACAACTTCTATTCTAGCAAATGGAGGAGCTTCCCAGTCGCTGTTAAGCAGTGCTTCACCTGGAGGGTTAATTTAATGTAGGTCTGAATTTGAATTAACTCCAAGGTTAAGTTCGGGCAGAATCACCCCACAGCAGACTTCCAAAACACCAAAAGTCTCAATCTCATTATCGTTTCCTTTTAGTGATCTTTTTCCTGTTTCTTAGATTTGCTTCTTGTTTATGATAAGCAGAGGCCAATTAGCAGAGAGACTGCTGTGTTCTTACAGGAAGCCTTTGTATTTTGGGAATATGATACAGTCAGCACAATCAGCTGTTTCCCTTCCTTTTCTGCTTTCCTTTGACACTTGGTAAATATGTGGATGCTTGGTAAATATCAGCAAAATGTTGTGGGTGCTCAGTAAAAATGTGCGTGAAAAATAACTTCAATGAAGGATGTAGCAAGCTATTATCTGAGAAGAAAACCATTATTTCCTCCTATCCAGTTGCCTGTGCTGTGACCCCAGTCATGACAGTCCTAAATTGCTTTATTTCAGGCATTACAGAATAGACATTATTTTCTGTGAAAAAAAGGACTGTTGTGTTTATAAATCCATATGCTATATCAGAGCAAATTCAAGTGTCACTGTACAATGTGCCTCAGCATTCTGCTCACTGAACTAGAATAGCACACAGAAACAGTTTGCCTTAATGTAGCAGTCTGTGAAATAACTGGTTGGGAAAATGAAGATAACACTGGAATTACTGAAATATCTATGTGAAATCCAGCTCAGCATTTTCCTGGCAATAACTAGATGCTTTTATGCAAGACTTTTTCAGTTCTGACCTACCAAGCCAGATTTACCATAAAGGTCTGTGTGGAGTTCTCTTCCTAAAGTTCTGCTGATAATTCCTGGCAAAGAAAAGGTTCATTTTCTAAAATATCTGACTTTTATTTGACCAAACTAAGAGAAAGTAAAAATGGCTTGGGAATGCTTAGTGACGAGAATTTTTCATAGCAATATTTAATTTTTAATGTGACCTGAATTTTCTCCCCTCAGACAAAACATTATTCAATCACACTCAGTAATTACTGTCTCAGAGCTCAGCAGCACTGGACTGACAGATTTTTCTGTATTGGCTGAGTGTAATTTGGCCTGCTTGTACCTAATTGGGAACAGAGGCAAGGACATCCTCAGTGAGGGTGCTCCGTAAAGCCACCTGTTTGGTATAATTTTTCTTGCATGCAAAGCAAAACTTGTACAGCAATCTAGGTAGATAGACTGGAATTAGGGGCTTAGGTATGGACAAGTACTTTAAGTGATTGAGATAGCATTTAGGACCTTTCATCACCTGGATCCTGACTCTCCTGCAATGCTTGTTATGTGTCTGGGTGAAAAATGTCATAGACAAGACAGTCCAACCTCTACAGCAGCAGTACAAAATCTGTTCTGGTACACCCAAGGATGAGATGGCTCAGTTGAGAAGGAGCAGCCTAATCTAACTTGTTTGGAGGATCTTTTTTCTTACTGCATATACCTGACCCTCTGAGGGCATCAGAACTCAGAATTTACAAGTAATCTTGAATATCTTGGAGGATAACTGAGGGTATGCTGTGTTCAGATAAAGAGGGGAGGCTGGACAGGATCTGAAATTGGCCTTCAAAAAGAACTTCAGCAGAAATTGTGAATTGACAAAGAGCCTTTCCAAAGCACTGCATGCTTAGCAAGTGTCTCTGTCATGATGTGAAGCTGAGGTTGTTTTTTCTCACTGTCCTTCCCAGAGCAGCTGTCAGCGTGTGCCAGCTCCCCATGCCAGAATGGAGGGACCTGTGTCAATGACAGGCAGAGTTTTGTCTGCGCCTGCCGCCACCCCTTCGGAGGAGTCAACTGCAGTGTGAAGCTGCTGAACGACAATTCCCTGAGTGTTGGCAAGTACAAAATTTAGGACTGCAATACAGGATCAGTCCGGGCCTCTGCCCCAGGGCCTAATTACAGAGCATTTGCTGGTCAGAGGTCTCACGTTTCACTTTAATGAGTGACAACTCAAGCAGCAGAGTCCTGTGTTTTGGTGCTGAAGACACCAATCCCCACGGGTGACTCGTGCTGTCTTTTTTTAATATGACCAGATGATGGGATTAAATTGGTTTGGGACCTGCCATAATAGCTGGAAAGCTCCCTGCTGAAATGTGCAGAGTGGGAGGGTGTGCAATAGATATATTTGAGCACCATGTCATGGATTTTTAAGGGGGAGATAAAATCACATCACTGGGGAATACTAGCTTCAATGCAGCCATAAATGTTCTATAAATACCAGTAGCTACCAGGATGTGTGGGACTGTGGCCTCAAGGAGTCATTTAAGGCCTGCCTCTGGTTTTCATCAACAAAGGATGCAGCCCTTGAAAGATTTCAAAAGGAAAATAAAGTGAAAATTATGCTTATTCAGTCCAGAAAACAAATAAATAATTTACACCCAAGCCACATGGAATGTGAATTTTATGCAGTCATTTGGCTGATTTTTGCTCATGACAGCATATGAATAGTGAATGAAATCATTTGTACAGAAGCAGGGAATGATAGTGTACAGGCTCAGCTTGAAGAGAAACACATATACTCATTAACATCATGAGTGGTAAACCTCCTCACTGTTTGTCTAAGGCTTGTGATGAAATTCTTGGCTCCAGCTCATTCACATGAACAATGAAAAAGATCCTGGCGTGCAAAAAACTAGGAAGGGGTGTGGGGTATAAAGAAAGCTCCCTTAATGGTAATGTAATATAGACAAACATAAAGTTCCTCTGCTGTTTCTAAATTTTTCTCTGGTGGATAGACCTAGCACTAATTGGGAAGAAAATTACTTTTTATACAATAGAAAAAGGTGTGTTTATGCAAGAATACTGTGTTTCATTTGCTCAAGATCCATCATCCACAGGATGATGTGACATCAGAAAATCTGCTTTTGGTCTTCTGGCTGGTCCAAGTTGCCTTTCTACAATGTAACATCACTGAAATTGTTCTTTATTCCTTTCCAGATTTTTCAAAAGGATCATACAGATATGCACCTATGGTGGCTTTCTTTGCTTCACATACATATGGAATGACAGCTCCAGGACCCATCAGATTTAACAATCTGGATGTCAACTATGGTGCCTCATTTGCCCCAGCAACTGGGAAGTTCCATGTTCCTTATCTGGGGGTTTATGTTTTTGAATATACTATTGAATCATTTAGTCCACGTGCCTCTGGCTATCTGGTCATTGACGGAATAGACAAACTCACTTTTCAGGCTGAAAATATTAATAGCAACAAGTACACCGACAGAGTAATTACTGGAAATGCTTTATTAGAGTTAAATTATGGTCAGGAAGTCTGGCTCAGACTGGCAACTGGCTCTATACCAGCCAAGTATCCACCAGTAACTACATTTAGTGGTTACTTGTTGTATCGAACCTAAGTCAATCCTAAATGTGAGCTGTTGTCAAATGAAGCACCCTGCAGGTGAATTTAGCTTTGCCTTTAAGTACTTTGCTTCTTTTACAGCACTGAGCTTCCCAATGTAATGGCTTTTCTAGTGCTGATCCTCCAAGATGTTCTTTGGTTATAGCCAAGTGCACCACCACAGAGTCACAGGTTGGAGATGGGGGAAAACGAAGCCTCTTCCTTCTATTAACATGACTGGGAAGCACAAATATAGTTCTGTTCTACTTTTAAATTGCACAGACATATATACACAAGGTTGCTGAGAATCACTTCTCAAGAGAAAGCTCATTTTGGTCATTCCTTTACACCCTGAATGCAGATCAAAAGTGGTGGATAGATTTTGATGACTCTGATATTGGGTTGTTACTTAGCTCATTGTATCAACTGATAATCATGAGTATATATTCTGTTTGAAAAAATATGTTTCTTTTTCATTTTGCCTACCATTATTCACTGCATACTTTGCTATGGCAGCATTTAATAGGTTCATCTTTTTTTTTATGTAACCAGTGTGATGATAAACTAGGTTCATTGAATGTGGCAGCAAAAAGCCAAGAGGAATACATTCAGATTAGAAAAAAGGTATTTTTAGCTGTTTAATTTGTCATAGAGTAAACACCATAATGGATTTGGTGGATTCTCTCTGCTGCTTGAAATATTTAAAACACAGCTGGATTTTCCTTGGGTGATATGTTTTAAGCAAACATTGTTATATTGGCTTCACACAGATTTTAGCACTTGACCTATGAAGTACACAAGATTAAATGATATAACCAAAGTATTTTCTAAGTTTGAGCTCTATAAATCTATGATTTTGTTTGTTTCTGCATTATGTCCACTAACTATTGAGGCAAGATGAAATTAACTTCAGTCTACATGTGATTTTTCAAGCACAAAACCAATAAAGAAATACTTTAAATTGATGCCTGATTGCCTGAAAAAATAAACCCTCTGGGTTTCATTCTTATTCTTTGCAAAGTCACCTGCTGCTGCAGTTCCTTGATATCCTAACCTCTGGTGTGACTGGCCAGGTTAGTTTCTGGTTATTTCCTTTGTTAATGATGTTTGATTAGGTTTTTCTTTGTGTTTCTCTCACTCCCTTTGCTATAAAGCTGCAAAAACCTTACCATGATCTATGCCGATCTATTGAAGCACAGAATGTTTTGGAGCTCCCTGAATTATTTTGTTTTCTTGAAAACACATGGGAATCTTCAGCTCTCTTCTTAGTATTACTTAATGTACCTTACAAGATCTTAAGATGAACGTTCATTAATGACTGAATTCCTTCCATGCTGTATGTGGATAAGAGAATCCACAATTTTCCCTCAGATGCATAAATGTACATTTTGCTGTTCCAAACAGAAATGAGCATTCCCCACCATAAACTGTAATGCTGAAGAGTGTCCATGGGCATGTGCCCTGGGTACTGGCTACCTGAGCCACAAAAATGTGCAGCACTGAGCAGCATCCTCCCAGCTTCAGCAGGCATCCTATCACGGCTTGTGGTTAAGGACAACAGTTAAGAATTGATGAAAGTTTTCAATCCAAACCTTCTTTTTGAGACCAAAAATCCTTTCTTCTCTGTAATTAATAGGTTCCTAATGTACCATGAACCCTGAAATCTCTGATACGGCACTAACTCAGCCTACTGTATAATTGAATTTTATCAAATATAATGACCACAAGCCCCGCTCCCCCCTTGTATGACTTTGTAGTTTTAATGCTTAGTCCTCTTTATTCCAGCTGTGGTTATGGCTAAATGGCATGAAAATTACTCTGAAGATGAAATTCAAATGACCCACCAGAGACTGCATCTCTGTTTTAATGTGACTTTCTCTGCCCTTGCTGCCCTTCCCTTTAAATCCTTCAAGCTGCATCTTCAACTTCACAGGCACTATTTCCCCCCCAGCAATCAGATAAATTCTACATCGTTGTACTAGTTTTCTTTCCTCTTTTCTCTCTCCCTTTTCTTTTTTTTTCCTCTCAAAAAACCACAAATACAATGGGGTAAAGTAGGAATATAAACACCACATTTTTATGAGAAACACTAAGGAAACTAATTTCCCTAATAGAAACAGTACCAAAACTAAATCTAACTTTACTATTTAAAATATGGGTGGAAAATAATATTTAAGAATTATAATGTATGTACACTCCCCTTTTTATATTGTGAAATAATCCATTAATATATTTCTTCAGATGTCTTCAAACTAATTATAGTTGACTTTTATGAACTAAAATGCAGATTGTTCTCTGTGAAGATAGCTTTGTATTAGTCTCTGAAGCTTATTTATGGGCTTGTGACTGTATCTGAGCTGGCTGGACTCATGAAGCAAACCACTGAAAAATAACAGAGGATCAATAAAATCAGTCAGCCTACCCATTATGCATAATAGGCAGCAAATAATCTGAAATCCCAGGAGAACTTTTTAGGCATCAACCAGGATAGGTGGTTCCTGAGGCACTTTGTCACCCCTCTGCTTTCATCTTCACTCTCTGATTTGCATTCCCTAATGAGAGCAGGCAGGAAATCTGAACGCTCGTCTCTGCCCTTGTGAGGTACCACAGAGCCATCCTCAGCCTTTGTACTTCAGAGTGAACTGTGTTCTTTTTATTTGGCGGACTCAATAACCATGGCAACATTTTGTCTGGTCTGGCTATGACAAGCCCATCCAATTTACTCCACAGTTTGTATTATCATCTCTCCACCTATACCAAGCAAGTTACGGCTGAACCCAGCCCCTCATACACTTGGAATTCACACTGAGACCAGCAGCTGGTTTTCCTCACAGACCATTTCCAGCTGCATAGCCAGCACAGCTCCATGTCAGGCTCCCCTGCTAACCCAGGCCTGCCTGGGTCTGTCTCGTGGATATTGCTGTCTGTCCCTACATCTGGGAGGTTTTTCTTCAATTATTTTTTTTCCTCTGCGGTAATAACATCTACATTAGCAGCAAGCAGGAGAGAAACCATTATTTCTGAATTCAGGCAGTGAGTGAAAGCACATATTAGCAACAACACTGCAGCTAAATCCCACGAAAATCAGTAGGTACCTGCTGATTAAGTACCTTTGACAATGGGATAATAAGTGCATTGAGCCAATTGCAAAACTGAATCTCCCTAGCAGCTCAATTGGGCAGGTGAACAGGAGTGCAAAATAAGACAACACAAGTTTGGGCATTTCCAAAGAACAGAAGTGTACACCATGGCTTTGCACATCTGTCACTGGTGGCTGCTACTTGGCTGCAGAAACAATTACCTGGCAGCTCCATGCATTTCATTAACCCCTTCAGGCCATCAGATTTATCACAGAGAGTTAATGACTCTCATGTTCCCGTGCTAGTGTTATCAATAGCAGAAGACAGAAACCTTCTTTAATTGTTGTGGAACAAGGTTTTATACTTATCAAATAATCTTAGTGTAATCACATTTTCAGCAGTTTTATAAGTAGTACAAATATTTATCGCAATTTTTTTTTAAACATACATTAGTTCCAAGTTTCATTGCAGTAATTTTCCCTTTGCAAGGCTGCCATTCTCCCTCTTTGTATGATGGCCCTGATGGCAGGAGAGTTCTCAAGGGTGAGATAAAATAAAACACTGTTCAGATGGGACTCCAGTCAAGAGTGCATGGTAAGAAAGCTTTATCAACAAGCTGCTTCCTAGCTGAAGCTGCTGTAGATATGTTACAACAAACACACTGGCTTGTAATGAATTTCCTTGCCCTGCTTCCCCACCCTCAGAAATCTGTGGTGGCAGTGAGTTGAGAAGAGTCTTCTGCACTCACATGCTGCATGTAAACAAACCAAAGTGTTTCTGAAAACACTGATTGCCATGGCTGCTGTTGAAAATTCTTAGCTTAGAAAAAGCAAGTTGCAAACAAAACAGACCATGATTGTTTATAAACAGTGAGCAAGTACTTCCAGAAAGCTTGCTATTCAAATCTGCAGGACTTGAGAGATGCCATAAAATTGATCTGAAGTCCTTTATAAATACTATAAGTTTTCCAAATGATTTTTTAACCATTGGAAACTAGTATATCTCATATCCACACGGATTTAGTGTAATGAATGGCAAAGTCAAGAATGGTGGAAACTAGAACAAAATCCTAAAATGACAGACATGTTTAGAAAAAGAATTATCCTCAGTGCTATCTGATGACTCCAACTCCTCTGCAAATTGCCTTAGAAGGGAAAAAAAAGATTCAGTCATCCATTGCTTGGGTACTTATTGCTACTTACTGAAGGGAAAAAATAAATGTGAGAAAATGGTCTACTATTATTTCCTTTCAAAGAAATGGCCATTACCAGCTTACACAGGCAAGAGACAAATTTCAGGCTCAACATTTAGACACATTCCAGAAGAACACAGTAGACCTTAAGTATAGTTCTAATCAATAATTTTTAGGTCTAAGTTGATCACTCTGTTACCTTGGCCCCAACACGTGGCATTACTAGGCTTCTTAATAGGTACACACTATCATAAAACATTTATTTCTGGAAAATCAGTAACTATGCTTACAAAAAAAGCAAAGACATTCACTAGAAGTTAAAATGTAGCAAAGAAAAGAGGAACACCCTCAGCAATGAATCACAGAATCACTTAAGTTGGAAAGGACCTCTGAGATCATTGTGTCCAACCTTTGACCCATCATCACATTTCAACCAGACCATGGCACTGAGTGCCATGTCCAGTCATTTCTTGAACACTTCCAGGGATGGTGACTCCTCCAGCTCCCTGGGCAGTCCATTCTAATGTTCCATGGAGAAATTCCTCCTGATGCTCAACCCAAACCTCCCGTGGCACAGCTTGAAGCCATGTCCTCTCATCCCGTTGCCAGTTGCCTGGGAGGAGAGGCCAAATGTGCATTAAAAACAGCCCAAATTGGCCAAAAAAAGCACTGAAGGTCATTCTTTTATATGTGAAATTATTTTTTCTGAGCTAAACAGAAATATGATGACAGCTGTGAGGAACTCCTAGCTTCCAGAGCAGAAGATACACCCTCCAATTTTTCTGTGGGCTTATCTTGTTTGCAGAGGTTTGGACTTTGACTTAACTAGTATATATGGTCATTATGGCCCCAAAGGAAGGTCAGATATTTAAATAATTGTGGGAGAAAGCACAAACCAGGAAAATAACTCAGGACATGTTCGTACGTATTAAACAAAATGCATAAATAACAATACATTTGCCTTACTAAATAATAATGAGGAGAAAAATAAATTAAGAGATGGGAGAGTGTTTGTCAACAGTTAAAATGCCCAAATGGGAGGGATTGTTCTCTCAGCTCTCACAGCACCCATGTGCATTCACTGGGACTGAACCACAGCCCTGCCTTTTCTCTGCCTTCCTGTCTCGTACCCTGAGTTTCTTTCTGCTTCCCTGCTGTTTATAAGAATGACCAGCCACTGCAGTGGTTTTGGAAAGTGTTAATGATGCAATATCCTTGCTCCACATTTCTTCTGAGCCATAAAATATGGACAGATTTTTCTTCCCCTCTGTTTTTTTCAGTTTGCTGAGTCCTATGGGCACCCCAATTACCAACATTTTAGTTTTGTTATAGTACAACATAAAACTCCAAAAAGCTGTTTGGATGAAGGGATAGAGCATTCTTTCTATTTCTACCCAAACACAGTATTTCATTGTTGCTGTTTATGTGTATATCCTTTTTTTTTTTTTCTCAGGCAAGATCAGGAAAAGCTGGTAAGGAGAAATTACTTTTCAACCAGGTGAAATACATTTGAGTTAGAAAAGAACATGCACATGGGTGAGAAGCTGTCTAGTGTCCCACTTGAAACTCCATGCCATGCTTTTCATTTTCTAGGTGTACGTACAATCCCTCCACTCATTTGGTAGCCAGTTTCACAGCTCTGCCTGCAGCTTGTACTATCTCAGGTCATTTTTCCAGTGACCATGAAAATGTGTACATGTCAAAGGCCCTGTATTAGCAGTGAAAAATAGTCCATCTGCTATAAAAATACTTGGAGACCCTTTCAGGTTAAGGTACACTGTTGGTCACCCAGCAATGCTGCTCAGCAGAAGATTGTAGCCAGCAGGCAAACCTTGATCTACCATTTGGAACAGGATTAGAAGCAGGTTCAAAGATACAAAGGTAGAAGAGGACAGTAAAACCCAGAGAATAGTTAAAAACATTGCAGAAACACATAGTGAAGTGTTGGTAGGTGAATTTGTCACCCAATGTAAAGAATAGATTTGTAAAGTTTTTTAACATTGCTGCATAACAGAGATGAAAAATTCTCTTTTGTGCTGGTCAGAAAAAAGTTCCTTTTTCCTTAAGACAGAGAATGAATGGCAAGACATGCAGATCTGTAAAAGGAGATTTCATTAAAGCATTTAAACACACAGAAGGTCTTGATGTCCACCTAAAAGCAAAGGGAGATACATAATGAAGAATCATGCAACTTCTGAAACTTGGCAGGACAGCTGTTGATGGGAGCAAAATTGAGGCTGAGTGGGTCTGAATATTGTGCTGGCTTTCTTATTGGGAAGAACATGATTAATCTGGGGGCATCTGAGGCACCTTGGGTAATCTCACCTCTTATTGTGCCACCTTCAAGTTTTAGAAAAACAGGGCTTTAAGGTAGATATGGATATGTAACCAGGTAACCCCGGCTTGTGCATTAATGTGCATGTACAGAGCTTCTCTTGGCTTATGAGCACTGATAAAAATAAACTCATTGAGTGAAGTGTCTATCTCATGTCAAATTACCTTATGTCAGCTGCCTGCGATGCTGAATACTCTTCTGCCATAACTTATTGTGGAAAAAGACTGAATCCTTATCTGAATGAGAACCACTCACTCAAATTTAAGCCAACTAATTACAAAAATATTTGTTTAAGAAAACAATGATATTACATTTTGCATTTTAAAATACCAAGATAGACTTAAATACTACAGCAAAATATTTCCAACATCTTTTTCATTATAAATTTTTCTGTTTAAGCTTTTCAATGTAAATTGAGGGAAGCTAAAAATGCAGAGTTCATTTTGCAGCCATTTATTTCTGCTAACAGTATTTAACTTGCAGCAGGGCAAGGGGCAATTTTGCTAGTGGCAGTATTAACATGGCAAATTTTTTAAAATCTCAGGCTTAGGTGGTTATAGCAATGAATAAATACCAAACTGCACGTGTGTCACTCCTCCTACCTGATGGAATAGAGCTACATGGAGAAACACGTGCACAGCAGGTACTGAAAAGATGTACCAAAGAGCAATATTTGACAGAGTAAATTAACATCTACAATGGACATATAAAAAGTTGAACTAACAGAGAAGAAGTAGTGCCTGACAGCATTGACAGGTTAAGGGCCAGGTTCCTCCTCAAGTCAAGTTTTTTTTGCCAGTCTCCAGTTATGTCTGTACCTTTTGGCCCTCAGTCCATTCTAAGGTGAGTTTGTGAGCCTGACAGCCTGAAACCAGGGCACTTTTTAAGAACAGCAATGTCTCTTTGCCACTCTGAAGAGTATCACCAAACCAGTGAGGGCTGGAACCTTGTCAAAGCCACTGTGAGTGTTAGGTCGCTGATCTCAGGATGA
Organism: Petroica traversi; assembly: GCA_025920805.1. Lineage (NCBI taxonomy): Eukaryota > Metazoa > Chordata > Aves > Passeriformes > Petroicidae > Petroica > Petroica traversi. Next base: position 16,900,129 of record JAHLSL010000020.1, on the reverse strand, counting down.
ATTGAGGTCTATAACCAGTTATGAAGTGTCTTTGTAAATTGGATAGATCTGGCTTCACAACTACTGACTAAAATAATGATGTCTGGTGGGAAAAGGACTTTCTTGGAGTACTCTTTCATCACCATCCGGTTTACTACTTTTCTTTACACAATTATTTTCCAAAGTGCTGGCAATGACAACCCCTTCTCAGCTAACATCTTTAATGAGAAATATTTCTTTGACTTTTGATCTTCCCCCAGCATGGTGGCTCTCCTCTGCAGAGTTTCAGCAGCAGCCATGTGCTCGTGTGGGCTGAGAACAGCATGCTGCAAGTGCTGATGATGTTAGGCCTGCCTCTGGAACCTGACAGGATTGATCACAGCAATGCACCTCTCAAGTGGTCAATACTTCTGTAACATTTCAGTCTTTCTGTAGGGAATCCCAAATTATTTCATGCTTTTAACTTGCTTTTGCTTCCTGCCAGTTGACTCCAGACACACTGGCTCAATTTTTACATCCATGCTGCTCTGAGTTTCTACATTTCTTTGGAGCAGGAAGCATGTCATATATTTTCCACCATCATTGTTATGCTGATGATTCACTGTTTTATCTATCAAGTACTTGCTTTGGGAATTTGCATTCAAATCCAATTACTTCCATAATTCAGGAATGTTAAAGAAACAGCGTCTTTCTCTCCCACCTCAGTACACCTCTGTGTTTGGTTTTAAGGATGTTTTTTGTGTGATCTCTGATCCGCTCGGTCTCAGAACTTTATAAACATGGCTGGTTCTAATGCACCTCTTGAGGGTCTGGTTTGTGCACATACTACTTCAGTTGTTCCCAGAAAGCTGATTCATGTGGGCCTTAAAAAAATTAAACTCTCCTTTAGAGATGTCTTCCTGTCAAGGCTGCACCTCAATGAAATTCCCTTCCCTGTTTCTCTGGCAGTTGTGTCTCTTTCTGTGACACAGGGGTTGCAATTGAAAATTCCAGGCTTTCCTACCTTTTCCAGGCTTGGGGTCACCTGACTTGAGAGCAGGTTTCACATGAAACAAAAAAAATGCCACAAACACCCACAGCTGAGAATAAATGAGAGAGTGCAGTGCTCCTCAGTATAAAAAAATAACTTCAATAAAAACTACACTTTCTGGTAACTGCAGAGGCTCCAGCTCCTTATTTGGCATCATACATGACTTTCTGCATTTTGATGGTGAAAAGTAATGTAAAATATATTGATTGATTCTGTTTCCCCCTCCTCCTGGGATGACTTTGATGTCCAATACTTTCTTCTTGGAGAGGGACTATTTGTCACAGCATTTCAAACAGCTTGAAATCATGTGTTATTCTGGAGTCCCCAAAACACTTGAAGCTAAACACTTCAGAATTCAAAGAGAATTTGCTGAAGTGTGTAGATACAAAAATGCTTTCACATAAACTGTTGTAACACTTTTGAAAAATCCCCTCTGTTTCATGCCCTGTTTCATTATGAGACTAACTCTCTTTTCAGCTGGCAGTTCAAAATGGCACAGTTTGAAGTCACAAAGCTTCTCTGTACTCTCCTAGGAGATGAGAACTCAATTTCTCCACAAAACTATCCAGATTCTCTAACTGCTATAATCTATCACAAAATAATGGTATTTTGCTTTGGAAGCTTGCTCTCATTTATTTGTATGGTGCCAATATTACATGAATTACTAGATATCCCTCCTAATCTAAAATCCTCCAAATTAAATGTCTTTATTGCGCATGCATCCTCACGATCCTTTGATCCGACCATATGGAATGAGTACTGACAGCAGCTAATTATTGTATTGTGCAGATGTACAGAAGGGTAAAAAATTCAAGTTTTAAAGACAAACCCAATGAAAACAAAAGGAAACACCTTGCTTTGCTGGCCTCTCCTTCCTTTGTACCAATATCCTCTAAAACAGTTTCCCCCATTAAGATTAAAACAAGCAGCTTGATTCTTAAGGATAGCAATTATTTTTGAGTGCTCTGGTGAGTATAATTACACTGTCAAGAGTTCACTTATGTTCTGCTGGTAGCCATGTGGCTCTGTTTCAGATGTCCAATTTTCCTCTCCTACAGGATCTTCGCCCCTTGAATGTTTTTAATGCTCTACCAGTCCAATCCATTTGTGCTCGTGCCTTGGTGAGTCGCACACCACCTGCCCACAGTCATAACAGCTCTGAGCAGATAAATATCATACTCCAATCCCTAGAAGCTCCTGTTTTCTGCTTCCTAACAAATGGCTGCACAACAGGATCCAACCCTAGGAATGTCACCAGAAAATGAAAGTGGGAGAGGGAGAAAAGGAGGAACTGTCTTGAGAATATGCAATAAAAGCCTAGTTGTGAGATGAGTCCTGAAAATGACAACAGGATTATGTTCCTGGAGTGAGAGAAGTCAGCATTAGGGGAAATTCCTCACAGGGAAAGGAGATATATAGTGTGAGCTGAAGGCTGCTATGCTGCTGGAGAGCATCCAAAACTGGAAGCAGCAAGAAACAAAAGTGGGATTTGACAAGAGAGATATGGAAACAGAAGAGAAACACATAGAAAAATAGCAGGATTTAGAACAAAAGAAAATACAAGGGTAAAATGATTGTAGGCAGTGATTCATTAATTAACATTCATGGGGTCTGTGTGATTTCCAGAGGGCTAAAACTCAGCTCAAGGTATTGTTCAGGATAGATTCAGGTCTTCTCAAGGAAGGTGGAATGAATCCATCTTATAAGCATAATGAAAAAAGAGCAGGAGAGACAATGAGAAAGTTTTTTTGTCCTACTGCTGATTTTGTTTCTGTGTGTCTCAAGCTGCATTCCGGGTAGGCAGCACCATTGTACCCAGTCAGCACACCCCCTTGACCAAAATTAAGCATTTAATAAGGTTTAATGCCATATGGGGAAGAATAGAATTTTTTTTTTATGATGAGCAGAGCATGTTTTCATATACTTTTGATTCTTTTAAGCTGGATCAATTTTGTTTGTGCTATTCTGCAGAAATTTTTTACAAATTGCTACTTGATTTCTTTCCCACCAATATATGTTGCTATAACTTGTGCTACGTAGGAGTGGGAGAGACAAAGTAAGCCTTGAGGGATTCAGAGTGGGAAAAGATGAACTTTATTTAGAGGCAGAGCTTGAAAAGAGATGAAACACCTTTGGGCCCACGAAAGTTGATCTGGAAAAGTATCTTGACTCAAATGGGAAATCTTTGTGAGAGGATAAGCCCACCTACTCTGCTTTGTCCCCTCCAATTTGCCACTCCCAAGGAAAGAACATCCCTCTGGAGGAGACTGATTCTTCATCAGGAAGAAAAAAACTTTTTCTTGGTGTTTTGAAAAGGAGAGATGACATCCCTTTTGGAGCTCAGAGTTGTCTGATCTCTCCCCATCTCTGTTGTAAAATGAAAATCTATCTGAGAAACCCTGAAACCAGCAAAGGAAACATGAAGATCTAGTTAGAGGATGTCCTGCTCCCAGCTCCAAAGGGACAGGAAAGTCCCTGCATGGGAGATTTGGGAGAGTTTGTCCTGGGAAAGAGCCAGTGGCTGACATGCCCTGGGAAAGCACCTGCTGTCAGTGTGGTTTAGAGACCCCAGCAGCCACAATTACTTGGCTATGGGTGCGTTGACTCTAATTGTTAAAGATATGGAAGGAATAGACAGGGCCAGGGGTGAACACAAAATGTGTTTTGGATTTTTATCATTTTTGTTTTTATCACTTTTATTGGCTATCACTGTCGCCACTTGAAATTTGTGACCTAATCTTTTCCTGTGTGCCGTGCTCTTTGTGCTCTGATTTCATTTTGTAGTTTGTATTTTTATTGGTTCTTTGATTGGCAATTAAATAATGAATCCTTTTCTGCTGTTTTTTCCAAAAGCTCAAGAAAGCATCAGATGGTCTGAGTCGGCACTGTTCCACTGAATTCTAAACAGGTGAAGCAAAGCTGGCTTGAATGGCTGATATTACAGTGCAGCAAAGGGAAGAGGAAATTCCCCCTAACATTACCACTCAAAATTAATAGTAATAGATATGATTCTTTTTCTCTTTATTTTGACCAATGCAGTAGAATGAGAATAGATATTGTAAATGCTTTCCATTTTGCAGCCTTCTGTGATATGGCACTTTGTTGACAGAAAGATAATTTATTTGCTTTTCAAGTATCTCTGCACAGCTCATGCTTGTCACATGGTGGCAAGCCTTCCTGATTCATTGGGTTTCTGTAGAAATAAGCATCTCCTTTTCTTGTTTTTTATAAGATCAATACATGGGTTTCTTCCCATTTGAGGTATTCTATGATTCTATGATTCTATTCCTTCCCTCCACTCCAGTGCAAGTGATACAGGATAAGCATGGGATTAAGGATTAAAACAAACAAGTGAAAACATATGTATATTGATTGCCTGGTTGTGGTGGCAAAAATCTCTCCTCTGCAGAGGTTGCAGGGAGGTCCATCCTGTGTGGATTTGGCTTGTCATGGGCAGCACAAAGGTGGAGTATCGACTGATTTTATCAGATTAAGCAAAAAAACGGAGGAAGATGCAAAAGTTGATGTGAAATTAAGGTGCACATATGAATGCTTTTCCTTGTCAAGAGTTGATTTAAAGCTGACAAACCAGTTCCTGCCTGTGATTTGTCTTGTTTCAGGAAATTGCTTTCACATTCAGGTGAGAATTCTCAGGGGTGAGAAAATGCATTGCACTTGCATAAAAATCATTAACTTGGGTTTGTTTTTTTAAACATTGGGATTTTATTTGCCTGATTTTCCAACTCCCAGTTCTTTTGCCCGACAAATCAGTGATAGAAAAGCGTGTGGAGTGGGAAATGTCAGTTTGGAGTAAATGTCAAGGTTTTCATGTAAACCCTGGTTTTAGGATCTGTATCTTTCAAGAAAGAGTCCTGTGAGACTGGAAGCATAACAGTATGTTTACTTTTACTGATGTCAGGTTCATGTTTCACATCTGGTGAGTTGTGGTCTACATAACCCATGTCTTGAATAGGCCCATCCTTCTTTTCTTCTGACACAGCATTCTCAATTGTCCTGTTGCTATTTAGTATGTGTGCAACAATTATCTGTTATGAAATTTGGGGATGCAGCAACAATCCACCATCAGAATAATCAGTAAGTGTGCATGTGCAAATAATCATATGCCACTTTTGTTACTGGAACTTAAGTACTCAAAGCCCAGTGCTGTATCCCACCGAGCTAACACTTTACATTTAAATGTAACTCACAGTTAGTGACAGATGCTGAAATAAATATTTATTTCAATATTATTACAAATAGGTAGGTGAGAGTATTAGTTTATATACAGTCATTTATCTTCTGATAGCATGAGCAAAGCTGAAGTCAGATACAGTTAAATGAACTGAAGCTTTAACAGTGCCTCTTGAACTGCTTGAATTAACAAAATCAATCCTCATAAATTAAACTATCATTGATCTATGATACAATTAAGTTCTATAATCAAAATACACTATTGGTGCATGCAGCGTGACCATACGTGTTCCAATGCTGAATTTTAACCACTGCTGGTTAACTGCTCCTGCCATGTTCTGTAAGGCTCCCATCTGGCATGGGAGATGCTAACATTATGATACAGTATTTCTTTTCCATTTTTCAATTTAGGCTGACATCTGCTGGTCTCCATAAATGGCAGGCAACCCTCCTGAATGCAAACCAATTTGAGGCTGCGGCTCTTCATGTTTTCCCTTTGTCATTTTTCCAGAGCTGGGAATGGCAACCAAGCCACTTAATTACAAAGGAAATTCATGCAGAATAATAACTCTGTGGAAGGAGAAAGGCAGGAACAATACCGCGTAAAAGAAAATTAGTTTGACATGATAAATTACATGCGTGCACGCCCTATGCACTGTGCAAGCACTCAGAGGAGCCAACGGGAGCCACTTTATATTGGCCAATTAGACCTACACAAAAAAGGTGCTATTTAAGGGCACCACCCTGTGGGTTGTAATGAGCAGGCTGTGGATGGGAGTTCTCTCTTTTACACTCTCAATGAGGCTAAAGAGAGGGGGAGTGGCTCGATATTGGGCAATCAGCACTTGATGCCTGCCCAGGCAAATGACAGTGGTCACAAGGAGTTTGGCAATGGAAGGCGTGAGACATCCCTCCAGGAGCTACCAGTACTCCAGATGAAGTGCTGCACACACCTGGTCAGCAGCAGCAAGAGGCTGCTCTGTGATTAAATAAAACCAGAGACAGCTCCACAATCCCTGCTCGCTGTATTTACCGTACATCTGTTTTTAGGAAAATTAATCATTTGCAATGCAAGTCATTGATTGCAGCACTCCTCACCCTGACAGCTGCTGCAAGATCATTCAGGGGTATCTCCAGTCATCCAGCTTCCACCTGCATGGACCTTCAGTGCAATTGTTACCAGCTGTTATTTTGGACAGGAATCCACTCACACAACCACTGCTTTCCCACTGCGATTTTGAAACCCTGAGTAAAACGGGTCAACTCTGAACGAGCTGTGAATCTGTGAGGGAATTGATGCTTGAGCTAAAATGCAGATTTGGATAGGCAGCATTTACTGACTCCTCTACCATGGTTTGTTGTGCACTTTGAAGTTCAAAGAGTTTGTAAAATTTTTGCTCTTGCTGCTTTTTCATTCCCATTTGTTTCAGCTATTTGTTTGGAAGAGCTGATGTGCTCGCTTACCTCAGCAGCAGTATTTCCCAGTTCAGCTGCATCACTTTGTCTTTCCCAAGATATTTTGTAAGCAATGGAATGGAGAAGTTGCTATATTATCCTGCTCTTTCTTGCTTTTCCCGTGGTGACTAACCCTGTTTTTCAGCAGGGTGATGACATTGTGTTGACTGTCTGAGCTAACACCCTGAGACATTTCAACACTTAAGTCATTGCACAGGGCAGATTCACTTTAGATCCTGCACTGCAGATCCCTGAGTTGAGTTTTTTGAAGAGTGTTGAAAAATACTCGGTGCTAGTGATAACTCATGATGATGACATTTATCCTTGGGAAACTGGGTTGGAGTTTCTGCTGTAGCTTGGAGAAGCCAGGAAAGCCTGAGCCAGTGATAACGGAGAGCACTTAAAAAATTTCCACCTCTATGAGCTGCCATGGCTGATGCTGAGGCACAGCCTTACAGCTGTGGAGGAGAGAAGGGATGGATAAGATCTAGGTCCCTACATCTCATGAACACTAAGGAGCTTCCAGCTGATCCTGCCCAGAAAAGCAGAAAACCTTGCTGCTTTGGGGAGGAAGGAGTAGAGAAATGTGTGCAGTTTAAACATGCTGCTAGCATTTCAGCCAGGAATATAAAGTCAAATTAGGGTTTGGCACAGGTTTAGTGATGGTTACTAATTACAATTAACTGTTATTGTCTGCTAAGTGCTGACAGACATAAAAGGAGGCAGTGCCACCCCCAAGCATGGTAACAATCAAATGAATCAGCAGTTGTTACCAATAATCCTCATCCCCAGGTGCTAAGGTGCAGCTGAGGGTCAGATTTGGGCTTGATGAAGACCCTATAGATAGTGCTTGGTTAGTGTTGATGGGATATAGAGGTCAGGACAGTCTCTCATGTTTCTTTTAATACTAATTATAATAATAATTCTGCAGCACTTGCAAGAATAAAGTGCTGTTTCAAAGTGTCAGCCCTTTGGATCTTCACTAATAAATGTACTCAGGAAAATAGGTGAGCCAGCTAGCAAGGTGAGTTTTTCCTCTTAGTGCTTCAAATCATACCAGTTATATGAAGTTGAAAACTACAATGCTGACACTGGCAGAAAAGTTTGTCTTGATATTCCTAACATAAATCATATTGGGTTTTGTCTTTGTGGGGGGTTTTTTGGGTTGGTTTGATTTGGGTTTTTTGGGGTTTTGTTTTTGTTTTATTTTTTTATTCAGGCAATTGTTTAGAGTTTTAAATCTTCTTTATAAAAATTGTACAAAAAGCATTAGTGAACTGTAAAGCTAATGCCATGGCAACATGAGTGTAACTATCAAGAAAATCCTTAAACTGCCTTAAGCCTTTAAATTACTTGTTACAAAGCAGTTTGGACTGTTATGTAAGTAACCGTGGTGACATTTGGTGCTTCTTCAGGTTAAAGCCCTCTGAATGCTCCCAACAGCCCTGAACTGCAGTTCATATTGCTCTGTGTAGTTGCATCCCAGGAAAAACACAGGCATTTACCACTGAACTTCATTTCGACTGATGGTGTTCATTTCTCACCATTAATGGTGACATTAATATACTGGCAGATACACCCAGCCATGCTGCGATTTACTGAAGCTGATGGGGAAATGTTCTCAGAGTTACACTTGCAAAATGGAGATGTTTTATAACTTTTGTGATGCTGTTCTTGAAAATTTCACCTCTCTGAGAGTGCTGATAGACAATTTTCCCTTCCATTCATTCCTCTGCTTACTGTGATAGATACTTTAAGCACAGATCAGTGAACTGTGAATCTGAACAGACTTCTCAGCATTTCATACAGTAGGAGAGAAGCACTAGAGATTTCACATTTGTTACAAAGCTAAAATAAATTATCACACAGATATCTTGCTAAGATGGATTTCAAGTTCCAGATCTTTAACATCAGAGCCAAAAAAAATGAAGGCCAAGTTTTCTAGCTCCCTGCTGTTATGCTTTGTGCAGTAGACTTTGAATGGAGTGATACACTGGATGGCTGAATGGACCTGTGAAAGTCTCATTTAAATGAATTCCTGTAAATGCAGAGTGATGTTTAGTGGGTTGTGCATTCTGGATTCAGATAATGGCAGAGGGCAGAACCACCAAGTGTGCACAAACAGGACCTCTGTGTATAAGGCACATCAGACTAATGGTGTGCCCAGAAATGTGTTCAGAATTTAGCCAAAAGCTAAACTAGCTATTCCGCAGCCACGCTGCATCTTAGAGCGTTAATGGGGAACTTTATTATGGGTTTGACTTTGCTGCAGCTTCAAGCCACAGAGCAAGATACACTTAAGAAAGCGTTATGGTGAGGGGTCTTTTACAATAGTTAATTGCTTCTTTTTATACTGACCACTTTTGCAATTTGATTATATGTCAGCAATGATTTTTATTGTGAAAGTGAAGGTAGGTAAGTTCATATATGTGAAAACTGTATAGTACTGCCTAAGAGTTTAGGATATGCTGTGATAACATCTAATTTTGTGTCATCTCAGCTATTCAACTTGCATAGGTGCTGCCCCCCTTACACAATCTCTGACAGTGGCATCACTGCTAGTGAACAAGGCCTGTAGTTGTTAATTTTCCTGAACTTTTTAGTGGAATCAGGTTTAGACGTTTTCGGTTCATAAGGTTCTCGTTTAAAACCGCAAGGTACTTTTACACTCTGGAGTCTTAAGAAATGAGCAAGCATGGACATGATCCAGAACTGCAGCATTTCAGCTGTGTTGGGCTTTTTTTCAGCTATTCAGTTGACAAGAAGAATAATCTTTGCTATTTTAGTATTTCCTTATAAAACAATATTCTTTTTCCTCTTTGAGCTCATTAGCAGAAATCCTCACTGGTATGAATTGAAGATAATAGTATCTGAAGGCTTTTCAAATTGCTGAGACAAGTAGAGTTGATAGCCCCTGAACCTGAAAAAAGACAGTGATGGAAATTCCTGGACCCAACCACCTAGATGACCTTTCAGTCAAGGCAGAGAAAACACTCTGAACAGTTTGGGGAGAGGAAGGGAAAGTTCATATTTCACAGCAGTGCCGTGAATAGAAGAGGTTCCAAAGTGGTAGTGAGATTTGCTGCCTCTGTATCCTTTTTTATGGGCAATACAATCCTCTGGAGCAGCTTGTAACCACTTTAAAACTCCTGATCTAATTTCCCGCTGCCTTCTGCTTTGTCCCTTCGTGCCAGTAGAAGTAGTGGTGAGATGTTTTAGATGAGCTCACGTGGTCACACTGCATGCCCAGTTTGCCTCTGGTGGAATTTAACATAGAGGCAACATGGTACAAACCATCAGAGATTCAAATATTGACCTGACAGGGGCACCCCAGAGGGGCAGCAGCAGCAGAGAGCAAGATGAGGACCTTTCTGCACAGCAGAGCTCAGGGCAGCTCAGGCCACATGAGGCATCCAACTGTGAGACAAGAGTGGGATATAAATTGGTGGAGCTGCTCCAAGTCATGCTGGGATAGCTGATGGCAGACTGGCTAGCTCAGGGATTTGGGGGCTGCAGGGTGCCTGCAAATCCTCTGTAAGACTCAGCAATGAAGAGCTCAGGCCAAAAAGCTTTGGTGCTGCTGTGTAGTCTCTGCCTCTGTCCTCGTTCAGCTCCCACAAGAATGCTTAAGCAGCAAAGCTTAAGCTTAATCGAGTTATGTGAGCCAATAAACTTCACTGCATTTTTTATTTCCTTACCACAGTTATATGCTGCTAAAATCTTTTGCTTAAAATCAGGGCAAGGATTATTACAGATTTCTTCTAGCACAGTCTCTCTTCTTTACCTCCTGAACTTGCTGCTCTGCAACTCAGGTGGACTCAGGACTGCCTGGTGTGCATGTCTGTGAGGAACATTATGAATGGCACAGCTTTCACTTGACCTCAGGCTTCAGAAGAAACATCAGGATCAGACTCTGAATATCTGAATTAAAGGCTTAACTTTGAAAAGAGCACCGTCAAAGTGGTCAGAAGGTCTGTGAGGTGCACAAAGCAGGCAATTGTGAACTCAGACCCGTGTTAGCCTTCCATCTGTTGCCAGCAACCAAGGCAGAAAAAAGTGTTTGTGTTGCAGGTAATGGCATGAGGAATAATTGTTCTTGTTAAAGTTCAGTTTTGCAGAAGCTGGACTTTGTCCCTCTTTCACCCAGCTTTACAGTAATGAGGGAAACAGCGAGTGCTTCCTCTCATGATAACTGAGCTCACCCAGTTTCCTCCCTGTTGCAGCGTCTGCAATCCTTGCTGTATTTTAAAAGCAGAACCTGTAACAACTACAAAGTCCTAAGAGAGGCAGGGCTTCGATTCTGTGGGCACCGGTGACGTTCTCAGAGTTGCATCTCTCTTGATCCCAGCCCGTGCTTCCCACATCCTGGTGAGCACAGGAAGAAGGGCTTGTGCCTCAAGGCGATGCAGCTCCCAGGCATCTTTCTTCATGATTCACAGAGAAACTTTTAATTTATAGAACTGGTATATTAACTCCAGTAGCCTAAAAGAATAAATTAGTAATTACTGTGGGGTCTTCCATTCAACAACGGGAATGTTTTCCCCGAGATCTCGTTCTAATTGAAGCCATTTGTCATTTTGAATGTAGAATGTATTCATTAGAAAGCAGCACCTCGGAGGGGACTAGAGAGCTCAGGAGATTAGTAAGAGGGTACAAAGCCTTTTGCCTCCAGGTTGCCAGTTTCAAATCTGGCCATGTCACTATTGATCAGAAGAAGTCATTACAGGCTGACAGATGTTTGGCTGCTTATATATAAGTGACCTTGTCAGATTAGTCAAATTCTTTGTTAAGAGATATGTCCCTACTCTGTCACACGCACAAAAATCCTCATTAGCACCTTGTTGGTAGTCCTCAAACCATCAGTAAGGACAGGGCAGGCTTGTTTATGCAAAATCAGAACAGAGGGATTTTTGAGCTATGTGAGGGTTGACTGAAACGTTTTCAAAGCATCTCATGATGCACTTTGAAATTTCCAAGTTGATTCTGTGCTGCATAATTTAAAACGAACCCTTCTTAGAGTATTTGCAGAGCTTTGATCAATGTAAAATTTATTTTTTTAGGAATCTTAGAACTGAGATTTTTCTTATAGCATCAGCAGTATGTCTACTAGCAGTAAAGCATGTTCTTTAAAGAAAGTAAAGCAAAATAAAAGGGGCATCTGAAATATAAGAAAAAAAAACCAAACCAAAACAAACCAGTAATACTGAGTTCACTTTATTCAGTAGCTTTCAGACTAAGGCTGAAAACACCCTTAGTTCTGTGATGTCTTTTGTAGATTTTCCTGAATGATACTTAAGCAACTAAAGAATCTTACAAAATCACTATGGTCCCTTTAGTTCAGCCTGCAGTAACTCATATCTTTATGGATATGCGTTACTAATCTGTAGTGTGGATTAAACCCTTGCTCCATGGGCTACAATGGTGACAGCAGGCATCTCCTTTGACAGGGCTCTGCTATGTCTTGAGCATAACCCATTGTTTTCAAAATCACCTAGGACAGGTGCTTGGAAGACTTGTACACGCAAATTTTCAAACACAGGCTTTTAAAGTGCTTCTTTTCCTAAGTCATTTTGAAGACCCCACGAGGAAGATAATTCAGCTTGGGACAAGGCTTCCTCAATGGACCCCCACCTGGGGCTCAAGGGAAATTTACCCAAGTGAAGGGGCTCTGACAGAGATGAAAACCTCTACACAAATAATCTGTATGGGAGATGCACCCCAATTGTTCTCTGAAACAAGGGAAGAAAATGCCAGAAATCCAGTGGGAGCTCAATTTGCCATAGGGAAGAAAAGATTAGGTTTTTGTCAGCTTTGCAGCCTGTGTTGCAAATTGAGTTTGGGACAGAAAAAAATGCTTTGAGGTGTTCATATTTCTTTTACATCACCAGTAATAAACATCAAAGCTGTGTTGGTAATGTTGTTGGTGTGGAAAATGCAGGTGACTTTGGTCGGTACTGTGAGCAGAACAGGTAAAGTGTGTCTTGATTAGTGAGGTTGGTAGGCAACAGTTTGTAATGTTGTTTTTTATTCCAGTCCAAATTCTGCTTTTAGAGGGCTAAATCAGATTATAACCTGAGCTGAACTTGCCTCTACACAGGCATTTTGAACAAGGTCTTTTTTAAAACAATTATAATCTGCTTGCAAAGGGAGGGTGGAGGGATTATAGGGTGTGAAAGCAATAAATAAGAGCTTTGGGCTGGTCTGAGTTGTTCTGAGAAATGCCAAATCACTGGCACACCTTATTATATCTTTTAAGCAATAACAGCACATGACTCCAGCTCTTTGTGTGTCAAGAACATTTGTTGTTAAATGCCACAAGGATATGGGAAGGTGTGCCAAGGCTTCTGTGCACCTTCAGCTGTTCTCAAGGTGATGACTTAAAAATGGCAATTTAGCCTTTGCAGAGCACAGAACAGCAAATGCCATTCAAGTCATGGGCAAAAAGATAAGATAACATATATTTTAGAGTCTTGGATTATGAATTGGATGTCTGGGCAGTGGCTGAGGGTAAGGCTGAACACTTCATCTACCAAACTTGGCTGATTTGATTTCTCTTATCAGTGGGGAGATTTAACCTGCCTGATACACTATTTCTTTAAGGTCTAAGTAATATTGGTTCTGCAAGAAGCAATATTTCAGTATGTGTAGCTTAAAACCTGGCTTGCCTTAAGGTCACATCAGCCATAAGTAATTCACACTGAGTACTTAGGATCCCACAAATGTGACCTTCTACTTGTGTCCCAGTAATGCAGAAGGCACCAGTCCAGAGCAGGTCTATGGATTTCATAGGCATCTAATAGGGAAAATAAAAAGACAGATGTTTCTATATATTGAATGGGGGGGGGGGGGGAGGCAGAATCAACAAGCAGCTCTAAATTAGTTATTGTGGAGATGAATGCTGTGTTATGGACCTCCATGTGTGCCTCAGGCTTTTATGGGCTTGTAATTACATTAGAAGATATTGCTTTGACCTATACATAACAGTACAGGTTATTTACTATTATTCTTTTGCTAGAGAGAAATGAAACGCAATACAAACTCTTTCAAATACTATATGGCAAACATATATGAAAACATATAGAACAGATTCCCTGATGAGAAAAGGAACTAAGATGGCAGTAGAAATCCATTTCAGGGTGGATTGGTGAATGGGGATATTGATGGTTTCATGAAGGTAATTTAACTTTTTTTTTTTTCTGAGATGGTGTAGCTAAATTGAAGTTGTTCAGCCACTTTCTGTCACCAGTCTTCCCAGAGGCAGCATGTCCTGATGGACTAAGGGAACTTGGCCTGTTTCAAGATAATGGGACAAATTAAGTTCAATTGCCACTGAAGGCATTTTGGAACAACCTGGCTAACATTTCTAGGTGGCCTCAAAGCCTTCACACAGCCTAGAAAAGCTGCTTAGCTGGGAGGTTGAAATAAAGGACTGTTGTAAAATAATCATGAATGTTCATAAAGCAGATGAAAGCCTCCAAGAAGTACAGCCAAGCTGTATTGAAGGCTAAAGTAGCAAAACACATGATTTGTTTAAGACTTTCCCTCTGTTTGAACTGTTTTTTCGCTCTTGCACAAAAAAATAACTTGAAACAAAACTTCAATTTAAAACAAAAAGCTAAGAATTTTCCAAGGTCAAAATTAAGGGCTTTAGTCTTGCAAAAGTGTAATATTACTGTTACAAAATACATATAGAAACAGAGGATATGAGGATAAAAATTTTAAAGCATAAGGAGTTAGCAATACATCCTTTTTAATATTGTTTCAGCAAAGTTGGCCATACAGCAAATTTAAAAAATTGATATGAAAGATATGAATGGATATTAAAAAAGTGGATATGAAGGATTACAACTTGAAGGAAGAAAAGAAGAAACCTGTAACACAGCCTGGAAAGCACAGCTATTAAAGCAGAGAGACTTTCTGAAGTTACCGGTAGATGCTATGCTTCAGGAAATATTGACCCACAGAAGGGAAAACTAAGCTTTTCAAAAATTAAAAAAGAGGGGAGGGGCTGGGAGAGAACCTCCGAAACCAACTGAGAATTTATGTAGTGGATGGCTTCACTTGCCTTTCTCGTTTGTTTCTCACCTGGTTTCTTTTTAATATCCATATGTACTCGCCATATGTGAAGTACAAAGGCCTGGTTTTGTTTTCTTGGTGATCTCTTTGCATTGCTGCAAGGCTTCCAAACAATGAGCGAGATGTAAAGCGTCTGTAGCATGAACTACAACTTCTTGAGGCATTGAAAGTTTTCAGTATGGCCAACCTGGACTTGGCAGGGCAAGCAAAGAGAGAGGAAAAGAAAGTAATTATTGTGACATTGCTGTGGTAGTTGCTGTGTGCTGCTGCTTTGGGCAGTGCTGGTTTCACCTGTTTCTATTCCAGCTGCTCCCAAGAGTCTGCAGGGTCCCAGGGAAGCTGCCCCCCTTCATCACCTGCTGTCCCTGCTCCTTCACCCTTCCCAGGGGAAGCCAACAAGAAAGCCTGGGCTGGCTGTCTCCAGGACCTGAATGCTGGAGTGCTCTTTGTACTCACAAACACTTTCTTGAACCATGGCTGCAAACAACTAATCTCTCCCTAATCCTACTAACCTCTTTGCCTCAGCCGTATGGTGGGGTTAAAATTCCTGCTGATAAGATTAAGTGCTGTCTTGGATTGGGGCCTACATAAATAATAATGCTATTTCCACAGCCCCACTCATTAGAATGAAATGTAGAAAAGGATGTTGGTCTTCCTGCTGTGGGATGTCAGCCAGCTACTAATTGTTTGTGATCAGAAAGAAGTTTTCTTCTTGCTGTCCTTTAGGGATCTATGTGTGTTGATGTAATTCCATTTTACACTTGCACTGAACGCAACCTCATCCTCAGTGTTTGAACTAGATTTTTACCTTTAGAACACTGCATGTAAGTCTAGGTTTTATTAACCACAGGTTTTGGCTTTAGTTTTCTTATAAGGTTGTGTTTTTAATCTGAGTGGTACGTGCAAAAAAACCCTTTTGAATGGTCAAGACACTCACACCTCAGATTTAATCCCCTCGTTATAAAGCTGACGTCTTTTCCCCATTGTCACACCAGTTGTGACTCACTGCTACTTTCTGCTAACAAGAAATCCATTATTAATGTGAGTTTGAGAACTACAATGAAATTATTCCAGTAATCTTTTTATTTTAAAAATTCATCAGCAAACACCACAGCAACAGAGTGGCCAAGTCTGTTACTTTACTGAACAATCAAAAAAGAAACAGCTGTTAGAGACTGACAATGAATTTGTGGCTTTAATCTTTAGAGGTGCTCTGTGCCCTGTCACCAGCTTAGGCACAAAAAATGTGAAGCACAATTTTAGGCACACCTGCAATTCTTCTGGAGTGACTAAATGCTTTGGTTGCTTTAGCTGGATGTTGGCACACCAAGGAGACCTTTGGATACAACCAGTGAAGTCTGAAAACCTTCTAAAGCAAATCACGTATCAAGATAAAACAATCACTCATGCAGCATTTTTAAATGTTGAGAGAAACCACCTGTTTTCCCTTGAAAAAATAAGGGACACAAAAGAGACCAAAGAGTAGCTTTCCATTTAACAAGCATCTCATGTAGACCACTACAGGTGTGGCTGAAACCACTCTTGACATAAAGTACACAATAACATGTGTGATACAGACATGTTGACATTCCCAGCACTTTTGTTTGTTTGAATGCTTATTCTGAAAAAAAATCTATTTCCTTGTATACCTCTCTACTGGAGGGTGGGAAAAGGGTGGAGGGTAGGAACACTGATCATCTACCATTTGGCTAGAGGTGTGCAGAGATGTCTTTGAAAATGTGAGCTGAATGGCTCTTACCACAGGAGGAATCTGGCTGGCTGGGGAGCAGGGCTTTGCCAAAGGAGCTGTGCAGGGCACTCCTGGATATATGTCAAATAACACTGGTCTGTGATGCTGTTCCCTTTGCCTGTGTCAGGAGTTATCTTCACTGTTCCTCAGCCTTGCACTCTTAAGAGGGAAATGCAAATTTCCTGATGTCTTCTGCAGGGCTACAGAGGGAAGAAAGTGAGGAAGGGAATCAAAGGGAATACATTATTGGTGACAGCAAGTGTGCTAAGTGAGAGATGGAAGCAGAAGCTGAAGATGTGGTTAATGAGGGCATGTGAGGGAAAGCAGCCCACCACACACTCTAAACCCACAGCAGGGGATGGGTGGGGGGAGGCACTGAGGGAAAAGGACAAAATAGAACTTGTCTGCTGATATTTCTGACACTGCAGCCCTGCCCTTCCAAGAAAGCTGTGCCCACTTGATGGCACATTCAGAAGCCCTCTAATGCTTTTATTCTTCCTGATATGTTCCCCATCTGGAGCAGAGGATCTCTATCCCTTTTCCAAACCTCTGCTACCCTCCTGCCTTCCAATACTGATATTAAAAAGATCAAAGCTTGGTGCCATTTACACATTTCAAAATGAAGTGCTTATAGCTGCAGTGACTTCTTTCAGCTTTCAGTTCCTTATTATTGTATATTTCAATATTTTCAGAATGAAATGTTAAAAAAAGAAATAACTTCCAAGTAAAATAATTGTCTTCCCAGAATATTTGTTTCCCAGGGATTTCAAAATCACCATGTTTCATTGTAAATCATCTGGAAACCAAGCCAGATTCTGCATTATTTTAAACCTTTGCCAGATAATTTTTTCATTCTTTTGCCAGGTCTGGTTTAGACTTGTAGCAGGACAGCAGCAGAACAGATCTCTTATTATACAATTTATTATATTATTCATCCCTACCACACTTACACAAGTCTTGTAAACCTGAGCATGTGTCCTCATCTTGGCCTGTATCTTCATTTTGCTGATGGTTTTGTTTATTTTTGTTGCATTATTATCCCAGCCCTGCTTTTCAGTCTTTCCCTAGAGGCACAAAGAGCACATGGAAGCAGCACAATATCCCAATTCTGCTGTTCTTATGGTGGGTACTCCTGGAAATGCTTGGTG
Source organism: Petroica traversi (assembly GCA_025920805.1). Taxonomy (NCBI): domain Eukaryota; kingdom Metazoa; phylum Chordata; class Aves; order Passeriformes; family Petroicidae; genus Petroica; species Petroica traversi. The sequence goes on along the minus strand of JAHLSL010000020.1, from coordinate 16,882,500 downwards.
CTGCTGCTCTGCAATTATTATCATACTAATGCAAAATATCCAGACTCTTGATTTATATATTTATGCAATATATATATATATAAGCACACACATAACCCTAATCATTCTTTTTATTTAGCTAGTATTGGCATTCTTTCATCTATGATTAAGATGATCTTTCATGATCAATACAGTCTCAAGTGAACATTTTACACACAGTGTCTTATTAGCATCTCTCCTCAGAGGTCTTACCTTTGTATTCTTTACTCCATTGCATTTAGTACTCCTTCAAAATACACTGGAATTGTAAGATGCTTGACCATGACTGCCACAATTATCTGGATAAGGATTATTATGAAGATGAAAAAATAGATGTAGAACACACACTACCTTTTTTGTATTAGCAATATGCTTTAAATTTCTCTACAGAAATTTTGATGTGTGAATATTCTGAATATGTTGCAAAGAAGGACTCAAATATTTTAGAATTAGGACAGAAGCAATGCCTGGATGTAGGACTTTAAAAAGACAAATGGAAGTTCCAATGGATGCATTCATTGCATCCCTTATTCAGGGGATGTTTTACTTATTGCACAGTGTCAAGGCCTTTTCTGCTTCTTGTACCACCCCACCAGTGAGGGGTTGGGGTGCACAAGGAGCTGGGAAGGGACAGAGCCAGGACAGCTGACCCAGCTGGGATGCCATCCCATGTGATGTCATTCCAATATATAAAGCTGGGGGAAGAAGAAGGAAAGGGGGATGTTTGGAGTGATAACTTTTGTCTTCCCAAGTCACGATGGGATGTGGTGGAGCCCTGCCTTGCAAGGAATGACTAAACACCTACCTGCCCATGGGAAGTGGTGACTGAATGCCTTGTTTTGCTTTGCTTGTGCACACAGCTTTTGCTTTACTTATTTAATTGTCTTTATGTCGACCTATGAGTTTTCTCACTTTTACAGTTCTCTCCCCCTCCCACCAGTGGGATGGTGAGCAAGTTGCTGTGTGGTGCTCAGTTGCCTTCTGGGGTTAAACCAAAATGGTGCTGAGAAGATTCTAATACATAAATCCTCTTTAAATTTTATTTTTGAAATGTCTAGTGACGCTTTGCTTTCAGATCAGGTAGCATGTGTCAGTGAAAGCCCTTTTTTTTCCCCTCCCTCTAGTAAGAAATGTAATTTCTGAGATAGTGTTTGACAGCACTTCTGACAAAAAAAGAAGACAGGTCAGTTGAAATGAGTTAGTATTTCAACAGAGAAACAATACAATCATTTTATCAGGAGACTGTTTGAAAAATAAAAGGCATCTTGGGAAGGAAGGAATAGCTCCTTAAATGAACAGATTTTTTAAGAGGAGTCATTCATTTGAAATATTACCAACTTAAATGAGCACAATTCTCAGTCTGATAAGAAATGAGTATGTGCTTTGTAATATTTTTAACAAACTTAAAATTAAATTATTAGGTTATTTTTTAAAAAGGTTCAAATGAAAAAAAGAATAGAATTTTAATCTACCTGTCCAATCCCAGAAAGTTCATACGTCACATAAAGCTAAGATTAAACTAACCTGGGACTTCTGGAAAGCTGAAATCTGTTTTCACAAACATCCTCCTAAATTACAGGAAAATCCACATTTTAGGAAAAGCCAAACTACCCTCCAGTTCTAGTAGCCTTTTCCTGAAGGGGACACATGCACTTTCTTCTCCATAAACACATAACTGGATTAGAAGGAGCACGAAGGTGATGATTTGATTTGCCTCTTGTCAACAGCAGAATTTCTGCTTCCTTATTTTTAATAAGGTTTATAAAAGAAAAAGCATTTACACAAAAATTTTTCCAGGCAGTGCATAAAAAAAATCTTTTAAATTTAAATATCAAGATGCTAGGAAATATGATTGCTAACTGGAACATAAAGTTAATATTTTTTTAATCTTCTTTTAATGTGGAAATCCATGAATTTGAATAGAAATATCTGCCTAGCTAAGGAATCGTCCCCTTCCTAATTAGCAATCACAAATCTGTCTATCAATTCCACACATGAAATAAGTATCAAGCTAGAAAGCAGTCTTGTCATTCCCACGTTTACTTTGTGCATTTCTCATTTCAATGCAGAAATCCCTTTGTGTGAAAATCCCTTAAATCAGCATCAACATATTTTCTTTTTTACTCAGTATAAACCCATGCCCACAGAAACAGCAGCTTTGGAATTCACTGATGATGTGTGGCAGGAACTGCAGCTGTTTTGCAGAGTATTAGTGAAAGAAACAATTACCAGTCACTTTCTACTTCTTTTATTGTGTTTTACCTTGATCAGAAGCTAATGGCTTCTGCTGTGGACACAGGGGAGGATAAATCCTCCTCAAAACAAATAACACTCATTTTAATTCTTCTGTTGTAACAACATATTTATGGATCTAGTTCACTCCTTCTCTTTTGGGAAATGTGTGTTGCAGAACACGGCAGCTGCTGCACATTGGGTACTACCAAGCTCCAAATACAGAGCTTGGGAAGGTGGAAACATCAAATCCAGAGGGGGTCAGTCCTGAAAACTGTAGAGTGATAGGGTCCAGGCTGAGCAAAGCACCTCCTTAACTAGGAGCAACTTCAGAATCGCATGGCAAATAAAAGAGCAACCCCTGTACTTAACATTTTACTGCCCATTGAAGTGACTTTTTGGACAAAATCCAGAGTGTCTCCGTTTTCCAGGGCTGAGCAGCCCACATGAGCTGTTCAGGTCTGAATCCAAGCCCACTGCAGGTATAGAAACATTGTCTGAGTGTTCATGAACACTATTATCTGTATCACTCCTTGAACTGGGCAGCAATTTTTTTAGCTTTACTGAAAATTTTGTAGCTTGAATTTAAACAATTATGAAGATTTCAACACATTTTTATTATTCCCTTAATAATCACTTAAGTAAAATATCTTCCTAAAGTTTCCACAATGTTATTTGATTGCTTGTCAGCTGTTTCTTCCCTATTATCTAGGTCCTCATTAATGCATAATCTCTCATCTTCTTCATCATTTTCCTCTTCTGGGTGACTGATAAGAGACAGCAGGTCACTAACCCCACCATCACAAAATTCTTGGTAATTTGCGTATTGCTCTCATTTTTAAGTGGTCCTACTTTTCCCTGGTTCTTCTTTTATGCCTGCTCCACTAAACAGGGGTTTATTAAAGCCCTTAGGGCAGTGAGCTATTGCTAGCTAACAAAGCTTTCTCCACCTGGTCTTGTTCACTGGTGGTTATTTTCTGCTCTGTGCTTCTTTTCCCTCATGTTTCAGGACTTTCTCTTCCTAGCAGCTCTCTGTGAAGCAATGGCACATGTATGTTTTTGGGCATCCACCTGTGCTATGATGGTTCTTTCCCTTTCTTTAGTGGCTCTGAAAATATAGAGAAAAAATGAGGTGTGCCATGAACATATTCTTCTGCAGACCTCCCTCACTCTTCACCCGTCTCCCTTTGGAGAGGTCCAAAGCACTCTAGTTTCAGGACTAAGTTGTTTTTGCTATGGACAAAATATGAGCTCAATTCATTATTTTTACTGAAAATGAGTTCATGTTATAAATCAAGCACTGCAAAGATGAGATTTCAGAAGCAGTGTATTTATGCTGGAAGGAGGAAAGAAGAAATTCCCAGCAGTATCCTGCCGCTACTTTTGGCACATCATGTTTGGTGGCATATTCCATGCTGCTGCACAAGTTTCTTGCACGAAACACCTGCTTCTCTTCCAAGTTAAACTACAAAACTGCCATTAGTTTCAACATGACAGGAAGGCCCTGTGAACTTTGCTGCTGGTGGAGCCACCACTGTGCTCTTCCTGAAGCTCTGCCATCCCACCATCAAACAGGTACAAGGTGTTGTCTTCCTGCATCCTGTAATTTCACACACCTCTCTTGCAAGTGCCTGTTTGAATTTTTGCCTTCCAATAAGTTTTAACTGAGTACCAGTGACAGGTGCTGCATAACACACATGGTACAGAACTGCAGCTGCCAAAGCTTCCCAGCAGATTGGTCCCTTCAGTGCTGCTAATTCTTTGCTGTTAACCTGAGTGATCAGACTGAAATCTGGAAAAGGAGCCCAGCCTACATCACTCAAAAGAAATCTCCTTTACCCTCCCCTGATCTCCTAGAATTGAAAGATTTCCAGCCAAGGTGCTGCCATCTGTGCTCACAAGAGGGAGGAGATTCTGTAGCTTACCATCTTTTGTATTCTTTCATGTAATCTCTATTTATGTGACCAAACACTAGGATTAGAAGAAATATACAGAAGTATTCCCAAAAGAAATGACATAAACAATTCAATTGCTTATTTTCCAGGAGCTCTCATCATGTTAAAACCTCCCAATCTCTAAAATTAGTAGCTGGGGAAGAACAGATCATAAAAGAGCAAGCTAAGAAAAAAAAAAAACCCCAGCAGAAAAACCCACAAGCTGTACAGCTGGATCAGCTGGATCAGTTTCTGCTACTTAAATATGTATTACTGGCAAAGATCTCTGAGTGTTGTGTTTGTTCAGAGAGTCACTGTCAGTCAAATTACTGGCTAAAGTCCAAGTAGGTAAATTCTGCTTCCTTAAACTCTTGAATGTACCCAGTTCAAGGCACTTACTCTACTTTCTGCTGTATTTTTCTCTGTTAATTAATACCTTTCTATGACAAGACCCTGAAAATCCAAAACATGAGCTATACAACTAAATAAGAAGCCACAGCTTGCAGTCCTTGGCTCCAGGCCATGCCATCCTTCCATACAGATCCAGACAGGCACAGGTGTCCACCTTCACACACGTCGGATTGTGACCTAAACTGAGGGAAAATTGAAGAAGCTTTGACAAAGGAGACAAAAATGTAACTTGGAGCTTGGGATTAATGATAAATATACAATGATTTGATGCCTAAACTGAGGTAAGGATGCTACATGGATTTGTAGCTGGCATCTCATGCCAGAAGCCCATTTCCAGCAACATATTGGCCACACAGGTTTACCTGATCTGGGGGTATGTGAGCTGTAGAGAACAAGGAATCACCCAGTTTTTCTCTGTAAATCTGTACACCTGGAAAAAGACATAGAAAAACATGGCAACCATCTCCCAGCCATACTCTCTCTTCTGAGTGTTTCCATGCTGATGGCTGGAAACACAGACCAAAGACACTCAAATACACCTGTACTTTTCTTCACTGCAACAATTGCCCATTTGCCTCCACCACTTCATAGATGCTGCAACAAAACATGCACAAATAAAGAGGACCTCTCTCTAAAAACTTGAGAACACTGTGAAGTTGGTGTTTTTGTAATACTTGTGTTCATCATTCATATGAGTGTCATGATGAGCAGGGTAACCTGGAATATGCAGACAGCTCGTTAGCACATTAGTTGTCATGGGGAATATAATTCTAGCTCCCATTTCTGGCAAATTAGATTTGATAATTAGGTACGCTCTTCAACACATTATGTCCATCAGAATCAGATAATAATTTTGTTTTGCATAGTCTTGTCAGCAGGCCTTAACCATATAGAGAAAATCTGTGGAGAGAAAAAATTAGAGAAAATATATTCCATAGAACACCAAACAGTTTTGGATAAATTGTCCTTATGAAAGATTTTGACCCAGAGCTCCCACACTCTGTTGTCTCTTAACAGAAATGTGTCCTGCTCTTTTATTTTTCTGGAGAGTACCAAAACTGCTTCTTGCTTATAACTGGATCAATATTTACATAATTTACTATTAATTTGTTTCCTGTTTCATTAGCTTATTTTTATTTTTTTTTACTTTTTTTTATTATTATTTTAAGGGAGACCTATTTGCTAATACAAGGTTTCCTCTCAGACCTATTAACAACTCACACATTGCTCCTTGACTTTCTATCTCAGCATGGGTCTTAATTTGACCTAAGACACCATATCTTTCCAGTGTAGATATGTGGCTAATAAGCTATAACAAACTAGATATTTTAAGAGTTATATATTGCTTCTGAACAGATGTGACAAGATAATGTTTAATCACTGCAGCATTCTTGACATGCACTGGGCTCTATGTCTAAAACCCACCACTCATATCAGAAATGCTTGATTGCAAAAGAAAAAGGGAAATAAAAAAAATTATTTGCCTTTTTCTTTGACTGCTGTGGAAACAGACATGCAGCTGTTCTTTTTCATTACTGTGTAGCAGACTGAGCACAGTATTCATTGTTGAGTAAAATAATTGCAGGAAAAAAGGAGAGATGAAGAGAGAAGGAAGACTTTCTTGCTTGAAGATAATTTTTTAGAACTGAGGAATCTGTAATCCTTCCATCCATGCCTATTGTTCACTTGCACTATATTTGCTTCCCCATAGCTGAGAATAATCTTACGGCCTTTTTTTTTTTCATCAGAGAAAACTGGAATTTTTATTAATTTGGCATTTATGTTGTGTATTCTTCTGTGTCCCCTCTCAGATGGCATTGGCATGTTATTTAACTGCTAAGAAGCAATATCTGGCAGAAGAATGGAGTGGGGGGTAGGGCAGGGAATTAACTTTTTCAGTCCCTGACCATGCAACCACATCTGGAATTGTGGGATGTCTACAATAAATCCCATCTTCTTATCCTGCATATGAAATATAACTCAACTAATGACTGCTCAACATATGGAGCAGACTAAAGCAAGCAGTCTAATTTGCTAAAGGCTGGGGGGGAAAAAAGGAAATTTCTTGCTTAATTAACAAGGGCAGAAATACAGCAACAGACAGTATAACAGGAGGACCATATTTAAGGCACCTCCAATCAAATGTTTTAATGGCATGTAAGACCTAAGGGAGCCCTAAGAATGCCTAGCACTGCTAACATACTTGTAACATGTTTTTTCTTTTAAAAGCACTTTGGCTAACTGTTTTGATGACGATCAATTATTAGGAATATCTTGATTTTTCTGTCTGTTCAAATTACAATGCCTACAATGGGGATGGTGTTCATGACATAATTATGGCAAGGCAGAGCAACATAAAATCTCAGAAAATCAAGGCACCCTGGCCTTGGCTGGAGGAGGATACAGCATGAGCCAAAGGACAAGGAAAATCCATGTCCGTTCTGGAGCAATACTCAAGAAACCTTATCTCACCTGGGACAGCCATCTTTCACCATCTTAGCAGCTGTGAAAGCAACTTTCAAACACCATCCTTGGCCTGCGTGGGCTGTGCTCCATCATGTACTGCTGTCCTTGCTTTTGATTCCCCATCCAGCCCAGGCAATTCCTTTGATTGCTACTGCAGCCCTCAGAAGCCTTTTGTTTTCTCATATATTCAAATTAGTCCTGGGGATGACTACTGCATGAAAGGCTACGGAGTGTGCTTTTCCTGTTAAAGCAATAGTTTTTAACTGATTCTTTTTCTACAGCTGCTGTGAACCTTGTGAAATGTGCTGTACAAATACACAGAAAAAGGCATTTCTTTTTCAGGGAAAGCTTTCTGTCTGAGAATCAAAGCAGGAGAAAAGGGATTTGTATAAATCTAGAGAGACAGTGAATATAATTTAAAGAATTTCAGAAATTTTGAATTTTAAAGGCTTTTTGCTGCCTTTTTTTCTCTATCAAGGTAATGCAACAATGCGAAACTAGTGAAACCTGCAACATTTTAGGTATTTTAAATTTTGTTTTTTCCTATGACCCTGGAATCTTTCAAAACGCAGGAAACAACACACAGTATTTCTTTTTATTCCTTCAGCCTCACTGCCATCCCAGCTTCAAAACCATTTTCTGTGTTGTCACATGTATGACACTGTATGGCTTGGATTATGTATAGCAAAATGTAATTAAAGACACATTTTGCACGGGAGAGGTAGAGTTACCAAGGAAAAGAAGATTTGCCAACCCTGAAATGAGGATTAAGGAAGAAGGAGGTTTGCAGAGACTTGAATACATTAATTTTCCTAACAGCTTACATAGCAATTCAGTGACTTCTATTGTGTAGAGTGTAGTTAGCACCTTTCCTGACCTGAAATCAAGAAGAAAGGGTGTACCTGTGTGGAGTCAGATGAAAGAATATGTTATTGCAGAGTCAAAGAACAAATATCCTAGTCTTGAAAAGAAAAGCTGATAGATTGTAGGCAAGGATTAAAGTGGCTATGTCCCCGAGGAAAAAACCTATTCCAATTCATCCCTTGGGACTGTAGTTAAGTGCCAATTAAATGGTCATTGAGATTATTTTCCCAAATCACATTGTTTCACAGTGCTTGTTGAACTTTTCTTGCTTTGGACTCATGATAAACTAGATCTGGTGATAAAATAGAAATGTCACTCCAGTATTATCTCTGAGCTGTTCAGCCTCAGCTCTTAAACCAGCCTCAGCGGTGACACAAAGAACAAAAACATTCTGTGTGAACATCTGTAACACAAGGAAAACATGATTTAGGAGCTCTGCTGGAATAGGAAGGTGTGTTCTCTGTTATTCTCCATTGTATGTGTCTGTCCATCAATTTACATATTTTATACATCTTTTGAACTTCTGTGTTTGTGTTATACTATAGACTTTGCCAGGAGGTTAATGAAATACAGGCAAAGGCACAGAGGGAAAAATCATATCACTGCAATGTGATGACTTTAATTATTTTAATGATTAATTATTTAAATCTCTGTTGCTTTACTTACAGTTATATTAGACCTGTGAACAAACAAACAAAAGCAGAGATTAAGTACTGATCAGAAGATGAAGTGTGGCACTATAAACACCTCAGCAGATGATATATTACTGAGCAGAAAATACACAGAGCAAGGTAGAGACCCCCATAAAACTTTGATATCTCCAATGGGGAATACTGCATTTCCCTCTGAGGCCACAAAGACATAGTTCTTATCAAATAAATACGTAATCTGCCACTGCTGCAGCACGACAAGGACTCCAAAAGACAACTGAGCTGTGGCAGAACTTCAAGAACTTGAAACACTAGTGTGGTTTGCTAGAATCAACTTCATTTAGTTTTAATACTAAAGGATTATTTCTTTGCAGCCTTGTTTCCCCAGTCAGGCACAGGTCTGCTTCCAGCTCTGGCAGGGCGCTCGCAACCCTTGGAGGGCTGATTCTCTCCAAAGCCTTTGGCGTGCTGCCTGGCTGCCTTCCCAAGGGCTGCCCAGCCCTTCCCCAGCTGCTTTTGATCAATGGGGAATAGCTGTCCCAGTGGGGTGGTTACAGAATTTCCTGCCAGTCACACAGAACAGCCCTCGGTGGCTGCTCATGTGTTAAATATGAGCAATTTTGTGTTGCGCAGCTCAAGTGTCTCAATCACAGGCTGGATGTGTTTTCTACATGCTGAAAATTTTTGCCTTGATTTCACAGGAACCTGCCTGATATAACACTGTTCTTTCTGGATAAACTAAAGTTTATTTGTAGAGCCTAATGATGAAATAGAAATAAGTGCAGCCAGACTGAAGTTCAATGAAACTTGTGTTTCGTCCTGTCAACTGTGCATGTGTAAATTATTTCCTTGTGAATAAAGCTTAAGGCTTTTTTTAATTCAGGGATTATTATGAGGGCTGAGCTTTCTTTCAACACACTGTTCGTTGGGAAACTTTGCACCCTATTGCACAGCCCACATGGGCTCATTTCATCTGATTCTATAAATGTAGGGCAGTGAGAGACAGTAGATGATTTCTCTTTCTTTTTTTTTTCCTGAAGTTTGCACTAGACCTGGTGGGACAGTAATGTGAGAATCCATGGAAAGATAAAGAATTGCTTTAGCCAGGATTTCTGGTATGGCCTGTGAGATGTCTCCTCCTCAGCTTTGGGCCTCTCCCAAGAAATAGCACAGTACCTGCAGTCTGGTCCTGCTGCTGGTGCATCCTCTGGGAAGCTTGGTGGTGCTCCCCAGACCCTGTACCCCAACACTGGGCTCTATTGCAGAAAGGGCTGAGGCTGCTCGGCTGCACCACTCAAACTCCCACCTTACAGAGCAAAAAGTTCCTGTCTAGAATAAAAAAATCTGGATGCTCCTGCTCCAGCCTGTCTAATAGGAGAGTTACACAGGGCAGCCCTGCATGCAACAAACCTTTCTAACACCTTTCTTTTCTCCTTTGGCAGTTTTATCCTGGCACACAGTCCTGTGGTCAAGCAGTTTAGCATGGGTAGCTGTAGCTTATGACACAGATTTAAAAAGCCTAAGTATGGGCTATACTGGAAAATGCAATGTGTCTTTGCTGAACTGAATAGCCTGGGTGTCTTGATAGCACAGGAGATCAGTATGCCTGGCTTATCAGAATAATTACACTATCAATGACCTTGACTAAGAAGGTCAGATCCTTTCTGCTTATCTCCCAGTTTAGTGTTATCTTTTTCATGCAGCTTACGTTGGCAATCAAGTAATACATACAATGCAATTAGCAGGGGATGGCCATGAGTTTTACCTTCAGAAGTAGGGGGAAAAGGTAGCATTTCTCTAGTACACACTTGACTATTCACTAATTAGTTCCTGTGGTATCATTAACATCAGATACAGGTCTCAGGAAATTAGGGGTAGCTGACACTGAGTACAGACCACTAAACATTAATTCCTATACACCCAATGCTATCTGAAAAAGCTTCTCTCTGTTCCTATAAAGTGCTAATAGTCTCAGGTGATATAGAAACTACAAGGGGATTCTTAAATTATTGTTGTTATTATTGGGGTTTTTTTTGCAAGTCTTTGCTATTATCTGTTAATTTAGAATAATACTCTAGAATTAGAACACTAAGAATATACTATTTCAAAGAACTGACTGATCACGTTGTACTTGGTTTTTTTAAAGAAATTTTGTGGAAATGCTGGACTTTAACCATACCAAGTGCTATATAATACTATGTGCTCTGTAACATCATGTACTGCATTGATCAAACGAGATCTCCACGATGAAGGCATCTGTCTTTCAGTTCCTTTCTGTATAACAGAGATACTATCATCCCCTCTACTCACTAAAAGTGCAATGAAAAGTAATTAATCTTTGCAATACACCCAGGTATTAGCATAATGAGATTCCAGCTACCCTTCCCAGCTTGCTGTAATATCTGATTCCTTTCCCTCTTACTTATTCCTATTTTGATCTTAGAATTCACCCCTCTAAAAAAGGCACTTGTTCAAAAGTCCTTACAAAAATGTTGTCCAATATCAAACAATTCTTTTTTGCAGAATAAATATTTCCACGTTCAGTTTAGTTAGCTATCTTTTGTGAATGAAATGAGCATGTTATATCCATTTAAAGTGGTCTGAAAACTTCCATGTTTTCTAAAAAACTTCTATTTTACAGCAAGTTTATTTAAATTGTGTTAAATTCAACTTGAGGGGTAAAAAAACCCACCTGAAATAAGCTAAAAATGGTCACAGCTGAGTAGACAGCCCTACTTGGTAATAATAAAAGCCCTTGTGAATCAGTTCAGCTGGGAGGTATAAACAGGTTTCTGCTTCAGGTGAGAACTCTCTGGGGCTTTTGGACATGGAAGATTTTCTATTTTACCATTGGAGGGCTGTTGTGGCCTGGCCAAAGGAGGACAAAAAATGGCTTGTTATTATCTTCATTTCCTTTGTCTGCAGGTGCAGTTACACTATTTTTTCCATTTAATCTATGGAGAAAAGATCTGGCTAAGTAGAACAGCTCTGGCATTTATTGTCTCGTGCTTGTTAAGTCCTGTAACAAATCTCAGATGGAAAGAAACAGAATGACCAGTCTTGGAAGAAATACGTCACCTTTTTTCAGCTTGAGATGCCTGGAAAAAGTCAGGACATCAGTTTGATTCCAACTTATAATGAGGTTCTTTAAAATCTGTTTTGTATTGTTTTTAATGGAAATTGAGTTTCAGCACTGTTTCTTTAAGGGCTCTAGTTTTGATTACTGTCTTTACCAGCAACACCTGGCGACACCATGAGTTTTTAATTAGCAATTTGTGACAGCTGAAAGAGATCTTCCTTTTCTTCATTGTCTATTACCTCCTGTGGAGGAGGTGTTCTTTGTGAGTTGTGTGGTGGGCATCAGAGCAGGTTTTTCTGCTCTCTGCAAGCAATGCCCAAGGAGGAGATGTGAGAGAGCTCGGAAAAGGCCCCCTGTGATTGCTCTCAGCGCCCAGAAACTAAAACTCCAAGCAGTCAAGTGCTTTGTCTCCCTGTCTCAAAGTGTGTCTCTCAAAGGCTAAAGCAGCAGTTTAAAGGTAAGTCTAGAGTGGTGAAGAGAAAATAGCGCTTTAGCAGAGCAGAAGGGGAATAAAGAAAAGATGGTGATGTGCCTGGACTGGGTTGTAACTGTAAAATGACTACAGTAAATGGTCAGCCTTTGTCTGAAAGACCATTTTGTATTTATTTATCTGTATAAAATTGTTTTTAGTTTAGAGCATTTGTACAGTTGTGCATGTTGTGCACAGAAAACAAGCATGGTTGTGCTTGTTTTCTGACTAGTTGTTAAATTGGTTAGACTGGGGAGATGTGAAATTTTGTGCTATATTCTCAACTTGATCAGTAAAATTGAAGTTATCATAGTGTCTAATTAGGACAAAAATACTAAAATAAAATGCATTCTTATCTAGGAGGACTGAAACAAGAATATAAAAGTAAACTAGAAAAGCAAAAACAGACAGTGAGAACTGTTGCCCCTTAACATCCTAACTCTATAAACTGCTTTTGAAATACTAGAGATAAATCTAGGTATTGGAAAGTCAGCTTAGAGAACAGCTGTGCATTAAGAGATGTCTAAGCTCCTTTCTCTGCAGGAGCAATTAGAAGCCTTTCCCATGAAGTTAATACTATTAATATAGCTATAGTAGATTTGAAATCTAGAGCCACAAAAAGAAGTGGTTTGTTTCTGTGCAGCCACTTGCTGGTCAAACAAATATTCCCAAGACAAAGTAGTGGGCAATTCATGTGCTTTGGATCACAGGTGTTTTAACTGTTCTTGTACCCCATAGTGCAAAGGAACGTGAAGCTGGCTATTCTTTGATTCAGTTGTCTACCTATACAAAATCTGTTTGCCATGTGGAATGTATGGATATATAGATTCTTGTATTTATTTGTATGCATCAATGCATACAATTTTCAAACAAGGGTCTTTGCCCCAGGGTCTCCTTACCTAACTCGTGACTCCTTCCTGCAGATGAGATCTCCCAGCATTCAAGGGTTTGATGGATTTCTTTCTCCTTCCATGCTTCATTTATTCTCCTTCCCCAGGGTGTATGCAGTGGGTGATGAAGTCTAAAATGAAGGATGTGCATGGCTTTCTGAACATGCTTTTGCAGAAAACTGACAATGAGAGGATACTTGCTAGCTCCGCTTAAAACTTCCTCCTTAATGCTCTTTATTTTGGACATGCAATGCTACCACCTATTAACCTTTGTTTTAAAGATAGATTTGGGTAGTGAAACTTCCTATTCCTGGAAATCAGGTGAACAAAATATATTCCTCCTAGAGTAAGAAGGGATGTTTTCTGCTGAAATATGTGTATCGTATGATAGTGACAGAAATTCTTATTAGGCAGATTCTATTTCTAGAAATAAAGGGGTCTCTATTATCTATCATGCCTTTTTTTGCAAGTTATTGTTCTCTTCCAAGATGATTTCTGCAGCGATATAGTGAAATATAACTTACTGCTAAACCAAAACTAGAACTTACAGAATACATGAAAATGATTCCTCTGTGTTAGTGTTTATAGGAAGGTGCCACTTTTTTTTCTTTCCAAGGATACATGAGGTCCAAGGAATCAGCAAATGAAGTCTCACAGTCCATGTCTTCCCATATTTTGCCAGGGAATCCTCAGATCTCAGAATTACTGTAATGCTGTGTTGTTGTTGCTCCAAGGCAAGGTTGCACTAGACCCTAACAGGCAAGGAAGCTGGTTTTGTGTTTTTTTTTTCCTAGTGGTTTAAGTTTTAGCTTATGAGCTCCTTCAGAAAAATACTAACTCATCTAAAAGTTCTGGGCAACTTACTGTGTGTGATGTTACTCACTTACACCTGTTGTCTTACAGCCTACTTTCTACAGAAATGTTTCTTCAGCCTAACAGGCTGATGATTGACAATTAAATGTATACACATGGGTATAATTATTTGGTCTTACTATTTTAAGGTGACTTTCATGAGATGACACCTTCATTGGAAAGAAAAGATAGAGTTATAAAAAGCCCTGTTGTTTTATTGTCTTCATTTGGATCCTGTGGATCCACAGTCAGAAACAAAAAAGTAAACCAATATACCATGAGAGATGTACCCAGGGAGTGATTGCTTCAGTATTCCTGAAAACTGAGGGCTTGCCACAGGAATCCAAGGGGTTACTGATGTCAGCAAACTTGCCTCTCAGCCCCCTCAGAGCACAGGAACTGTAATTTGGGTGCCACTGCTGCCAAGTTGCCCTTTTGGAGGCTGGAAGGGAATTTAGGTAGGAGCTAAGCAGCAAACATGAGATTTTTCCTATCAGGTGGCTGGGCATTTTGAGGATGCTGACTCTAAAAATCAAACTCTTTGTTTCAGGTGATAAACAGTTCATAAAATTGAGTCTCAAATAGCTGTCTGAGATGGTGATCTGTTAGGGTAATACGTGAGAAGGTATTCTCTGTAGCCACAAGAAGAGAGGAATAAAGTGTTTGAAAGGGCTAGACTTGAATTATGGCCGTGAATGTGTTTTGTGTGTTCTGTTTATTCAGAGCAAGAATCTCTTGCCAATCAATGTAAAATTTTGACCTGGAGTGCATGTCAGTGATTCTTGAGAGAGCCTCTCTGCAATCTATGAGACTATCAATGGAATAGGTTCAAGCTTTTCTTTAGACGCTGTTCAGATACTTTGTCCTTTGACTTGATAAGACAACATAGAAAGAGTTAAGCATTAAAGATAAGATCTTGTTATCAACTAGACTTAATTGGTACAATTAATGAGCTCTCTGGGTTTTTACATTGTAAAAAAAATTCTATTTTGTGATGGAACTCTGTTTTCCTGGGGTTTTCTCATTTCCATCTCCCTTCTCATGCAGAAAACATAGATTGCTTTCCCTTCCTAGCCCCCTGCCTATTGCTTATTAAGTGCAACATGAAAAATGAATAGCATAAAGGTCGACGTATTCTGAGTAATCAAGAAAGCTAATGATGACTTTTAGTGTTTACTTTTAAAAGCAATTATTCATTGGAACTAAAATGCCTGGAGGAAAAAAAAAGGATTTTCCTTCATTTGACATCTTTAGATCTGCATATATGTTTTACTGTTCAAGCAAAAGCTAATTTTAATGTAGACATTTCTAGATTAGATTTTAATCTAGTCTAGTAAATTAAGTGAGCTCATACAAGACATTTATAATAACACCTCTTAGGTACTAAATTTAGACCTAACAGTGGTAACATTTTGCTCTTTGATCAGTGAAGGTAACCACCAGATTGCACTCTTGGAGGATTAAATGCTGTTTACTGTTCTAATGAAAATAGTTGGCAGAAAGGTGTAGACATCTACTGTGGTCAGGGAAAACTCATAAAATCCAATTATCTGTACTCAAGATTCAAAAGGAAAAAGTAGCATGTGAGATGGCTTTGGCTAACACAGGAGGCTTTCCTGAGCTTGGGGACTAAAGGCTTTGTAATGAACTCTGAATTATGTTTTGCAGTTCAGAAAGGATGATTTAACTGTGTTGCTGAGTTGAAATATTTCCAATTCCTGGGCCCTATCTGGGAAATTTTTTTAATTTTTTTTTTGTTATGAAATCCCATTCATCAGTGAGTATCTGACAGCTAAGATGGGGTGATGGGTATTTTAAGGATATTTGGTGTTTGTCCCTGTGGAATGAGATGCAAAACCTCCTTTGTGTCATGTCAGCAGTGCTGTGTCTCATACTGTCACTACACTATTTCATGTGCTGCTGACCTCTCTGAGAGCAGGCAAAGGAGTCAGTGCTGAAATTCCCAATGCCCTTCGGTCTGTGCCAGTGCTGTCACAGCTTTGTGGAGAGGGAGGATTTGGGGAGTGGGTCTTGAGCTACAGGATGTGAAAATGATTTTGGGGTTTGTTTTTTTTTTTGTGTAGACAAAATGCCCAATTCTCCAGCAATGCAGCCAGGCTCAGGATGATAATTTTTGTGCTTCTTTTCTGTACTGAATACCATCTGCTACTGAATTAACTCAAGGAATTTTTTGTTTTATCACATGTTTAGCTGTAACATATATAGTCAGAGCTGACAGGGTTCTCTATTGACTGGTAGGTTTCTGAATGTATCAGGTAAGAGTGAAATAAATCCAAGCCATGTTAAATGCATATTCAGTGAGAGCTTGAATCAAGTTCCTACTCCTGTATGATAGGCTGGAGCAGACTTGGGAACAAGTTGAATGTACTTTGGCAGAAGGGATGTAGCAGGTGCTCAGAGCACTTCTTCCTTTTTAATAGGGTTCCCTGAAGCAAAGAACTATCTCAAGTGCAACACAAGTTCCAACTGATGAAGCAGCTTGCCACTGGACTCAAGCTCTTAAAAACCTAATTCTACCCTGCCCCATGCATCTCAATTGCAGACACAAAGCACCATCCAAAACCAATCCTCCCTGCTTTGGTCTCTAACACAAACATGATTTCTGTAAAGCAAACAGAAACTTATGCTTCTGTAAACATAGATAATTCTGATAACACCCATCAGCAATGGGTGGGTACAGTGATTACAGGAGGAAGCAAGAAATGCTGTAGGCTTGCATCTTCCACGAGCAACCTCCTCCCATGCAGAGAACTTACTTGCAGCCTCCTGGCACCTTGGTGCTGACAGTCTGTCTGTCTGTGTCTCTTTCAAGGTGCCTCGTGTTGCTGGAGATCTGAGGGATGGCCTCTGGCCATGCCTGGGGTCGTGCTTGAGGCAGAGCTGTTGTACAGTCTCCAAGCTTGGTCTCTGGGAGAGCCCTGGGGAGGGCTGATATGATAAAGAGACAGTTTTAATTTATTTTTTTTCTTAACCTCCTTGGAGAGTGCTGGGAGTCAGCTTGCTCTGGGATGTCCAGCAATGGTAAAGAGGAGACTTTTGTTCAAAATGCGGGGCTGTCTAGGCTCACTGTGGTGTTCACAGGCTGCTTTTGGGTAAGTTGAGAGTTAGGATAGCTTGCTCTTGTGGGTCATTACTTTATCAAGATCTCTGCATCTGACAGTAGAGTTTTCACTTTGGTTTTCCCTGCCAAACTGCCTTGCAGCGGTCTCAGAGCAAAAGTGGAGTGGGCACATCTGGAATTAACTATTGTTAGTGGAGACAGACTTCCAGACCTCCTATGTCTTCTTTTGATAGGTAAAAATGAAACTGGTCAGTAGTTGTCAATAAACAAAAATCAACTGTGGAAAAAACAAATTAGACTCAATTTCTTATCTTCCAGCTCCTGGTAACACTTTCAAAGTGTTTTTGTACCATTACTCCAACTTGTTCAGTCTGTATGGTGGGATCTTTCCAACCCATTAGCAAGTGGGACTACCAGAATCAGTAGCATGGTGATCTAAACCTTGGCTGATTTTCTTTTTATGCTATTTCCTACCCAAAAAGAGTAAAACCAGAGGAATTTTTACTTTTTACTTGTACTTTAGTTCAATCAGTGCAAAATTCCCTGTCAGGGAAGTATTTTTAAACATGAGGCAGTATCTTTACCCAACAATAAACAGAGGTATGAGTACCCCTAGTCCATGAAAACCACTGCAAGTCCAGACCTCTGGACCTCTTTTGTGCTTGTAACCACAATCACCCTGCAGCCATCTGCAACCATTAGCTCGATTTTGTAAGTATAAAATGGAGTGTAAATGGGTTAAGTGAGATACAGGCCCATCTTCTTATGTGCTTGAAATAACAATAGAAGCAGTTGACTGCATTTTCTGTGGATGCACTTGGTCTCGTTTGTGTGCATTCTCTATTGGCAATTGCTGCTCTGCTTTGTTAGAAAGATGAAATACAAAAACACCCTGTCAAGTGTCATCTGATTTACAATGGGTAGTTCGTTAACGAAGACAAACTGTGGGCTTTATGAAAAGCAGAATATTGGGTAGAACGAATCCCAAGGATAAGCATTCATTTGTTTTGTGTATTTATATCTAAATCATAAATAAGGCATAACAATTTAAATTCCCCTTCTGAATTAATCTGATATGGCTCTGAAACAGTACTGATAGTTATGATCTCTTTCTTTCCCCCAGAGCCTGCATGAGCACTGTCTTTATTGCCCTTTGTGCTCTGCAGTTATTTAGTGGCATTAATTGCTGCACTTTTAAAATAGTTTACCATTAATTCACATGTCCTGTGATTTGCTTATGTGGTAAATCCATGCACAGCTACAAGAAATATATGCTTCAGTTTATGAGCCCTTCAGTGCATACAGCTATTGACAGTGTATTTTCATGCAGATTTTACTATTGTTGTTTATTCTTTTACATTGTAATTAAGTTCCACAATTAATTTTAATTATTACTAACCTTACATTAGCTTCTGAATACCACAGATATTCACAATAAGTGCATACAGATAGATAGCTATCTGGAAAAAAATTAAGGCTGAGCTTTCAGCAAAGTGGCTTGAGGGGAATTATGGAAACCTCCTCCACTTTTGTTTTTTTTAATGTGTGTGAAACATTTTACTATTTAACAGACATGCAGATTGCAAGGAAATTCTTGACACAAGGTATAGCCTTGTTCATTATCAGCTGGCATCTGCAAGATTTTTTTTTTTAATGTGGACAAAATAGTAGATAGAAGCAGCAGCTATTAAAGACTATTTGAGATTAGCTGAGCAATTTAGTTAACAGGGAAAGGAGTGACGTTAGGTGCTAAGGAAAATATGGCTGGTACTTGAACTTTGCTAATGAGGCAATTGCTTAAAAAAATGTGGAGGCCAACACTAAAGTACCAGCAAATTGGCAAAGAAGATGGAAGCAAAACCCAAGGCATTTAGCACAGTTTCTCTATTTGTAAGTCAGAATGTGAAGCAGCCCCTAGTTTGCTCAGGAATGGGAGGAGATACCAGGGCTTTGTGTTTTTCTGCAGTTATTCTTGCTTATTCCAGGCTCGTTCAGTGGGCTGGGCTGAAGGGGAGTTGATAAGGGTAGAAATCGTGCAGACTCTGGAGCTGCCATCACCTCCTGGGACCTGCAGTAGAAGCCAAGGGCAGGTTGGTCCCTGAGAAGCTCAAATGTCAGGGAAAACTGAAGGAAGGATGTCATGTCTCTTGCTCCTTCTAAGCATCAGCTGAGTCAGTCTGACTGGTCAGTATTGCAAGCACTGAGAATAATCCCTGTTGTTTAAGTTATTCTTGTATAGGCTGAGGAAGCCCACTTATAATGTAATCATGCTGTTGATTTAAAAAAAGGAAAAGATGAAACACCATTCTGAGAGCCTTCTTGCATTGCCTGAGCATTGTTCTTGAAAAAAAATCTGCAGGATCTTTATTCTTAATTTCCTCATGCTTCTTAATTTGCATGTCAAATAAAACCTCCCTTACTAATTTTGATGACACTGCAAGCTTTTAGCTCTGAAGACAATCAGTGTAAATTGTCACTCATTATCAGATAACCACTGACAAACTATCTAACCATGCGCTTCACAGCCTAATGTGTAGTGATTTTTCTCATGAAATTAAGAAAAATCGAAATCACTACAAAACTGTGTCTTTTGTTTGGGAACACATTATGTGATGTGCTGGAAAATGAGAGTCAGGTCAGGGAATGTGACTGAGCTTCCTTTTCCCTCTGCCCCCAAGGCCTATTTAGCCTTGAGACATTTACCATATGCCACAGATTATTTTAACCATGAGTGCTCCATATCTTTATGGATATGGAGCTACCACTGGGCTTTCACTATTACTGGAATTTCAAGGTTATTTTTCTGAACCAAAGAATTATGCTGATGTTGCAGACATGTCAATCTTGATCTTAGCATTGTTTTTCCTACTTTTTCCCATCTGTGAATAAATTTAAGTACCTGTGAACAGCCATTTGTTACCTTGCAGGGTGAACTTGAGGCAGAGAGCAGAATGTGTGCGTGTATCTATTGCCTGGCAGGGGGTATGTCCTCCTTGAAACTATGGGAAATGTAGATATTGCATTTTCATATTAGGCACATGGAGCTTTCAAGCTTAGTTATCCTACTTAGTGAGGTGAAGCAATCCATACTAAAGGTGTTTTCCAGCAATATCTTTGCAAATGTCATAGGAACCACCTCCTCACTGTTGGCAATTATTTTTCCCAGTGGAATGACATCCCAGTCTTATATGACAAAACAATAGGAAGGTGCAAAATTGGCCTTGTCAACTCTGATAGACTTGATTGAATGCACAGCAACAAAGAGCTAAATATATATGCTTTCTTTTCCTAGGCTATTTTTGGTTTGTATCATAAGATATAATTTCACCGTTCTCTATATTATGGTGAGCAGAGAGAGGGAAATATCTCAGATATGCAATGCTGCTATTAGATGTTACCTATA
Source organism: Petroica traversi (assembly GCA_025920805.1). Classification (NCBI taxonomy): domain Eukaryota; kingdom Metazoa; phylum Chordata; class Aves; order Passeriformes; family Petroicidae; genus Petroica; species Petroica traversi. Next base: position 16,862,150 of record JAHLSL010000020.1, on the reverse strand, counting down.
AACATGGGTTCACATTAGTTTGATATGCTGATATAACACAGGTTAGAATTTTTTTTTCTCCTAATAAAAACATGGTCAGAAAGGACATGTTTTTCATAAATGGGATTTGGGTGTGCATATTGTATATAATTTAACAAGGAATGAGAAGAGGAAAGGTTATGTACACGTTTTACCTCATTTAAAAGGTAACCCTGAACTGCTTAAAGCCCTTGCTTAAGGTCTGGTAACAAAAAAGCCACCAGAGCAAGACTTTTTTTTTTGCCTGCTCCCGGGATATTCTGAAGGGCCTCCTTGTCTTGCTCCTTACGTGTCTGAGTGTGGGGTCCCTTACCTGTGTCTGGAGGGCTCGTGGAGAGCCTTTCACATGAGGCTGGAGTGTTCCTCAGCCATCCAGCTCCAGTACTCAGAGGGCTTCATGGCCCTCAGCTGCAACGGGGCCAGGGAACAACTGAAAAATAATGTAAAATGTTTGCTAACACACTGCTGTCATGGTGTGAACAGAATGCTGAGCTTTGTGGTGCACGTAGACCTCTTCTCCCTGTTGATAAAAAATCATTTGGGTGCTAGTAACTTGCTGGCTGGCTGGTGTGAGAGCATTGCTTAACAGCTCCTACCCACGGATGTCAGATTTTTTTCCTTTAGTTTGCATGCAAATCCACTCGGAATACTGAAGAGGACCACCGTGAAATTTTGTTTTGAGGGTTTGCTATTTCAACCTGTGCCTTGGGGTGAAGGAAGAAAGGGGAGAGTGAGAAACTGTGCCCGGACAGCCTGTGATGGAGGAGATGGCACTGAGAGCCCAGCAGGGCTGAGCAGGTCCCTTCTCTGCTCTCCCCCAAGCTCCTGGCTGTGCACTCAGCCTGGCCTCTCCCACGGGGATGAGAGACGCTCCAGCCAAAGGGATGGTGTTCACTTTCCCAGCAGGTGGACAAACTCGAATGTCTGGTTCTGCCCCGGTTCACACGGTCTGCTCACTGAAGAGATCAAAGCACATTTATTTCTGGCACAAGGCTTGATGCAGATTCCTGTGGCTGTGTGTGAGCAGGGCATGGATGGACTCTCCGACCATCGCAATAACCCCAGATCCACCAAAATATCAACACCCCTCACCATGAATTTTGGGAAAACAGTTTTTCTTTTATCTAGCAGGCCAGCTTTCTCTACCAATTAGTTTGTAATGATCAAAGACATCGAATTCTCTTGAATATTTGTTATTTTTGGGGTTTTATGGATTAAGTAATCTTAGGTTTTCAGGCATCCATGTGAAATAGTCGTGAAACAAGATGAACAACTGACTCATTAATGTTACACCATAAAGCATGGTTTGTTTCAGCTTTGAGTTTCAGCTGTGTCTAGCTGCAGTTGTAACTGAGAGGTGAATCATTACCCCTTGATCACTGGCAGTTTTTGTGTTCTTGGGATCTGTGACTAGAAAAAGTTTGTCAAAGTTAGCAATTTCCTGTTGCTTGGTCCTAACCCATTGTAATTAACTATTTGGTGTACCTAACATTTAATGTTCAAATAGTTTTATTTATTGATTTTTCTTACTTTCCTAAGAGTTTTTGCCAGCGTGTTAAGAGGCTGGTTAGTTCACAGCTTGTCCCCCACAGCTCTCTACCACATCACAAGCTCTGTCATGCGTTAGGGTGACTGGCACTGAGTCATAATTTCCTTTACTGTACCTGTACTGTGTTTTTTCCTTCTATAATCAACTTTACTCATATTCTTTCCTGCCTTTTCTTTATTCAAGTAATAATTCACATGTTAATGGGATTTTGTTTGAGCCTGTTTCTAGAAGAGTAGCTCTTAGCTGAAGTTTGTCTGTAAAGCTCTGTTTAGATTCAAGATGTTATTTTTTTTTTTCCCAATAGCTGACATGGATAATCAGCAAGCAGTGTGCTCCTTAAAATCCCTTGTGAACAACTGAGTAGGATGCCTGTGCTACTTGCAGTAGTTTCCCATAGATAAAAGCAATATTAGAGCTCTCACGCTAAAGCCATTGTTATCTCCTTTGCCTTGTGATTTTTATCTGGCAATCCCCCTTTGACAGGGGCAGATTTGACATCTTAGAAGGTCCACAGACAAACGCCTGTCATGGTAAAGATGATGCAGAGCACTGCAGGGCTTGCAGAAGAGCCAGGGTGCCCAGCACCATCATCTTGGGCTTTTCACCTGTGTCTCAACTCTCTCTGTGTATTCAGCATTCAGGCCTCAGTTGGGCATCCAGGCTCCTTTAAAAAAGGTTAAGAAAGTCAGAGAAAGGGATCCTCTCAAACCAGGAAAGCCCATATTGCTTGCAACAACTAGGAAGTGAATATTAAAAGAAAGAACTGGAGTTTATGTATGTGGCCTCCTCTTCCTTTGGGATTCAAAGTCTGACCCTTTTCTGGCATTACTTAGATATGTCTTTGAATGGTTCTGCTTCGAGCAGGGTTTGTACCACCAGGCGTCTGAGGTGACTTCTGACATCAATAATTCCTGCCTAGGGGGAACTGGGTGGAGGGGCACAGCACAACATTGCCCTGTTTCCAGTACCTTGTGATTAAAGCGGCAATGTGAGAGAGACCCAAGTTCATGTTCCTGTCCTGCCTGTTTCACAAAAACATGAATCCCTCTGTTCTACTCCTTAGGGGGCTATCCTGACAAACAGGTTAATAGATGATCTGGAGGGCTGAGGTCTCCTTTGGTTTCTTCATCTGGAGGAATTTACCTGGATGTGCCTAAAGAAAGAGACAACTGGATGCACATAGTTTACTGCAATTCCCTGCAGATGCAAGAGACTGGGTCAGTAATGTGGAGTTATTTATGAAATGTGCACAAGGAAGAGTAGGAAATAGCCTTGAGGTTACTGAGCTTACCTAAATGTCAGACAGCTGAGTTGAGGGAGATCTGAATGTGGTTCTCTGGCTCCACTGCACTAGTAAGATGTTTTTAGATTTGCCATTCCTTCAAAAGCTTTCTAGCTCTTTGGGGTGCATCCCTATATATGCTGCAAACTGCTTATCAATTTCAAAACCATGATAGCAGCCCAGTACTGAGGGATAGCAGCAATCTCTGAATGAAGCTAATTTTTACTGGCAAATCTCACCCTTGCCATGACCACCAGGAGGTTCAGGAGGCTTTCTACCTGTCTTGTTTTGTTTTGGTTTTAAGCAAGTCTGATTCTACAGTATCAGGAGATTTCATTCTATAAATGCTGCAGTTATGGACATAAATGGGTTTTGCAACCAGTGCTGAACATAATCTTTTCTTTAACTGCTGGATAAATACTAGAATCTGAGTTTTGAAAAATTTATGCTGCAGTTGGTCAGAATGTATTCCCACAATATGGTAAGATCAATCCAGATAATTCTGTGTAAAACTCTGAACTTCTAGACACATGCACACATAAAATTCCATTGATGTAATGGGTTTTCTGCTGCAAAGGAAAATGTTTGGTTTGGATTTTTTTCCCCTCTGGTTTGCAGGAATAAAATATTTCAGTATGCATTAAGAATTATGCACTTTAATAATAAATCAATTGACTGGTTTATATGAAATGTAAAACCAGTGTTTTCAGGCATTTCATTAGAACTAAAAGAACTGTTCTGCAAGAACAGCTTCAGCCCTCAGCCCAGCTTATATGCTTAGATTAACATGAACATAATTGAAATAAGTGAGTCTGGATCAAGTCTAAGTCAAAATTAGACTGCAGTGGATCCAATGTTGAAATCAAAGGCCATTTCCCAAGTGATTTTGGTAGATACAGGATGTTAGAGCCAATAAAGATCTGAAAACCCTGGTATTTCTGTTATTAGTGCTGTGTTGAGGATATACCTGGTTCGGATTTTGCCATCAATTTGCTGCACAGGGCATGGGCAAGGTATAGGCAGCAGGCTGGGAGAAAATTATTGAACCCAGGATTTTAGGGCTGAAACTCTAAAGCAGCATCTTCTTAATAGGCTAGTTATGGAATTCAAGACTCTAGAGCCAAACTGGCTGTTCTAGGAACACACTATTAAATACCTGATAGCTCTTCTGATGAAATAACCTAGGTATATCTACACCAGAGCACATCCAGTGGCATATTTCCCTCACTGAAGAGAACCTGCAAGGTCCTTTTAGATAATTGGGTTGCTGGGTTTTTTCACACTAATTAAACAGAAAATGTTTTGAAGTGAAGTCAGTCACTCTGCCTGGCACATTGCCATGTGGAATGGTGCAAGGGCAGACGCACTCACAGCGCTCTTCCCTGGCTGCAGCCTACAGAAATTGGTAGGAAAAAGAGTGTGTGGAGATGTAAGTAACAGCAACATTAGAGCAATAAAAATCAACAGTGTGATTTTTATGTGCAGCTGTAATTATTTCCCACTAAAAGGAGGCGCGGGAGAAGTACAAAGGCAGCGATTCCCATTGCTAGCAGCCTGCCTAGCAGAACGCCTGCCTCCTCCTCACTGCCTCTCACAGACACACATCAAACAATTGCATTAGCACTTCTGCTGCCTTTCTTCTCCCACCCTCTTTTTTCACACCATTTAAGAGCTAAAGCAGAATGGTGTTGATAGTTGAGCCTAACAGTGAGTTTTGTTTGAACACAGCTTATCCTATCAATGATAATTCAGAAATTTCTGCTCACATTTTGAAGGCAAGTTTAAGTAATTTTTAAAGATGCGTTTCTCCATTTACAAATAGTCAATTTGTTCTGTTTAGGGCTTCTGAAAGCGTGGAAAAGCTTGCTGTGGAAATTTGGACCAGGATAAAATTCTGCCTCTAATCCCAGAGATAGGTTCTATGTGTTTGTGAATTTAGAATACATAGAGTTATAAAAGACATTTTTATATCTTTTATGCCTTTTTTGAAATTAACAAGCCATTATAGAAGAAAAAAATTTAGTATTTCATCTTTATTGCCACCTTTACTACTGTGGGAGCAATTTTAAGGAATAACAGTTCAGTAACTGTAGCTTTCTGCAGGCAACTACTTTTCTATTTTTTTTCCTTGATGTATTTTTAACATTTTTTTGGATCCAGCCCCAAATATGTGTAATTAGCTTTTTATAAAAGCTATTAGAGTGTAATCATCCTCCCATCTGGATTTTATGTTCTGGCTATTAATGCTACAGATGCTTTAAAATATACAGCTCGAAGCCCTGCTCTGATCCTATTAGCTAAGGCCTAAATTACACTTTTTTTGAAGAGGCATGAAGACATTCTTGGGATTTTAAATATATGTACTCACCTTACACAGGGGATTAGTTAAGTACTGTAGTTATAGGTAATTCACCTGGTGATGTGACTCCAGTGCTGCTCCTGTTAGACCTTTGCCATCAAGTTCAGCATATACAAGTTTGTGTTCTTCCCTTATGCATTAGCAAAATACACCCACGTTTGCTCATCAGCTTCCCTAGCAAGCTTTCTCTTTGACTGAGTCAGTGTATCTCCTGCAAGGGCTCAAGTGTTGTGGTCTTACATAACCAGATGATGGTCATGGTTTCTAAATAAAATCTGTGGGCATAATTTGGTAGGAGGAAATACAGATTCAAAAGTATCTTGAAAAGCACATCCATTTTAGATGGAATATTTGAGGTAGTCTGTGGGAGTTAGTATCCAATTTCTGGTATTTTAATAGGATTTAGGTCCCTAGCTCCTATATGCTCTCCAGAATATCTGATTTATTTATTCCCCAAGATTTGAAATGAAGACCAGAATCCTGCTGGGCTAAACCACAGACCCAGTTACAATTTCTGCCTGAAAGAATCCTCTATATATCACTTCAAACATAGGATTTGGTCAAAACACAGAAACCACAGGTTTGTGTAAAAATGAACCTATACCTATATTGTGGAAAAAAACAAAACTGTCCTGCTAAAGTGTTTCAGATTTCTTTTTTAATCAATATTTAATGACTAGAATTACATAACACATTTTTTTCCCAAATATTAGTTCAGTGTCTTGGAATTAACTAAAGGACATATTATTCCTCAGGTTTCATGGCAGGTATACAAATGTTTATTGAAGAGAGAAACATTTAGGGACATAAATCCATGCTGCTTGTTGAGCCATAACTTAGTGTTGCCCTTGGGAGGGAAAAACACACTGCCCTCCTGTGTGTGTGTGTTAATGAACACATATTTAATATACTGGCACGTTTTACTTGCTGCAACACTCTGGTTTTTGTTTTCCATTTTTATTTAATGTCAGCTCCAATGGCACTAAGATGTCGATGGTCTAGGCACAGATGTCTTAAAGTAATCTGAAAAACTGAACACTAAATAGAGCTAGTAAGAAATATCTGTGTTTACTTCATAACTCTTCTGTACATCTATCTCAAAAGGATCTTATTTATTATCTGTATATGATTCAAAGATTGTCACAATAAATATAAAAGTACTCTTCTCAGAAGAAGGCTAAATAGGGACATGCAAATCAGAAAATGTTGTGATGTGAATTATTGTCACGATCTATCAGTGAAATAAGTTTTGCATTTTGAAAGGTTTTTCTTAATTTTTTGCCAGTGAAGGGTATCTGTTTGGTAATGCCTGGGCACCATGGAGCTCCACAAATTTCTGGTACCTTTCTACACACATGCTATATGCTTCTGCATTTGCTAAAGGTTTAGAAATCCACACTACTGAAACTGTGTCTGTTTAATGGCAGTTATCACATTTATGTGACGATAAATAGCATAAATTAAGAAATTATCCAGGATAAAGTTAACAGACCTTTCTGGTGTTGTCTTTCAGGTCATTTAACTGATCATCCACTGGATAGAAACTTCCACAGAAGTGCAGTAGGGAGCTGGTGCCTTTTGCTGAACACCAGACTTGTCCTGTTAACACAGATCCTCTTTTCCAGATGCATGTTTCCTAGGAAGGGCTATGTGCTTTAGGGACCTGAGCCAAAATACGAGCCTGCTCAAATATTCAGTGCATGAGGCAACACTCGGCATTTCTATATTTGGGGAAGTGTGCTGATTTTTTTTCTCATACTCACTACAGTAAAGCTATACATCACAAGTGCTTGTGATGTTCATAAAAATTATACTGTGCAATAATAGAGTATGCAATAGGGTAATAAATATCCTTTAGGATGTAAGAAAAAGCCTAATAAATTCATTAAGTAGACTAGATTTCCAATCCCTAGCAGCAGACCTTGCACTTAAATCAAAATCACAATGTGCATTTGTCTGTCTTTGATAGAGACTTGGAAACAGACTTTAAAATGACAAGTCTGCATAAAGAAAATGCCCTTGCTTTCATAAATACTAAGTATGAAGCTAGGCATAAGAGACATGAATGTGGAAACGGAGACATCTTAGCATGTCTTTGTGTCTCAGTTTGATTGCACATTGTGAGGCCTGGTGGCTCAATGCCTTCTCTCCTTGAGGCTTGTGATCACACCAGCCAGTGCAGTGCCTGATGAAGCAAACCTGTCCCTCCTGTAATAGAAACCTGAAGTGAAATGCAAGGCACCAACCTCTTTTACACTTTGGTGCCAATTTAGAAATTGCCATGCAAATGCTGCTCTGTAAAAATGCAATCTCATATTTACATGGACCTGTCTGAGACTGCATTATGCGTGGCAGCAAATACCAAGCAAGGGTGGTGTTGTGGAAAGAACAATGAGGTCACGCTGAGAAAGTGTTTTTGTTTGGGTTTGTTTGTTGGTTTGCTTTTCTTTAACTCCAGTTCAGCAAGGGACTACCAGTGCAATGCACTCAGTTCTTTCAGTCCCATACGTCCATTCTCTAGCTCAGCAGCAGACAGGGCAAAGGACTGTGCACACTGATTATTCAGGCACACTACGGCGCAATTGTTCATAAACAGTCTGCCTGCTGGATAAAAAGTTTTGGTTAAGACTAAAATGATTTAATTTTAACATGGGCAGATCTTTACTATTTGCCATTTGAGGTCTGCCGCAAATGTTTGTGTGACAATTAAGACGTAAAAACTAATGTTTTACAACTGCTTAGGGAAATATGGAGCTGGTGTTTTATGCAAAGACCAAATCCTCTGCCTTCCTGAAAAAGCAATGGTGATCATCCAAGTACAGCTTCCCAAATTCTTGCCAATGTGACCTCTGCATGGTAGATACAGAGATAATTCATGATAGAATTCAGAAGTTATCGTGTATTTATTTCTAGTCTGTTTTTTAGGTAGTTTCTTATTCTTGAACACCAAGCTGAAAGGCTGTGTGGAAGAATATCTGTAACAGAATGAGCTTACACATTTTTCTGGGGCTTGCCAAGACGCTGGTTATCAATCATACAAGCCAGTTGAGTAATATAAAATTCATTATATACTCTTCTGATTTTGGCATTAATTCTTATTCTTTGACCAATATTAGAAGGTTATCTAGATAGGAGACTATTTTATTTCTTAAAATTTACCAAGCTAAAGGAATAGAGAAACAAATGTTTTCTCATCTGTAAAGTCCATATCTTTTAATGGGCACAGGAAGAATATGGGCGTTTCAAGGGAGAAGTTAGAAGTATAACAGGAGAAGTGAAAAGGAGAATTGGGAAGGTAGTTCTGGAAAGCTGACTTTGCTCTGCATGTGAATGGTGTGGATCAAATCCTGTGGTATGGAGTGTCTGCAACAGCTGCAACAATAGATTAGGGGCCCTGAAGCCTACCTGTGCTGGAAGCCTTTCTAGGACTTGGTTTTTTAGGTGTTACTCTACATAATATATGTGTGCACCTTGCATGTTTTGGTGAATTAGCACTTACAGATGGATATTTTACATTTATCCACATAATCTCAGATGTTGTGTATTTTTTTTGGGGGGGGGTCTTTTGTCTGCAGAGAAATTGCTGCTCACTAAAATCATAAGGAAAACTTTAATAATTCCACACCAACTGAGCAACTTGAGGTGCTATTTTGGCCCAAGGCAAACCAAATTAATGAGACTTAAATGCAGAATTTGCTTAGCCCCCCCCCCCCCAAGTTCACTGGTACTGAAGAAAGCTCCTGCTGTGATTAAGTATTGGAGTCACAGACACCATAAAATGCAGCACATCTTATTCTTTTTTAATCCTCTATTTTCTGGTACAGAATACTACCTTCAGACTATGTTTTCAATGCTAGCAATCTATTACAAATAGAAATATGGTTTTCCCTTTCAGCAGATTTCCTTCCTTTTCCTATTTTGCACAATGGATAAGTAACAAGGCTGGAAAGAATGCTTGTCAACTTCAATTTTGCCAAACATGTAAATGTTATAAAAAACATTATTTAAAGAAAATCCCTAGACAAACCGAAATATTTCCAGAATGTAAGTATTATTATGAAAACAAACAGATCATTTACAAATAAATCCTGGTAGCCTGGAGAACCAAAATATTTTGTCATGGGGATCCTCCAAGAGACAGAGTTCAGAATAAAAAGTAAAACTGCATTCATGCAGACTTCTGTTGTGCGAATTAAAAGGCACAGAACCACACAAGGCAGCCATTGGAGGCTTTTATTAGCTACTGTTTGTGAAAATACAATGCTCAAGTGCTTTGGAGTCCTTCAGTTTTATGTGTCCCTGTGGAGATCTGGGGATAATGATGGAGAACCACAAGTTTGCTCACCTCCACCGCACCCTCAGCCAGTATGCAGAGATTTTACTGGGGAAAAACCCCTCTGAGTTAGAAGCATTATTTTCTTCACCAAGACAGTTTTGCCAGTGAAATACTGGAATAAACAAACAAAACTCCATTTTCCATGGCATATTTCTCTCTCTTATGGCCTATTTCTCTATGGAAATGTAAACGAACTAATTAATTTATATGAATATCAGAGCTGATAAGATTGTTATGCATTTGATTATACTGATAACGGTAAAGCAAGAAACTTGAATATGGACAGTGTTTGAAACTAGATTAACCAGGAAAATATATTCACTAAGCTGGTGTGCTGAAGAGAAATCTTTTTGCTGCTCTTCTGGAGTAGTTATACCTTCATTGGTATCATAATTTACAGCAATGAGCAATGGTAATATCTGCATTAGCTGTTGGAAAGGAAATACTAAAGCCAAAATAGATAAGCTGAGCTGTTCTAACAGACTAAACAAGGAGAAAAGTATGGGTATGGGGAATTGATCCTTTTTGAGTGTCAAACTGGAGATTTTTCATCAAAGATAAATCCATGTCAGTTACCTCACCAGTGGGAGTCAAATAACCTTTCTTTGTTCAATTTAATAAACTGAATTTTGAAGTGTAAGAAGTATTTATCTTTTTGAAGGAATAGAAATTCTGGATTTCTAGTTATAATTGTTTTTTCTGGCTTCAGTAGTGAAGGTGGCTATAGTTCTAGAAAGTGGTGTTATTTTGCCTTTGGTGCTGAGGAGCCAAGAGACAGAGTATAAATCAATTTACAGCTTGTTTAAAACTAGGGAACTAAATGCATGACCCTTAATTCAAAAAGTGGTAGAGATTATTATTATTATTTTATGATTAACTAAAGTAGACTTCAATCTCCTTTGAGGTTTCAGCGTTAGCATGACAATTCATAGCTTTTAACAAACTGACTGCTTTCAGTATTTATTCAGTACATTACACATACAGCAAGGGGAAGGTCACTCGATTAATCCTTGCTCCAAAGGTGTAAGTGGCTATGATCATATTCAATACAAAACCAATACATATTGATTAGTGTGACAATGCTTCACTGAGCAGCTGTCTCTTGAGAGTGGAAGCAATTTGGTATGGGAGGGCCTCCTTTGCCATCTCCTCCAAAGGAAAGGTAAACCAGGACCTGACCAGAGTGCTCTGTGCTCACTGTAGTATGACAGCACCCCTAATGCCAACCTGACTCAGACTGTAAGAGAAAAACCTCTAGTGAAATTCCCTAGACCTCCCAAGATGTGCACCCCAGGGTCAAGGTGAGGTTGTTCTCCCAGCCTGTGGTTATGAGTCACTACTTGGCAAATATGGCTGTCTTCCACAACTGGTTCCTTTCAGGGTCATAAAATACTCCTACAAAACACAAATTAATCTGTTTAACCCCACAAGGGCTGTTTATAGCTCAAAATCCACGCAGTTAGGATCACTTAGGCAGACAAATACTGAGTGTCTGGGAAATTGAATAAGGCAGACTAGTGCTTCTCTGTGCCCAAAGACTACCTTTGAGAATAAAGACATTTGGTGAAGTGCTGAGGCCTTGAAGAAGGTTGGACATAGCTATTGAAACCAATCTGATCTCGCTTCTCAGCTTTCCCTGTGCCTGCCTATGCAGGAGCTTTACATGTGGAAACAAAAACACAAAGGGATAAAAGTGTGAGAAACATGAATCCCTCTTATTTTTTGGAAGGAGGCAGGATCAAGCATGGGGATAATGTGAAACCCTTGGCCAGGCAACAAAGAATGAAGGCAAACAGAGAATACAAAGAGCAGACAGATGATGCAAGGCAATCAGACACTTAGCAGTTGTAGTGACTTTCATGACGCTTGTATCTCAGTCAGAGAGTGTCTTGATCCCAGTGAATCTGCACCTCTGAATCAGAAATTTCTTTTTAAGGCTAGGAAAACCTAGTGAAGATTTTGATGAAATCTGTGACAGGGTGTCACAGCCTCAAAGAAAGGCTTTCTGCTGAAGTCACCAGGGCCACAGCAGTAGGAAACTGGAGGGAAAAGAGACTCAGGTTACACATGCTTGGGCAGATCTGGGGTGTGGTGACCACAAGTGTTCCTCCTCCAGTAACTCCCATAGCTATCTGCTGGGGCCTCAGTTAGCAAACCCACTTCAAAACAGGTATTGCTCAATGCCTAACCTTACAACAATGTTTAGGGCTTTTTTGGTCCTTGCCAATCCCTAGAATTTGGAAGAGGTAGCATTGTTCCATATGTCCTCTAGCTGCTGTCTCTTTCCAGTCTGTGCCACTGAACAGATCAAAGCCTTGACAGCTTCACTAGAAGCATCACTTGTGAGAGTGTCTGGAAGTTTTGGTTAATTGCAGGGGCTTAGCTTTCAGGGCAACAGCAGGAAAGAGAGCGGATAGAAACCTGAGAGCCAGAGTTAGCTATTAGGAGGCTCTGTGAACCTTCTGCTGAATACAAGGATGAAGGACGGTGGGCAGATGGAGTTCAGAAATCATGCAAGACTCTTAGGAGATACCCAGTTCATCAAAACACAGATTCCTCTTCCTCTGTGTTCAAGGCTGTCTCAGCATAACCAAGTGGCTAAGCAGGCCCATAATTTTAATTAATAATGACAAATACCCTCATCTTCATTGAGACAACTCATGCCCTTACAGATGCTAAAATACTTTGCAGGTTGTGAACCACCTCTCAGTAAAGAGATCTGGTTACTGCATACTCTTGTTTGAAATTCCCAAATTGTGAAGGTAGGTACTTTCAATAATGAACACTCTTGGGACTGTGTCACACGAGATCTTTTGCCTTTTAAATGCAGATGACAGGTTACTAAAAATGTTTCTCTCCAAGCACATTTTTTGTGGTGCTGCTGTGCGCTGCATATGCCAAACTTTCCTCCGTGACGGTAAAATATTTTATCTGGTTTAGGTCTATTATCTGGCCTAAGAAGAAACAGACACACCTTAAGATCTGGTTATTACATTTCACTGAACAATCTTGTGAACATGTTGAACAGATTGACAGTTATATTTAAATATAATTAGGTGTGGTGAACTCACTTGTTTGAAAGTTTAGTATTGTAAAGACATATTTATAAGCATTCAGTTTCTTGATGCTTTCATACCAAGTATGTAACTGACTTTGCACTCTCACACAATTCTTATTCAGAATTTCAGTGGAACCTCATTGTTGCTGTTAAGTTGTAGCTGTATTTTGTCAAAATGTATTTTACTCAAAATTCTTCAAGACTCTCTTGGACTCCATTCTGGATCTGCAGTTTTCTGTATAAGCCTAATACTTGAAATTTCTTTGGATTTGTCAGTTGCAGGATCAGCACTGGTGAAACTGAATGAACATACTTTATTCCTGTTCAGACTGAAGTCTGCCAAGTCAATGTGTTTCTTCAGTGCAAGGAGTTTTATGCATGTTATTTTTGATCTGAGAGAATAGGGTACATATCTGCACCTTGTCACTTTTGAGCCATCATTTTTACTCAAACGTTCTTAAATGAGGCAAGGTAGTTCACTTCGATGGGTGATACAGGAGGGATTCTGTATAAATTGGCAGGGAAAAACAGGGTATGAAAATTCAGTCATATTCTTTAAGTATTAGTCACAGACAACACGGCTATTTCTCTGCTTTACCCTGCCCTTTTGAATTGAATAAGGAACTTAATTCATTACATCTAAACGCCACGTAATTGACCTCTGCGCTCACCCGATATTCTCGGGAAATCATTCCTGCTCCTACAAGCGGAGCAGCCGAGACCTGTCTTTAGTGTGGAGCTGCTTCTTAAACGCCGTTTCCTTGTTCCCTCCCTGGAACCAGCAATGCGCCGGGATGGCCATGAAGCAACTGGGAAATAATTACAAAACACATCACCGAGAAAGAGGACGAGGAAGTGAAATCAGAGGGCTCCGCCGCCCGCCGGGAAAGGGGAAAAAATACCTACAAATCCCTGAGCAGATGGCGAGTGTAAGCACACCGGAGCGGAGCTGAATTCCTCCCGGGGGGAACTCGGACTTTCTCCTCTCCGCTGCTCGCCGCTCACCCGGGGACACACGGACGCGGACAGACAGACAGACGCGGGGACGCGCTCACACAGCCGCACAGGCGGGGACGCGCACATCATCCCGGCACACACCGAACGCACGGAGCCCGGGCCGGCCCCGCTCCGCTCCGCTCCCCC